>JAEQBH010000111.1:1800000-2177278 GCA_016808115.1 Tetrastigma voinierianum | reverse complement strand
AAACATATATTATTCGTTATTTATGGATCAATGATCGCTTCCTTATATCTCGTAAGCTTCAAACACGCGTGTCCGCCAACATTGAATGATCTCGGGCTGGTATCCAGATCGAGAAATAAGGACTCAGATCTAATTAGAGCGGACCCTCAAGTTAATCAAAGAGATACCCCGATCTCGAGTGTGCCATTAGGCTTGAACATTAAGCGTCAGAGTATTGGTCAGGGCAGACGTGACTCCAAAATCTTCACCAAGAGAGATATACATATGTCCCAGGACTAGGCACCACTCACCTCGGTCATCTATAGCCAATAATGACTCCAGTAGTAACGGCATAGTGGCACAATCCATCAAAGTGGCGAGAGACAACCTTGGGGGGCTCTCCACACAGTAATTCTCACGCGAATAGTTTACTAACCACAAGGCAGAATTCGTAGTTTGGGTTCTGATGGCATTATTATAAATTAATTTCAAGAAATAACGCACTCTCCCCGTGACCATATCCCACTAGGGTACACTATATTACTTTGATACGACATCGCACATGACATAGGCATGATATATGTTCATACATCATGCCACCATCAAAAACATTTGACAATAGTCAAGATTCGCATGGTGGAACTGCTTCACCATCATAGATACAGTTGAGCCTGGTTTGCGTAATAATTCTGTGGAGAGTAGACGTTTATCCGCTTCCACTTACAAGAGTGAGCCGCCCATCCGACAATTCCTAAGCTAATGCCGCGGGGGACTCAACATGACCTTGGGCTTTCCATGGACATAGAAGCCATATGGCTACTTGCAATAGGGGACTCCCGGCTGGACCCCTTCTTGCGCCCAACTTAATTAGTGAAGCCCCCTTGGTCTCCCAGATCATTCTATGGCAAACAAAGAACGGGATCAACCTGCACTTGGCGAAACAATAAGCAAGACCAAAGCCTTAGATCGAGAAGCCTCTGGGGTAACTATGGGATGCACCCAAGAATGGGTACACCTAAAACCCCGTGGTACGCTTTCGTCATTGAGCCGTGCATCACATTGAAAAGTGTGCATTCAAAACAATCCATACAAACAAAATCGAAGAAAAACCCATCAGAGATTGAAATGTCCAAATTTTGCACTCCTTTACCAAAATCTTGGGGAGGGTCATAGACTCAAAGGATTATGGGCTTAAAAGTTCGGTGAGAAGTTTTATCAATGACAAAGGAAATAACGCTCACACTTATCCCATAGGCAAGGCGCCAACAAGTTATCAAATGATCACGAAGTCAGCCAGCAATACGCGAGGCGCGCCTCTCCTACACCTGTATATTCACAACATGCTCGCCTTCCGCACATCAAAGCCCTCGCCTTGGATCATCACCGCCGCTTCCGGTGCTGGGCCTAGGTCCGCCCTCGATGCGTAGGCCCCACAATTTGCCTTTCAAGATGGCCCAAGCTCATTAGTCGTGCAAAATACAATACAATAGACTGGAAATTCAAACATATTTGTTCGTGATTCTGCCATCCTTGGGACAACTACTCCCTTAGCCGGCATACAAAAAAAAGAATGAAAGATAGAAAGTTCGGTGCACAAGTATGCCATTAACCAAATCTTATTAAAATGCTTCAATAGGTGTACTGGCTGGTTATATGTTATAAAAACAATCTCAAACAACCAGATAACGACATAAATACGCCTAGGCAACCATCCCAGACTCATCCGTTTAAAAAGGAATATTCTGTGACGCTTCTTGAAGGCCTCCTTCTCTCAGCCATACATCTTGATCACCTGGGCATCCCCAGAGGGCGCTGATTAGGGGGACACCCCACTCTCTAGCCGAAGAGCTCAAAAGGTGACAAGAACTGGCTCCTCATCTGATAACCCATAGGTCACAGGTCGACTTCAAACACACAAATATCCATTAGAGACAAATAGTTGTAGGACTTCGAAAAGCATCACCCATAACTTCCAATCTCACACTATAGACGTGAGGGGGAGAAATCATAATAAAGGGAAAATTGCGGTAAATGTAAGAGAAATCTATTAGCAACTTCATAGGCTTCGGGGGTTCATCCCCATATATATATGAGAACTTAGAAGCATTGAACGCAACATCGGGAGCACATGTGGTCACAATGATTGAATATATGCGACACACCCAATTCTCCATAAACATAGTATTTTCCCCAACTAAGATGAGCATGATCTCTCCACAAGAAAAAGTGGGGGCACAGGAGTACCAAGGCCTGTCCAGACTACCACTCACGCTGTATCACTTGTAATGTGCCCACCACCGTCGCTCATGAAACGGCTCAAGACGCATTTAGTATCTTAAAAACCACACGGAACCAACCAGACGACCATCCTATCTGTATGGAAAGGGTGGCTTATGGATAAATACACAGGTGAAAATCGTCAGCAGTGATATTTATCCACGTATCTCCCAGCAGTCGATCCTTTACGCCCAAAACTAATCCTCGGAGTAAAGAACTAGTCCTTGATAGTTAAGATAGACCATCACTGCAAATCACGATTGTCTTTCTTGTAAAATCAAGGAAAATTCAACATAAAAATGTGAGACATTACTCTCGAGGGAAAGGTATGCAACCCAATCGCGCACCTCCCCCTTATTTACTTTATCACTTAACACCTGAGGCGGTTGGCACACCACCGCATTCCCTTGTGTCGCGCGCGCAGGGTTTATATCACGCCACGATGCCCAAAAGGTCAAACGACCAAAATAATAGTTCTATTTAATTATAAAACAACTATCTAGATCGACCATTGCACCGCGACTGGGGCTTGAGCTCGACCATTCCATGTAACTTGTAATCTATGTGGGTAGAACTCAAATCATGAGAGGTGTTTAAGTAATTGGTAGCTTCTTGCAAAACTAATTAATAAATGAAGGCTTTAGTTTTGATGTAACTTTCAGTTCGCCTCTATGAAAATTTTCATCATTATTAGAATTGGTTAGAATACAATTTTTAAATTTAATTAATAAAGATTCATTTTATGAAAATATTTAATATGTTATTGGTAATATTAAATTTCTTAATATATCAAACACAGAGTTAGAAAGTAGGAATATTTGGCTAAACAGAGCGTGAGGGAGAAAAATACCTATGCATGAAGATTAGAGATCATATAAAAGCACGGAGATCCACCGTGAACTTCCTCTTGTTCCCGCCATTGTTGTTCACTTTCTAGTTACTACCCTTCTCTCTCAATCTCACCCAAACCCTTCCCAAAATTTAAATATATATGAATAAAAATATATATATTCTGACACTGCAAGAGCTTATCACTTTGATCACAACATTAAAAAAAAAAAAACCCATTGATTTTCGGTACTCACAAGAGTTTCGATGGTTTGAAACACCGCGACAAACATGACAGCCAAGTCAAATCGCTGGATTAAAACGGGCCCAAGACTAGCACAGGTCTGATAACTCTCAAGCACCAAACAAGGCCCAATCGCCTTGTAAGGTCGCAAACGCTAAGAATCGTGATGGGGGAAAAACACCAATCTTCCACTAATCGGGAAAGTAAGATATTTCCTAATTATTGCCATAAATTATCCCTTATTAATCGGTTTACGATATATAGATATTATCCTACCAGTGGGAGAAATAATGTACTCATCCTTCAACAAGGAAACATATTATTCAATATATCACATCCAACTAGAAACATACTATTCGTTGTCATCATCCAATTAGAAAGTTGTCATGATCATCCATTATAAATACTAAATAATTTGATCGCAAAAAGGTAATGTGGTACTTCACGTAAAATTCATTCCCTAAGTGGTTGATCTTCTCTTCCCCCCGAAAGAACCCGACGAAAGTATCCATGAGCCCCACTAATTCATCCTTTTTTGTTTTTAGCTGCAGAGGAGTCCAACGATTGAGCCACGGATCGCCAGCACTACACACTCCACCAGCCTATTGAGGGCATCATCGGTAATAAAGCCAAGGCCGCCTGTGGGAACGATGCCTTTACAAATAAAAGCTGACCTCTCAAATGATCGATAATCAACTTGGAACACAACTAGAGCAAACGCGCTGCAGACAAATGCGTGCCAACATGTGAACCAGGTGGAGGCACTCCACATCAACTCAACACTTGTCAGCAGTCGAACAACTAAACTGCAAATACGACGCCTCAGAGACACGACAAGCCCGAAAAGACCAAAACCCGGTTACTCGAGAAGAGCAACACCACCGTCGAGGCTTTCAGGAGAAGCGTAACTAGCTACACTATGAGCATGATCTCACCACCCCGGAGGATCGCAACGGTGAGAGGTCGCGGGGAGCAAAAGGTTCAGGACATCCATCATGAAACTCACAAAGGAAGGTAGCGGTAAAAGGCTGAGCTCCAGTCTCCATGGACGCCCTGGTGCAACAAACCGAATCTCCATTCACCGCCGAGGCGCGAGCACAAACTCTCGGCAAAGTTCAGAATGCCAGAACAGACGCCTGGAGCATAACAAAGATGATCCCAATACCCTGGCTACAAAACTGATGAACCCACGAGACGCGATCCGCACACGTGTTCTTCTCTCGCTATCACACTAAAGGGCCAGCATTGGCCTGATTTAACAAACTCCCACCGTCCTGCATCTCATCGTTCACAAAACTTTCCATCACATTCGTCTCCCACTTTATCGCAAGGACGCACGTGCAGTCGGCGTTATCACCTTTCCTAAAGCAAAGCTCTCAAGAAAGCCCGAGGTCATATGTTCAAAGGCTTTAAGACGGAGACATGTAGTCAGAGCCCGTAAGTTTCACTGTAGAGCTTAATACTGTAAAAGGCTAAGTAGCTATACTGAGATACAGCTAGGAGCCCAAGAGCTCATTTTGCAAAGCTTATCACCAGTGGCCAAGTAGCCACAGAGCCATAACCTCAGAGCCCAAGTTTAGTTCAGCAGAGCTTAACAAACAGCAACAGCAGCCATGGAGCCATGTGTAGTTTTTAGATTTTAAGTCACTACAGAGCTGCAATGCACAAAGGCAGAACACTTAAATCCATAAGTCAGAGCCCAAGAGCTCTGGGCTGTGTTAGCGTAATGTCACTAAAAGGAAAAGTAGCCAGGAGCCAAGTAGCTCGGGGAGCCTGCAGCTCGGGGAGCCTCAAGAGTCGCTTGCAGAGCATAACAAACAAAAGGCAACAAGAGTCATGTAGCTCAGAGCCTGTGGCTTAGTCGCAAAGCGTAATGCCTGAAAAGGCTAAGTAACCACGGAGCCATGTAGCTTAGGAGCCCAAGTCGCCAGAGCATAACGCCTCAAAGTCCGCAGCCACGGAGCCATGTAGCACAGAGCCTGTGGCTCAACAGAGCGTAACAACTCAAAAGGCTATAGCCACGGAGCCACGTATCAGAGCCCAGATTTACGGCAGAGCGTAATACCAAAAAAGGCTTTTAAAGACAGAGCCATGTAGCTCAGAGCTCAATAGGATCAATTTGCGTAGCGTAATGCTCAAAAAGGCCAGCAAATGTACTGAGCCAGTGCTCAAGAACCTAGAAGCTCGCTTCTAGAGTACAACACCAAAAGGCCAAGTAGCCACAGAGCCATGTAGCTCAAGAGCCCGGCTCACCTTCAGCAGAGCGTGACTGGGCCAAAAGGCTGGCAGCTACTTGAGCATGTAGCTCAAGAGCCCAAGTTCGCCAGGTGAGCGTAACAGCCAGGCCAAGAAGCCACGTGAGCCATGAGCCACAGCCGGCGTAGCTCAGATCAACAGCTCGCTGCAGCTAACACTGTACAGAAGCCAAAGAGCCATGTAGCTTAGGAGCCTTAAGCCTGCACTTGCGTAGCCGTATCAACTCAAAAAGCCGCAGCCACTGGTATAAATTGGGCCTAAGCTCGGTTTGGCAGAGCTTAACAACTCAAAAGGCCAAGTAAACACGAGCCAGGTAGCCTCGGGAGCCCAATAGCCTGGGCCTTGTGGCTACTTAATGGGCCTGCAAGGGGCTGGCAGCTACTTCTGAGCCATATAACCCACAGAGGGTCCAAATAGGCTCTGGCACAGTGGCATGTGCAAGCAAAGGCCAGGCAGACGCCTAAGAGCTGCCTGAGCCCAAAAGAGCTCGGGGCCGGCCAGAGCCACAGCAGAGGTCTTAGCACCCCGACTAGTAACCCAAATTTCATATCACAAAGATGTAAGGGCCTTAAAGGCCCCTGAGCTCCAATAGTTTCACTTCCCAGAGGCGGCACTGGGGAGGGCCTTAGCAATCTAAAACCCAAAGAGTTTAGTTAGTTATGAGAGGAGTGATTCTTAAATTTGTGAGTCAAGTCGATCAGAACATAACTATCTGAGACCTGTGGTTTAGAACCAAGTACCAAATCGATTAAACAGAAAATGAGCTAAGGAATTAATCACAGAACTTATCAACAATATAAAAAGAAGAATAAAAACCCAAACACAGACATAAAAAAAACAAAAAACAGTAAGAGTTTAAACTGCGTCATTGCATCAACTATAGCGGTAAAAGAGTCCCAGAGTTGCCAGAAAATTAAATGAGAATCCTGAGAACGCCGTGGCGGGAGTACAATCGGGGTCTCAAACACCTCGCACCCACCTCAACTCAGCCTGTATGCAGATCTTCAACTTCCTCAACAAAGCTGATAACCGGAAACAGAAAGTCGAAGCTCCTACGCCAGCAAGCCACCTAGTCATTGTATAGTTCGTCTTAAGCTCCCCATATCACTTCACCCCTCCATGGGATCTAAAAGCCTCCACCCTGAAGGTCCATCCAGTCTCACTCAGCCTCTGGCCAAAAAGATTCCACAAAGCGATCTCGCCATGAGCCTTCATGGGGCCCATTCCAAGGCTCGCACTTGGCCCACATCCCTCGATGGCCAGCAACTCCTCTATACAACAGAGTCGTCACACCTTCAGATCCTTCCCAGCTCCTTTTCTTACCTGGCCCATGCCGCGACCAAGTGCTTCAGTCAAATTACGCTCATAAGTTCCTACTGGCCTTCTTATCTGGTTTCAACACCACTTTCCTTGGTGTCATGGAAGCAACCTAGCCTTTAGAAGTCTTCGCCATGATTCTCTGCAGAAGGTCAATCCCTCCCCGCGCTTCACATAAGTAACCACCTCCCAAAAAAAAAAAAAAAAAAAAAAAAAAAAGAGAGTCACCCAATCCATTAGAAACGAATAAAGAAAAGATCACAAAGCACTGACATGGCAGAGGCGGTCCCCTCCAAGAAGAAGAGCCAGAGCCTGATGGTGGCTCACCTCCTGGTGCTGGAGCCTAGATAGAGGTGTCTGCAATGGTCTACGAGGAAAGCAAAGAGTCCCCATCCATCAGCCTCAGCATCAACACGGATTACCCACACCGTCCCATCAGGAGGGGGAGCCGCGCCCGCGGACGTGGGACCCAGATCGAGAGAGAACCCTCCTGAAAGGGGCCCAACCCGCCCTCCCGGCGAGTCTCACCCCGGGGACTACTTTGACAGGCGCGAGGAGAGGGCCCCACCCCAGGCCTTGCCCCCCGCGGCAGCTGGGCGCGCCTCCTGGCTAGTCTAGGATTTCGTTTCACGCCTTCACAGAAGACTCGGCGACCCTAAGCTATCCCCAGTTTCAAAGTAAGGGGCCTTAAACCCACCATGAGTAAAGGATTGTGACCCGATGCTCGCCAGGACTGGAGAGGGAGAGGGATTATTAGAAAATAAAGCCTGGCAGCCTCACTCAGACGATCTTGTGAACATCCGACCGGATGAGCTGTGCAAGACATGGCATACGACTTCACCCAGTCATTTCAATTTCACTTCAAGATTGGTGATCGGAATATAATCTGAAGGCCATACGGTAACAGCAATGTTAGGAAGACCTACACCTTCAAACCAAAACAAATCAAAACGTATGAGAGCTCGCCTTTGAGGCCTGTGGGATCCGTAGACAAAGAGAACTGGCAGTGTCCTTCATCAAGACTGCATTCAATGATCGCCACTAATAAAAATAACGCTTCCTTCCATCTGTGCAAAGAGAGGTCCAAATGATCAACTGAGGCGCGAGCGCTGAGATAGAAAGAGTGTCTTCAATCTCCTACATCAAGAAGCTCAAAGAGGCAACATCAACACCAAAGTCTTGTCCTTGAAAATGTCGAATGTTTCACTGTGGTTGTTCCTGGTTAGGTGTTGAAAGTGGTGCATACTTAAATGCTAAGGTGCATCCTTTGGCAAAGGATGGCAATATGCAGCTCTCGAACGCCACCTCAGCACACCATCTAGGCTTCACTATCGTAGTGGCCTTGATCGTCGGTAGTGTTCAAAACTGGACTCAAATCAAACATGATTTACCAAAGATCTCACCTTATGTCAATACATTGGGGCCTGCACCGTTCCAATGCCTGAATGATGTTTCAATATTCAAAGCTCGCTTAGATACTAATACTTCGCGGAGTTTCAGCCCTCGCCTATCCCAAGAGTATGATGCTCCTGGTGGAAAAACAGAACCATCACTGTTAAATCGTCGTTCCCTCGCCATCCGACCCGAACTAGACACCTCAAGCAGGACGGTTCTGCGAGAATAGAGAGCCACCATAACCAATGGAGGTAATGGAAGGTTGCTGGCAATAGGAGAACGGAAGAGCAGAATCTCAACCGCATTTGAACTTTATCAACAGGCGACGCAGGAGAAGAAAAGACGCATCGGTGCCAGAAAACAAGACGGACACCCCGCTTCGCGAGATAATATCGTGGACCGTCAGCGCCCGAACAATTTGGGTCGACAAGAAACAAGCAGGCGGAATTAACTTAGAAAGTAAAAAGCTCAAAACAGGGGAACAAAGTAACGGCCAGACGCTGGCGAAGCCAAGATTGTCAATAATGAAGAAACAAGTCAACACATCAAGATTGGATCATCGCAGCCTTGAACCAACCTCTTCCAGTATTACATGGGCAATACGCCTAATCCAGAAGTATATAACTTGCCTGCTCGCTAGAATGGGCATTGGGGCAACTGATGGGCCTGAAAGAAAGATGTAGTAGGGCCCAAGATATAAGCCCAAACGTCACGGATTTAAAATGGGCTCAAGATAGCACAGGCCCTAATGGTATCCTCAAAGGCAGTTCGAAACGTATTCAACTTGCCCTTTAAAAGGTCAAAATTAAGGAATCCGTATTAGAAAACACCATCACTAACGGAAAAAGATATTTTCATTTATTTACAAATTATCCCCTTATTAATCGCCACAGGCATGGAAACAGTAACTTCTACCGTGGAGGAATATTGTATCATCCTCCAACAAGGAAACATACTATTCAAACACCATCATCCAACTAGGAAACATACTATTCAAACATCTTCCAATTATGAAAGTTTATCACGCATCATCCATTAATACTGTCACCCATCAACAGGCTAACACTTCACTCACGTAAAATTCATTCTAAGCATGATCTTCTCCTGAAAGAACTGATTTAGACATCGGAGAGGCAACTGGTAAGCCTTGTCATCTGCTTTTGTTTTGCAGAGAGTCCAACATTTGGAGTCAACGACTGCCCAACAATTCAAGTTGACGCTCTAACCCAGCTCCACTGAAAGATCATCAACTTCTTTTACACCACCCATAATTTATAAGAGGTGAAGATAAAGCACTATGGGAGCAATAGAAACTGGTTTGGTGAGATAAGGTAGTTAATAGGGAGTTCATAAAGGTAATTAGATCTATTCTCAGCCTTCATTTAGTGATAACTTCAACCGGGAAGTTGAAAGCGAATTAACTCATTACTTCATGAAGAGCCAAGAAAGGACATAGTTTGGGAGGAAATATCTATCTCCTGATGCCAACGAACTTCCTAGGTTCAGTGGATCAGTCCCAGAATTCCATTTGAACCGCAAACTATTGTAAGGGTGTTGAAAATCTAAAAAATGATTTTTTTATGTTTTATTTATCGCGAAAATATAAAAGAAAATAAAATATAATAAAATTTCATTTTGAATAATTAATTTTTACTGTTTTTAAACTTTTTTTTTCCACTTTCTGCTTTTTTTCATTAGTACTTTCTAGATACAAAATTTGAGTTTTATAGAAATCTAGATAGAGTGTCTCATTTGTGATAACGGTAGCCTGAAGAATGCTGGCCCAGCCAACATGAAATGGAGTGGAAAAACCCCATCAATATGATTAACAAAGGCAGCTGTCACTGTCATATCTGCATACTATAAAGGTGCAAAGTGGCACTACCAGAGGCCTCTCCATCTTAGCTGGAAAGAACTAACCTACTGTAGATTCATAAGGAGAATGAAGATGAGTAGATAGATTACTTATTTGTTAACTTGCTAATTAGATCAATATTGAATTTTCTTCAATCGTCTTCTGTTTCAATAAGATATCGCTCGAAGAAATCTAGAATCTTCTTAGAATTTATCGTAACCAAACAAAAAATACAGATTCTCTTAGCATTTTTCTGTGTTTGAGTTAAGAATTTCCTGATTTTGTTTCTAACCCTGTTGGATTCAGCTCTGAAACTTCAGTGCTAGCTTTCATGGCTGTAGATTGTTTATGTGTAACTGGTAAAAGGTAGCACTATTGAGAATAAATGAGAGCTCAAGGGAACCTTTAGGCTGAAAATTTTCATTATAAACTCATATTTTTCTGTTTCTTTTGATGAGTCTCCTTGTGATTATATTTAAAAATAAGGACAGAAAATATTACTTATAAAATCAGCATGAGAATGCTAGAACATAGCTTGACACTCTCCTCTTCATTCACTTCCACAAACATATAATGCTTCATCCCTTCCTGCAACGGCGGAGACAAAGACACCTCCTCCACTTCCATATCCCATCTTCGTTGATGATTTGCAATCTTTATTTCACCACCACTGGCAAAACGATTAGCCAACAAATTCCTGTCCAATCTTTCAAGCATTCTCCAGTTGAAACCACTTCAAGATAAACTAATCTCTCCCACTCATAATCTTGATCCGGGCATTTTCTCAGGTTCTACTCACATATACTGTAAAGAGGGGGCCCAACTGTAGCAAATTCAAGAAGTTATGATAAGGAAATCTCTGGAGTAAGCTCCAGGGTGCTTCCCAAACTCACAGCCATAATAGCTTTGTAATGAAGGATATCTTTTTCAGGAAGAAGATCAGACAATCAACGCTGTCATCACTTTGGCTGAAGCCATCCACTGTAACCCTTCTAATAGATGGAACTCAAATTTTGTGACTGGCTGGGTTGGTCTTGGGTGCCGTCCGGATCAATGACTGCAGTATGTGATATCGTAAAGCAAAAAGGCTTATGTCTATATAGCGTATATAAGTTAGTATTATAAAAGTGAGCTTTATAACAAAATGGTACTTTGTTTCAGGTTTTAGATTTCCAGAACAACAAAAGATTACAAACAAAATGTAGATAAAAGGGAAAATAGCTACAAAAAGCATACCTCAAAAGTCCATCTGCATAGAGTAAGAATTTTGGCACTTCCAATGACGATATAGCTGAGTCAGCATCGTTAGCTGCAAATGATCATACCGCCCTCTAAAATCCTGGGCAAGAGAATGTCAGACGGTGAATACAGAAGAGATTGCCTCTACTAGTAAGCTCGGAAGCAGCCTATTGCAGAACTAATGATTTTTGTCCGGACAGATATGAAGAGACTTCCAGTTGGAGACAGTTATGATACAGTCAATCTTGAAAAGTAAAAAACCGCCATTAGTTCTAGATAATGTAATCCATGGTAATTCTTTTTTGATTAATGCTTTCAAGATACCGACATTCTGTGAGCATGGAAGAAACGGCCTGCTGGTAAGACAGGACTATTAAATGTAGAGACCTGATAACTGGTAGAGGAAACTGGTGATGAAAGGGATGATCATCGAGTGGGAGCCAGAGTCATTATGAATCATGGCTGTCCATACCAAATCAAAATCAATGGGAAAATTCACAGGTTTTTGAATGAAACCAGATGAAGAGTCCATTAGACTTAATGTGGCTAGAGGAAACCAGATTGGGCCAAAATGAAATGAAGCTCATAGAATGTTTATCAGATCAAGGACAGAGCTGAATTTCTGACCATTTGTTAGAAGGCAAAGTCCCCGTGAATCAGCAAGGAAGTCGTCAATTTCGAGAGAAATTTCATCCACTGCTCCATCTTTTCTATGGTTTCAAGCCCAGCTCCATCTTTTCTGTGGCTTCAAGTCCTGCTTTCCAAAGGTTCTCCATCTGGTTGAGAAACTGGTTCTCACAGCATCTCTCAGAGAGTAAGAATGATGTGCGTGAAGCAAATCATCGGGGCAACTCTGCTAATGAGATCATTTCTGATTTTTCTCTAATGACAGTTCCTGTTCCAAAAATAGATGTCTGGTCTGATTCATTCCAAGAGAATTCAACTACTGAATTCGTAGACTAAAAGTAGCTTGAGGTAGATTTATTACCTTTCTGCATTTGATGTTTGGGGATCAAAAATTGCTTCTTCTTCTAATAAAAACTGGATCATGCCTCTCAGGTTTCTTCTTGTCTGAGCTTCTTCCATGCTAGACTCACCTTTCAGGATTATGAGAAACCCTGGCATTTTAACTGATGGTGATTGCTGCTTGCGGTGCTTTCCCGAGGTTTCACCATGATATTAAAATTTTAGTTTTTAAATAAAGAAACCAAGATTTATGAATGAAGTTACTTTTGAAGACCCAGCCCTGCTTAGGTCATTGGCGTTGGCAATCCAGACATATTCTCCTCTTCATCCCCTAAGGGAATTGGAAAGATATGGAACTTAGAAATATATAAAAAAAAAGAAAAAAGTAATGACATGTATCATTGTAAGATTCCGCGTTCTGGGGAGTGATAAGAAAAGAACACACATTAAGATATAATGTTTGATGATTTTGAGGTCACTTCCACTGATCAAGTCTTTCACTTCACAACCATAACATTATCACCTTTACTACAGAATGGTTCCACACTAACCAGCTTGGGAAACAGATTCATCAGTGAAATCTTTTCCTCTTCATTCATTGTTCTTCCATGTAACAACTCAAAAGATGGAGGCAAATCTTTAAGCTCCAGCTACTTACTTGGGCATTCACTTCTGCTTTGTGTGCCATAACTTGGGATCAATCTGAAATTTTTACTGGCAGCATACAACATATGATCAGATCAGTGATTATGGTATAAGATAGTTCTGGGAGATTTCAGTTAAAACAGTTCAGAGCAATCATCTTCTGAGGTTTCCAAAGTAACTCCTTTGATTTCATTTATGATCTATCTAGCTTTCTTCAAGAGCTAAAATTGAACTTCCCCTTTTTTCTGATGATCTTATTCAATGCTGATGTTTTTGGGATGAAATTTTGATTTCATCTGATTTTTGTATGTATACATTTAGTTTGGACTGTTAGAATCCAACTTTTAAGTGGGCTGTTTGATCATCTCATCCATGTAAATCAATCTCAAAATGATGATATCTCTATTTTTATTTGTACATTGTACCATGCTCTCATTTCAGGTGTTTACAGTAATCACAACAAATTATATCCATTGGGGATCTAACGAATACTAAACTCCTCAAGTCAGATTAATATATCCGTTGAACTTTGCCTGAGGGAATGTCACAGTTTCTTTTTTTTTTTTTTTATGAGGGAAGACTACGGAACAAGAAACTTACAAAGATGGTTAAAACAAGAACGCAATAATCATCATAACTAATATTAGTAACATCTTTAGAGAAATTTGACAACCTTGATAACAAGTTACCTGACCTTAAACTAGGGATAAGGTACATAAATGGCCTTACCGTCAACGAAGTGAACAGATGGGTAAACGAGTATCTAATGGCGTTTATGTGTCACCCACATATGGGCATCTACGTCAGGAAATTATGTCACATATATGCGATTACACGCCAACTGATTAGACGTTTCTCAGATGCTTATCCGTTCAATTGTCAGTGAGATTGTATTTGAGATGCAAAATGAACCTTTACAAGGCATTGACCAAAAAAGTTTAAAGCTCCGGTTAAAACATAGCGACCAAAACATCATGTAAGTATTTAACTTATCCCTTAAATTAGATATTATTTTGTCAGAACGCCTTTTCTTTTTCGGTAATCAAAAGGAACATTGTTGAGAGGTTACTCGTCAGTTAAAGGCAGCTTTTCCTTGTCAATGCTGCTATTGCTTATTGATATGGCAGTGCAACAGCATGGCTTCATATTGCACTGATGATTTGGGACCAATATCGATTTTATACGGAACTATTAAGTTAGTACTACTGAGAACAAATGAGCTCAAGTTCAAACTTAGTTAATAACCATTACACTAGTGGCTTTGCTTTTGATAGTCCCTGTATTGCCACAACCGAGTGCTTGGAAGATAGCTACCAATCTCCCATTTACCTCCACAAACATGTAATACTTCATTCCTTCGTAAGGGTTGCTTGGATTGATTGCTGGACACAAAGACACCTCAAATTTCCATATCCGATTCTCATGCGATTTTTTCTATAATCTTATCTTCTTACTCGTTTCATGCCATCAAGTAAACGATTAGCAAATAACATCTTGTCACAATTTTCCATTACTCCCTCCAAACCAACAACTTCAAGACATTGCACCTTTTTGCACCGCAGAACTTGATCCAAGTATGTTCTTGGCCCGCTTGTAGCTTGTAGGGCTGAACGTAAATTTTATTGTAGGATCAAGACATCATCATGTTGAGGATGCATGATGAATGACGTTCTGAAAAATGAGTATCAAAGTGTGCTGGTGAGTCACAAACCACATTTATGTATAATTTTTGCAACGAAGGAAGCCAGGAAGAAGATCAGAGCATCAATGTTGTGTTCGTCCACGGCCAGTTAATCACCGTAACTCTTTTAACTCAATTGCACACAAACATTGGTAACCTTCCAGAGTAATACTGTCTTGATCATTGCCTGTAGTGAGTTATACAAAAGAAAAGGAAAGCTTTGATCAATATAGCGAATAAAAGGCATGCAACTCACAATACTAGAAGCATGTGCTTGGAAAATCAGAAGAAAGAAGCTCATGTACAAAGAACATACCTAAAAGCCCATCTGCATAGAGAGTAAGAATTCGAGCCTCTAATGGTTAATTTAAGTGGGATAGTGAATACTTGTGCTTAAAAATGACGATACCTGGGCCTGTCAATCAAGTAATATATCCACCATATCTCTATAATATTAAAAATAAAGCTCAGAGAGTCACAGAAACCAAAAATTTAAAAAAATTAGTATGATTTAATATAAAGAGACTTCCAGTTGTAGTTATTCAGTCGAATATCATCAATTTTGAAAAGATAAAATGGACATCAATTCTTAAAGAATGTAATCCATGGCATTCTTTGATTATCAAGATTTGAGATACTGAAATTTGAGGAGCAGTGAAGAAACTGGGCTCATCAGCAGATTAGGTCATCATGGTTAAATGAGAGACCTGATATGTTGAAAGTGGAAACTACTGAAAAGGATACATCATAGAAGGCCGTATATAATAAGATGTGCTAGTCCAAATGGCTAATCAAAATCACTCTGAGATTCATTCCTCTTGACTAGAAACTAGATGAAGAGTCCCATTAGAATGGTAGCGCTAGAAGGGAAACCAGAATGCCCAAAATTAAAACGAAGCCTCCTACAATGCCTCTATCACTTGGGCTGTGAGTCGGATTTTTTGAACCCTAGTAATGCATCACCAAGTTTAGGAGGTTTCATGTTTACCTTGATCATTCAATCTTGCATCAGCGGCACGATGTAAACTTAGTAAAAGGGGGTCTGACGACGGTGTGTTTGGCCACCCCTCCGATGATTGGGTTAGCAAATGATGGGCAAGAGGTTAATAAGCCGCTATTAGAATTGCATACCTTCCCTCAGTGAGTCTTTCTCTTTATAATTAAATTTTGATTATAGGGAAGATAATCTCGTGATTTTGGAGATAAAATCTCTTCCCTTTATGAAAGACTAATTCTTCCTTATTAGCGATTTATGCTGCATTTATGATTTGGATACTAGGAGAACCGTGGATAAATATTCTACGTAATTTCCTCAATATATTTATCCATAGCAAACTTTCCATATGCGGAAGGATGGCCGACTGGGGGACTCAGGATCCCATACAAGGTTTAGGACTCTATCGTCTGGTTAGTACCCGCATGGTTTTATACGCAGGGTCGTCTCGGGCCGTGTCACGATGTTAGTTGCTTACGGGTTCACATGAAAGTGTCGGGCCTATTGAGTAGGGCAGGGCTTAATGAGCATAGGCTCACAATGCCCCCTTTCCCGCCAAGGTTATGTTTTAATGTAAAATACTTATTTTTAAACTTTTAAGGAAAGTCAATGACCTTATAATGAATGCATGAACGCATGTTGATAAAGTGCTGCGGTGAACCCGATGTTTTAATGATCAATCTGTTGCTCTGAGATCATTAATATTATCAACTGTTCTTCTTGTTAGTGAAGAACTCGCATGAGGCCAGTTTCAGCCCTTTTTCCTTACATGTTCCTGGCCTTCTTCTTGCATACTTCTCGGCCGTCCTCGGCCTACTACTAGGGAGAGCCAAAGGTGAACATTTTGTTCTTGTTGACTTTGAAGTCAATCCCGTAGCTCTTCCTACGGGGTTCGCCAGAGCCCCGCTTCAGATCATCATGCCTCGTTACTCGTTCAACTGATCAATCACCTTGGGAGAACAAGACTCACAAATTTCACCCCCCACAAAGAAGAGAAAGAAAGACAAAGAAGGTCGATAAACCCAAGGCCACCCACGGGATCAGAAGGACCACGATTGGGTGACCTAACTCGGGCGAGTCGCTGGAAAGAGAGAGAGGCATTGATAGCGTCTAACTCATTGTCGATTTGCGACGCGTATGTGCCCACACAAGCCAAACGGTCCGGAGCAGTTGGTACCGATTTCACCACTTCTTCCAAAGTTCTTTGCGAACCCTAGGTGCCCCCCGTCCCAATCACCATTGTAAAGCAACTACAACAGTTGTTTCATAGATGGGCTCGCACACGGGCCGCAGTGCGACACTATTTCTCTGGTGCTTGCTCTTCGCCAACAAGCTAAGAGTCGTCATTGATTAGCATATGCCACAGGTTAGAGTTACTTCTGTCCCAAAATATGTCGCAGGAAGATGAGCACTCAGACTTTTAATGGCACTGTTGTGCAACAAGCTACTGATCCTCTTTGAAAGTGTCAAGAAGCCAGAGCCACAAGTCTCGGGCTTAGAAAGTGCTAGCAGGCTGTGAGCCATAGGTCTAGCCTTTAGACAAGGTCACTGGTTTGAGCCACAAGTCTAGCCTGAAAGGGTCGGAGGCTTAGAGCCACAATTAGTATTTTGAAAATTTAGCCTGGGAGATTTTGGACTTGAAAAAGAAGGCAGAGCCAACGATCGGTCTTGAAAGTGTTGGCGTCAAAGCCACAACTGGGCTTTAAGAAAGGGCCAAGAGCTTAAAGCCACGCCTAAGCCTTTGGAAAATGCCAACCGCTGAGCCCATCTGACTGAAAAATAGTAGGCTGTGGTCACACTGACTTACGCGCCGTTATGGCACTATTGGGCTCTTTGTAGAAAAACAAAGTAGGAGCCACATCTGGACTTTGATATGTGCCAGCAGGATAAGAGCCACATCTGGACTTTGGAAAGTGTCGCAGTGACATCAACGCGTATCTCGACTTTGTGGTACCAAATAAAGCAGCACCATACTGCAGAGATTCAAGTTTGGTTTAGGACATCAACCATATCTGATTTTTTTTTAAATGTCAATAGATAATAATCAAGGGTCTGGTTTTAAAATGCAAAGAGATAAATAAATCCATATCCGGTTTTTTTTTTTTAAAATGCTAGTAGGACAACAACATATCCAGCTTTGAAAGGTTAAAGATAATAAACAACCATGTCCGCTTTTGAAATACAATGTGACAACAAATCCATATGTGGGTTTTCTAAAAAGGTCTAATAGACAATAAACTATGTTCTATAGAATAAGTAATAGGATAAACAACCATGGCCCGCCAAAGAACCATCATAAGTTTCGTGAGAAATGTCTGGAAAAAGATATCTTGACACGATGTTGATCTTCAAAGAAACACTACCATGAACATCTTATACATGTCATTGATTCAAGATGGAACAATCTGTTGTCGTTAACGAGGGTGATCCCACTGTCTTTATCGTTAAATCCACACCCTTCCAATCAAGAACTTCCCAGATGGCCGGGTTGGGCCTCATGTTTTCAAAGATCCTTTCCAAGACAATTTCGGGTAGAATGTCTGGCATGACGATTTGCAAGTTTCCTGTCTCTGAAGACTTACATATTGTGCCTACCGCTCTGAGTTCAAGGAAGGAACAGGTCTTGAATATGACTGACATTTGCTTTCGAATTTCTGTCAGACAGAGGCGATCCCACTATGGGGATGATATTTCATCCACACGAGTGAATGTGATCCCACGCTTAGCCGTTGTTCAGAGGGGCCCATAAAACCCTTGCAGTTCATCACCACTTCTTTAAATAATGTGCTTTTTGTGACGACGTAGAGAGCCTATTCATGCGAGGTCAAATGCTGCCTGGGTGCGGTACCGCATCTGCGCTGATTTTTTATTTTCATCCACACCAGAACTTCTCTATAACCATGTTATCAACGAGGCCCATTGTCGTTACTAATCATTTAGTATTTAATCAATAATGTATGTTCTTCCACAATCGAACAACTTTATTTTGATACGGAAGTTTCGCTTCATCCATTTATCAAACAGTCAGATGTCCAGCAAGATTCTTCCTGAGCCAGACTGTATAGTATCGCCCCATTGGCGTTCATTCCCATTGAGTATATTAGGGCTTTCGTTGCGATCTGAATCGGGTCACTAACTTAAACTAAACGTTACGGCAGCGGTCACACTTCTCACGATAATATCAGATTCAAACAGGATGGCCAGTCAGAGCTTCTTCCGCTTTTTATGGGCGAAACTTTTACCGCTCGATGATTTGACACCCATCATGTAGTTTCGCAAATACATAATCGCCCCTCACGGTGAGTGAGGCATTTGTTAGAAATGTCTGTGAACGCCATAGCTGACCATCACTGAGAGAACTGCCACTTGACTGAACTGTTTCACTCTACCATCCTATATTATCTGAACAACAAAGATCATTGAAACAACCAAAGATATCATCTGGTTTACTTACCCATGGTAGTAATCGACAACTCTAACCGGTAGTAATGAGTGACCACCATTTCTTTATTAGTAGTGGACGCCACGCTTCTTTCCAATTTATCTTTCTCAAGGTACCTGGTTTGTGATCATGATTGTCCGAGTTGTCCTCCAACATTGAGTATCTATCTTCTTGCATGTATAACTCTTCATTGTTGTCGTAGTCTAGAGAGATAATTAATGGAAGAGGGAGTCAAGACTAATCTCGCTTCTCCCAAGTTCTAAAGATTCGGATCCATAAGAGAAATTCTATTTGTTGATTTACTTGCTCGACCCTGTAGTCCCATATGGACTCTTCTTCTGGTTTCAAAATAGTTTGCAAGGAACTAATATCTTTTTAACAAGACTTAAACGCGCCAGAAGATAAGAACGCCACCAAAGTTCACAAAACATATTGGCTTGGTGCCGAAGATCGTGAACCAAACAGCAAATCATAAACTAGTCGCAAAAACTTGCATGATGAATGTCAACGCCAGATCAAAGTCATCATTGAGAATGGATATGATTCGAGTGTCAGAAGTCATCAAAATGATAGTGAATTAAGGACAACCACTGGGGCGCCAGAATAGAATGGTCGCTTAGTGGAGAGGAGAGCATGTCGGTCTGAGATCTAAATCGTTGCAGGTCAGGACATGTAGAGCATAGTCCTGCATTTTCAGAGGCAAGGGTATATCGGGTGGCATTATGCCCGTGGGAATGTGTAGACGGTTTCAGCGCTTCGTCACTAGTTCTACCTCATTTGCTTTCTTCGGCTTGATTTAAATGGGTCATTACGTCACTGAACAGTAAGACGCAAAGTTCGCACGACCGCCTGCCACTTTTTGTCGTGGAGAGAGATTTGGTGAGTCGCCCGAGACAACTCGGCCGCTTTCGTCGGTATCTACATCGTCGCGGCAACGTTCCTTTCCCTTTATCGCAGCGGTTCGCGTCTGCTTTGATCGCATCTTATACGCCTTCACCAAGATCGCGCCTTTTTCTATCGCCAAACGTTAAACGTGATCGCCAATAATCGAAAGCGCCCAGCGCGATCCAATTCTATCCGGCCTTGCTTCGTTCTTCCGGCTTTTCTCTCCATGTTCACTAACAAGGAACTGATCCTTGTTACTAGATCATCTGCTTTGTCATCAGAATCGTGGTCGATCAATCAAATGTGGAAAGGGAACCGCCCAGCCATTATGGTAAAGGCTGAGTCACAGCTTAAGCTTCGCGATCATCATGTGACTTTTGCCCATCTTCAACCGCCACGAATTATCATATCAGACTGATCTCACCTCTGCCACATGTGACAATTTGCAGTGGCGGTCCCATGACAGGTCGGGCCGTCCATGATTACTAAGCCACAAAAGAAATTTTATAAAGAGATCAAGCAAGTTTGGTAGTTAGAATCACATTTCAGCGAGTCTTTTTATCTTTTATACTCAAATTTCTCCCGACAGAAGATAATATCGTGATTTGGATAAATCTCTTCATTTGGCATCAATCTTCCCGCTTAAAGACGGTACTTGAAATGTTTGAGATTGAGAGTTGGAGATTCTGTGGATAAATATTTCATTTCCAATATATTTGGCCCATAACTTCGCATTAATGATACGTTAGGACTCCTGGGCCCAGACGTGGGCTTGTGGACTCTACTGCAAGGCACTACGGATTTTAATACAATAGGTCAAGGTCAGTCATGATGCGGTCAGAATTGGTGGCCCAGGAGGGTGCTAGGCCTATCAAAGAATGGGTTCAGCCCAAAGGTCACGTGTATTCATGGGCATCATCAAGGAAGAGCCAATTTGGCAACCAATATCATCCACAATTCCATCTTTCTGTGGTTTCAAGTCTTGGTCGCCAAATACCCTTCATCTAATGACAGAACATCATACTCTCCCCGTTTCTGATATCCTCAAATGTAATGAAAAATAGTTTGATATATAATGTAGATAATGTATTTTACAACGTATGAGCATGGTTAAAACATACTCGTCACTTCATTTACTTACAAATATATTGTTTCATCCTTCCTTCCACAATGGAGATAGTACTACTTTACCACTGGTAATCAATCATTTGTTTTGAATAGTGCTAAGATTACAATTAGCGTTATTTATCTAAAAATAACCAACTCTAATTTATCCAATGAAATATAATTTTAACAAAATTTTTAAAATATATAAGTTTTATTTAATTATATGTAAAAATGATCTGCTGAGGAGTTTAAACTGATTCAAAAATATAATTTTTTAAATTATAATATCTAGTTTTGTTTTAATATAAAAATATTAAGAAAAACCAAAAACATTCATTTCATTTAGTTGCGTTTCTCAAAATTCAACAGTAAATCATGAAAAATTAAGAAAACAACCGAATGGAATGTGAAAGAGAACAAACAAACAGGCTTTTCAGCTAAAAGCCAAAACAATAATCAAAACACTCTGAATTTCTGCATCGAATGTCATGTGATTGCTGGTCTTTGTCTTTACCACCACATCAAGAGGATTAGTATGCACAACTGTTTTGTCATAGCCTGTCATTTCCTTCCAGTTGGAACGAACCACTTCAAGGATAAACTAATTTCATACAACAGATCTTTGATCCGGTATTTTCTTGCCTTTGGCCTGCTGTAGCTTAGGGTCAACTGCAAATTTTATCGTCATGGCGGATTCAAGATATTATGATAAGGAAATTCTTGAAGTAAGTAGGGAGGTGAGGCACAAACTCACATTTATGTATAATGGTGTATAGAGACATCTTTTTCAAGAAGAAAATCAGAGCATCAATGCTGTGTTCATCCACTTCATTGATGATCCACCGTGTTCTTGTCCTAGCGAACTCAAATGTTGGTGGTCTTGGCCAGGTCGGTCTTGATATTGCCGTCTGATCATTGCCTGTTGTAAATAATATCAGCTACTGCTAGAGATAGAAATGTAAAGAGATTCATAAAGCATAACTCTAAACAGCTTCCATCTGCATAGAGCAGAACTGAGAGTTCAATGGCTTGATAGAAGGGAGTCTGAATGCCTAGGTAAATGATCATACCCCGCCTCCTCTAAATCAACCATGGCATCTTACCAGACCAAAATGTGCATCGAAGATTCAAATTAGTAATACGAAGGAGCCAACAAAACCGGAAATTTTGTCACTACAGAGTCTGATATGAAGAGACTTCAGGTGGAGACGCTAAGAATCATCTAAGTTTGAATAGCGAGAACAGTACCACCTTAAAGAAACAACTGGCCAGACTCTTTTGATTATCAAGCTTTCAAGAAATTGAAATTTTGAGAGGATGGACCGCCTGACATTAGTAAAGATTGAAGTCCTCGTTATTAAACGGAGACCTGATAGACTTGTGTGATGAGAACTATTGGAATCAAGTATAAATCAGCAACTCTGAAATGATCTTTTAGCCTCTGAAAATCAAACCAGTGGGAGATTCATACCTGGGAGTGGAAATCCAGATGAAGAGTCCCTGTTAGGCATAATTGTTGTTGGGGAGAAAACTGGAAATGTCAAATGAAAATGAATCTCTTAGAATGTTTTATCAGACTAAGGATAAAGCTGAATGCTTGACCCCTTGTTAGTAGGCCAAGTTCAGAGAATCATCATGAATGTTTTTTGATTTCGAAAATTTCAATTAACAAGCCATCTTTCAGGTTTGAGTCCACTCTGTATCCCTTCCATCTGGTTGAGATAAACATGTCCACAGCTTTTCTCAGTGGAGTAAGGAAATGATGTAAGAAGCACATCATCTGGTAACCTGCTAATAAACGTTTTACAAACAATTTTTCTTCCACTTTAATAACCTGGCTCTATAAATGATCACCTGTCATTCTGATCATCAGAATCTTAGATTGTAAACAAAATATAGAGTAGATTATCACCTTCTGTCTTTGATGTTGGGAATTAAAACTGTTTTTTCTTTCCATTACGCATGCCTGGATCTATTTCTCTCTTGTTGCTTTCTTCTTTTTATTCCGGAGCTTTTCCCCCATGCTAGATTCACCTCCTTCAGGGAGCCAGAAATAAAACCCAAGTAATATACAGGATTACAGGCCTTGTGCAGAAATTTTTGTAAAGGTTTCTACCCATGATATTAAGAAAGGAAGAGTACTTATGAATGAAGTTACTATTGAAAATTCAGACCAATTCTTCCTCTTTCATCCCCTAAGGGCATAGGAAAAGATATGGAAACTTGGAAACAACGAAAAATATGACATGGGATTGGCTGTTTCTAGCCAAGATCACGCTTATAGTTGACACTAGAGAGGAACATCAATAAAGTATAATAATGACATTTTATGTACTTCTGTTGCGGTTATAATTACAATTATCCTATTTGTCACGAAGGAGTGCCAATCAAACTATTTGAAAATCATCAATCACATCTCATTCATAATGATATAATGGGGAGCTTGATAAGTAAAATATAGAGGATATTATATATCAAATCACTTATATTAAATTGATAATGTTGTGCCAGTGGAGTTTCATATGTAACAAACCTTCGCCCATTTAAACTGAAAATATTAGAAGAAGAAAAACAATAAAACTGGATTTGATATTAGCTCATGAGATAAAATATAAAAGGAAAAACTCAAATATAACTCAAAATTTAAAATTACATGATTTCAAGTTTCTAGTCTTTTATATAATAAAATAAAAAGACAGAAATGAAGTTCCCCATCAAACATATATACCAATTTATCAACTAAAATTAGCTTTTATTTTCTCCAATTTTCTTTTCTTCCTTTTTCATTTGTTTCGCAAGTAGTTTTCCTTGCACTCTCTAAGTGCCCAAACTTATTCTACAGATGTTTCAAACTCACCACTCACTGACTTATGTCCTCCATTGAGTTTACCATTAGATCAACACTGTTTTGACATCTTCATTCACACTAATAATACACACTTACTAAACTCATTTCATGATATCGATGAATGATATTTAAGTCTGGAAGAACCATACAAAGAAGGATCAAGAATCCATCATAGTAGACACCCCAGTTCTGGTAGTTCGACCGGTGATTATAGCTAACGTGGACGGTGTCGTATTCGTTAATCGGAGCCATGTCTGGGGGACAAGATACCTGATGGTCTCAGATTCACTTGGAAAGTGGATAAAGATTAAATTGTAAGATCCAATCATCAATACCAAACTAGGGAACAAAAAACAAACAAAGCTCTGGTTTGAAGAGATAATGATAGGAAGCCTTATTTCTATTAATAGTTTTGGAAGGCAAATATAGAAAATAAAGGTAAAGTTTGAATCATATTAGACAATGATCCAACTTTAATACCACAATCACTGCTTATACAAATCGTGATCAGTTGGTTAACACGATTTTCGAGAGAACAGCTGATAAAGAACAAGAACCTGATGCAATGAATGTGAACTAGAATATACCTTAACAATTTTCTGACATGTTTAGGGTATATTATGAACTAAATGGAAGTTTGAAATAAAATGGCAGATTAATGAATCAATAGATAAAGGTAACATGTATCATCATGTTTGAGAACTAGGTTCATAAAAGGAAAAGATCAGTTAATGCATAAAATGCTGAAATGAATGCAAATAGAAGAGTTACGTTGAATGCAACTGAGACTTAAAAACTAAATTTGTTTATCTATCTTACTAAACATGGCCTTAACCTCAAAATAATGATAGAGAGTAACTGGTCTCTGTATTTTGAGACCAAAACCAGATAGAGAAGAGAAGAGAAATATAAAGTATGGGAGAAAAGAGAGATATAAAGAGAAGATAAGAATAATAAAGAGAATATAGTGAAGAAGAAAGAAAATGTATGGACTCAATATTTAAATATGAATTTTAAATATAATAACTCATTGATACAGCTTGTCCCCAAACTCAGGCTATGATTTCAACACATCCTAAAATGGTCATAAGGTTAAAACCAATATACTAAGAATAATGTGAACTTCCCATTTGAGTTGATCTTATGGTTTGATCAGATAGGGACAGTTAGTAGTTTAGAACAAACTCAACTATCTTTTACATTTATTACAATAATAATCCACCTTGAGTTGTTTATAATCACATAGTTAAAAGATAAGTATTAAAAGATGATTTGAGATAAGGAAAAGTTGTTAAGATGAACAATGAGGTTTTGATGTGTATATTGATATCGAAGCGATTTAAGAAAATATAGAAAATGGAGAAAACCAATTTTTTCTGGAAATTTAGGTGGTACTGGTACCAAACATAAAATTGGCAACATATGAATGGTCATCTGCACCGCGATCAATTTTCATATCAAAATCTAATGCTCTGGTTTTAGACTAGTGTCAAAGATACAAGTAACTCATTACTTTATCCGATTTGAGTGATTCATGGCTGGTTAAACTAGACTTCAGTAGAGAACAAAAACACCAAAATAGGTACCACCACTATGTGGGCTCAAAATTATCTGAGTTTGAGGTTATGTCTGGGCCACTGGTTCTGTTTGAACATAGAATAATCCCGCTTGTTCAGACACTCTGTGCCTGCGTTCCACTGGCGATTCAGCGAGAAGAACCTGTAATATACTTTAGTACAGTACAAAGAACCAGTGTCAGATTTTGAGTTAAGAATTCTGAAATGGGTATTTCAAACTGTTCCTAGTGTAAGATGTAAGCAAATGACTAGTGTGATATGAAATACAATTTGGTGCTCAATATCTGAATTGAACGATCTCCACTTCAAGAAAGATTCATATAAACGCCATCATAATAATCATGTGAATACATATACACACCATCAAAGATATGAACGCCATACAAATGTAATAATAAATGTGGAAAATAATAGAAATGCATATATATGTCACTAACACTGATTATGATATGAAATATAAAACAACCAAACATGGTCACAAACATGAGTTAATATGTCTGAACACATGACGTATTATTGAGATTATTATCACATATAATCAGAAAAGATAACTAACAGATATGAAATACATGAATGAACAAGTGATAGCCACCAAGAAGGCTGCGAATAGACAGTGACCGCATCTCACAGTATAAATGATATAATGATAGAAACGATCAATAAGATAGGTTACGTTCTAAAGACATATGATAGCATGACTAATTCCAAGACCGGTCGCCTGAACAGCCAAGTGCACGCCTCATCCGCCGTCACCCTCGCTAAGTTACGACACTTCGCTACGTGGTACTCGATATGTTCCATGCGCGAATCGATCGCTACCGAATGACAAATGTGACAAGATTCACCAACTCGAAGATGCCTGAATGTCAATTTCTATAGCCATATGTGATTAAAAATAAATGGATCACATTGCCACTCGAATGACAAATGTGACAGATTCAACAATCAATTGGTTAGTCTTACCAATTTTATGAATATGAGATTTGTATATTGAATGTGAGGATCACACATAATTAATGACAAACATGATAGATTCAAGAACTAATCGTCAGAATGTTTGATTTACAAATATATAAAAATTCAAACCCAAACACTAAAGAAAAGAAAGAAATATTTATAAGAGGATTAATAAAGGATAAGATAATAAGTACAAAGAGTAAGTTCAGAAAATTACTGGTACTTGTAAGGCAAATTTCCAGGTACTACTGTACTTCCATTTAATATGGTAAGTATAAGTTTCCAGAATAAAATATAAGATCCAATATGTTACTGTTCTATAATATAAAGAGGTAAGATCTCAACATAATAAGTTTTGTAACACAAGTATAAGTATCCGAATACAAAGATGTTCGTAATACAAGTATAAGATCCGAAATATAAGAATAGGCTCAGGAATACAAGTATAAGATCCGTAAGACAAGTATCTCGCCCAGAATACAAGAGTAAGATCCAGTACAAGACTACGTCATAATAATAAGTAACACAAGTATAAGATCCATGATATGATCCGCCCAGAATAAGGGCGATAAGATCCCAACATAAGAATTGCACTCAGAACACAAGTATAAGATCCAGAAGGATGCAGATCGCTCAATACAAGAGACTTATTAGTACCTTACCGTACTTCAACAAGAGTAAACTCCTGTGGTAGCGGAGTAAGTCCTATGGTATACGATAACTTAGAAAATTCCGCGGTACCGCAGGGGCAAGTTCTCGTAAAAACCTCGGCCGAGACCGGCAGATAGATGGTGGTACCAAGACGCGTAAGGGTACTCAGAGATATTCGTGACCCACTGAGATCCGAACAAGTATAAAAATAGATAGAAGTATGTGTATGTGACAAGTACTGGTCTAAGTATGGCGTATAAGTTCAAGACTGCGATAAGAAATTCACAGGCATGTCCCACTGAGATAAGCATAAACATGTCCTACAGACCCAACAAGAATAAGTCCTGTCATGGCAAGACTATGTGTGGGGCATAGTTCTTCAATATAAGTCTAAGTTCAACATCAGATACCAAGAGATCCTGCAAATGCCAAGTTTGTTGCTAAGGATAATTACGATGTAAATGTTATATGAATTCATGAAGATTTTGATATTGCTATCGTTATATGTTTGCCATGGATCAAGATAAATATAAAATTAATGATAAGTTATAAAATATAAGCCTCACTGTTTAAAATCCTAGTCTGGCTTTAATCGTAGTACGCGACAAGACCGAGACCTAATTTCTCTGGAAATGGTAAAATCGTACTTAGTTACAAATTGTAATTTCCTTGTTAAAATCCGAATTTATTCTCAGATCCTGATGACTAAACTGGATTGCACCATTGAATCGTCTTCGCAAAATATGGCCAAGACGCTTCACTTTTGCACACGCCAAGCTACACGCTGGCATCACTGCTCCGCAATGAAACTACTTCATATAAAAGTCAGAGGAGGAACACGGCATCACGTGCCATATGGCATGAGAGAAAAAGGAAACGGATCGTGCTCGCAGATGAGCGCCACGTCGCGTCAGCGAAGGACGTGATTGGGGAATTAATTAACAAAGGTTAATAGACAAATGGAAGGCGCGGCGTTCTTCACAATCAAAGAAAACTGGTACTGGCGGATACCTCATGGCGATGTTTTAATCGTTTTTGCAGAGAGTGTCTTCCTTCAGAACGATCGTAATCCACCGTCGCAGCTTCTTCGACGAAGGCGTTTTTCACAGAGACCACGCGCTGGCACCGGGATTCGGTGAGTTTGATAAACTGAGAGGTAGTTTCCGCCGTTTTAGCGCTTGTCGAAGATTACGCCAGACGCCGAAAGATCAGGCCTTCGAACGCTGATTGATCGTCCAAAATCAACAGCGTGAGAGGCATATGTTCACGCTTCACGCCCGGAACGGGTACGGACTCGCTTCGTGAAATGTGATGATTTCGTGCAATAATCATGTTGATGTGATCGAAAATGGTTGAAATTCAGCTCGCACTTTACGAATCATGGTGATTTTCAATAGTAACCAGGCTTCAATGGTCTTTAATATGTTCACAAACAAATTCATGAAATAATGTAATATCTATAATTTTAAATCCTGAATTACTCTGGTCGATCATTAAAGGCTCACGGATTAATGATTAACAAATATGATATTTACACATTACGTTTGTGTGATTTAAATTATGAATATAATGTGATTATCATATATTTGCATCAAGTTATAGAATCAATATTCAATCACATCACATGATTCCATATACTTAATTGTGATAATCTGTACGGATAGGAGGAGCTAGATTATAAATCTTTGAGAGAATGTGGTTCTGAGGGTCTAAAACAATAAATATCTAGAGAGGGTAGTCCAAACATAACATTTAATCATCATCTGACGCCCAACTGATATATACATCTGAGGTAGTCCATACATGCACATCAATCGTTATAAAAAGACTAAACTAACATATATACTTGAGGCTTTACCACTAAACAACACACAATTCTACATGAGCTGAAAGTGTGAGGGAGCCTATGAGAATCCCCCAATAGATGATCATGGGACATCTGCTAGATCACGCATTTGTTTGAATAAGCCATTGGAGCATTGCATATGCACTTGTTAGAAGAATTTCTACTTAGTATATTCACCATCATAATAACTCACCTCATTAGGACAACATTTTACAAAATGTATATTATAATGCTCATTCCTGTAGACAGTTTTAGAATGAGTTTCTTAATGTATTGATTGTACTCTACATATTAGATCTGTTTTAACTAACATTTATTGTTGGAGCAAAACAATTGAACTCCTGAAACTATTGATATAGTTGGTTATATATATATATGCATTAATATAGTGTTGTATCATCTGGCCAATATTTGTACTACATGCTTGTCATGTCAATGTTATATGTTAAGTGTTGTATTTGGGTGAGCTCTCAGATAAGAAGACTCCACTCATTTTCATTGAGGAAGCGTCAGAACCTGAGACCATCTAGGGACTCCAACACGGTAACAATCTGACTCAGAAATCAATAGCTATAGAGACATCCCGCGATCAGATACAACAAATAAACACACTTCAGTAGTTCACTGCAAAGATGTCCGCTCCATCTTGTAAATGCAAAGTACGCTTTTGTATATAAATGGGATCTGATAGTGGTATATAGATTTGACTCACACCACTCTAAAGTGTTCTTTGTGCAACATTTTTTATATATAAATTATTGTATACCACATGACACGTCACTTCGGTAAAAAACAGTAAAGAATCCAAGTTTTGCAGTTCTCTCCTAAGTTCGGACCATCTTGACTTATCTCGGTCGGACTGAATCGGGTGTGACACTGAAGGAGTGTAGAGTGTAGATACTTGGTTGAGGTATTGTACGTTAATATCCTTTCACCTTGAGTGAAAATATATGCTCTTTTGGCTTCATTTATTTTATCTATGTAATATGGGCTATGGATGTGTGATGTTGTAGAGAGGGCAATGGATGGAGTTCATTTTAAATTCCACCATGGTGCCGACAGTTTCATGCTCATGGGTAAAGAGGAGTCTCATCCCACATAAAACTAATTAAATCTTGAATCAAATAATTGGAAATTCTCGCATCTAGTGGACAACCTGTGATCCCAGTACAATTAACAACGTAAAATATTATGTGCTTTACTTAGTATATATCTTCTATCTCGCCATAATAAATTCACTATGAAAGTTTGACTTTCTTTCACTGAAGTCCGAACTACAACACAATCCGAACATTAAGGATTAAACTCAAGAACACACACTTAATATGCGACTGGTAATGAAGGGTCACTAAGGTCAAGTGAGATTCGTGTTTACTCTAACTATTTGTGTGTAAGTATTAGGAGGATTTGATGAAAGAAGGTGGATCTACAAGTTGTCCCCCTCTTCTTGATGGGACGAACTATGGATACTGGAAAGCAAGATGGCCTATAAAATCAAATGATGAAAAGGCCATGATCAGCTCTACTAGGGGATGGAAGCCGCCTACCAAGACTAATGCCGATGGCAATTGTTCCCAAAGATGAAGCACTTGATATTCGAAGAAGAGCCCATCCACCCAAAATTCACAAGCCTAAAATGCACCAATGGTGAAACCCACTAATTTAAGATGATCCCCACCACCAAAGAGTCGCGGCTGGCACAATACTGGTCAGGTTGTTTGAAGAACCAACGTTCAGAACTGTGTTAGAACTTCTTACAGCAAAGTTCGAGTTGCAAATGAGTGAGGATGATCAATGACTTCACGGAAAATTAAAGTATATAATAAATGTCGCCGTTTCCTGGGAACAGATTCGAAGAAAGGTTTGGTCGTACACACATCCTGCCACCGCAGCTTCATACAACAACAATAAGATGGAAAAGATTTTAAAAAATGAGACTTAAAAGAACCATGGGATCTCTACATACATTTGAAATAGAACTGAGGTAAGAGTGTGGCGGTGGAAGACAATTTGTGAGACTAAGGACAGAGTCCGAACTACCCAATGATGAAGGCGTCGAATTCTCAAAATCAGTGGCCTTGTTATCAAAGAATTTCGAAAGGGCCATAAAGAAAGCTAACAAGCTAGTGTGTTGGGTAACTCCCTAGACCTCACAAATTTGTGTCAGAATGTCTCAATCATACAAAGGTAGCCAGGATAGTTAAGGAAATCTTGAGTCAAACTGTGGTGCAAATCAATCCACTTTGAGAATGTGTTTGGTCACATCCAAGTGGGTGTGCTAATACAAAAAGGGAACTGATCATTCTTGCTACTTGGAGTGATGATGAGTCAGAAGGGTACAAAAAGATTGTGTCATTTCATCTAGCAACATAACAAAACCATTTGGTATCTTCGTCAATTAAATCCCTTTTTCATAAGTAGATATCATCTTTGATTAAATTCATATGAGTAGCTTCTGTATGTATCCACTCCTTGATTACGAAAATGAAAAATGAGTCAAGAATTCTTCTGATTTCAGTACATAGAAACTTCATTGGTTTTACTGTTGTGATTTCAACCATTTAGTATTCATGAATTTTGAGGGTAGTTGTCTGCAAGTTTGAGTGGGTTCTTCCTTGTTCAATCCTGCTATTGCTTATGCAGTACAGCAGTATATATAGCTTCATATTGTAGTCACATTTGCTTGAATCTAGGTTTTATATGTAACTCATAAAAAGTAGTACTTATTGAGAACAAACAGAGCACAAGTTCAACCTTGTTGAGAATTTTCATTATAAACTCATGCATTTTCTCTTTCTGAGAGTCTCCTTTCATTGGGACAAAAATAGCTTATACAGAACATGCATTTACAACTGGCATGAGAATGCTTAGAACATAGCTTGTCACTCTCCTCTTTCATTTGTTTTCACAAACATATAATGCTTCATATCCCTCTCCAGAACAGTGGAGACAACATATCCTCCAATTTCCATAAAAATTGATTCTCATATGATTTTCCACTTCAAGTAAACAATTAGGCCAAATTCCTGCCACGATCTTTTCATTACTCCTCTAGCTGAACCACTTCAAGATAAATCCATCTCTCCCAGTCATAATCTTTGATCCCGGCATTTCTGTTCCCAGCCTGCCATAGCTCGTAGGGTCAATCTGCAAATTCAAGAGGCAAGATAAGGAAATTTTTGAAGTAAGCCCAGGGTAAGCCACAAACTCACATTTATGCATAGTTTTTGCAATGAAGGACATCTTTTCAGGAAGAAGATCAGACAATCAACGCTGTGTTCGTCCACTTCATGGTCGATCCACTGTGACTCTTCTAATAGAGGGAACTCAAATGTTGGTGGTCTTAGCTGGGTTATCTTTAGTGTTGATCATTGACTGTGGTATGTAATATCAAAGAAACAAAATACTAAAAGTGTCTATATATAGCTTAATCTAAGTTATGTTATAAAGTAAAAAACTTTATAACAAAATGCTATCAAGCTTCAAGTTAGATATCCGAAAGAACAAAGGGATTACATAGCAATACAAAATAAAAATAAAACGATTTTTAGTTCAAGGTGGAGTCAATTACTTCTTATCAAATATATGATCATTGACTTGATGAAATTTATCAAAGTAGAGATTTTAGAATATGTCCAAATCTTAACAAGATTAATTATTTTCTTTCTTTTTTTTTATTTTTTTATTTTTTTATTTTTTTATTTTATTTTGAATATTCGACAGTTAGAAGTTGGAAAAATTGGGAAAATAGATACAGCATACCTCAAAGTCCATCTTAAAGAGTAAGAATTAGGAACTTCCAATGCCTGATATAAGGAGAGTCTGAATGCTTATCCGTAAAATGATTATACCCTGGCCCTCCTCAGCAAATCAAGCATGGCATCTGCAAGACCAAAATAATATAAGAAAGAATGAGAGATCACAGCGTGTCGGAATATTCATTTGTTAACAATTTTGGATTGTTAATTTAATATGTGAAGAGACCTCAGGTTTGATGCAGTTGGTTACTGTCACTTGAAAAGAAAGAACCGATATCAATTCTTAAAGAATGTAATCCATGGTAATTTTTTGATTATCGCTTTGTGATACCTGAAATTCTGAGAGCATAGAACAAATCGCCTGACACTGGTAAGATTAGTCACTGCTACAAAATGGCACACCTGATAAACTTGTGCAGGGAAACTGATGAAATGTATGACCACATGAACCAGAGCCATATGAACTGATGGTATCCATAGCAAGTCAATCCATGGAATTCATTTTATGGAATCCATGAAGAGTTCACTTATTATAATTGCAAATAAGAGGAAATACAGAATAAGCCAAAACAAAATGAAGCTTCCTACAATGCTCATCAGACCAAGGATATTTGAACTTTGACCACTGTTACAGGTCAATCTGAAAATCCCATCCATTAGATCCATCCTTTTCTTTGCGGTCAAGTCCAAAGCTCCAAAGGTCCTCACTGTGGCTGAGATGGAACTGTCTTCATCCCTGAGGAGCTAGAAACGATGTAAGAAGCATCACTGTAATCCTATAATAGACCATTCAAGATTTTCTTCAATTTTATCATCCGTTCGAATGATTTTCATTCAATTTATCATCCTTTAAAGCAAGGGGTTCGAATCATCAGGAACTTATAGAACTGTAAACAAAAATATTATAACATTTTACTGTTCTTTCTGTATTTGATGTCAGACTGTACTATTTCTTCTTCTGTAATGGCCTGGATCATTCTCTTGTGGTTTCCTTCTTTTATTTCCTGAGCTTCTTCCCCATGCTGGATTCACCTCTTCAGGGAGCTATGAATAGAAACTTCAAGTATTTTTAGCTTATGATTACAGGTTTGTGCAGAAGTTTCAAGAGGGTTTCACCATGATATTAAAATCTCGAATGGAAATACTATTCAAAGTAATTCCAGCCCCAAGCTGCTTAGGTCATTGGAGTTTAATAACTAGATATATTCTCCCTCTTTCTTAACCTTCTATATGGGCATAGAAAGAGATGGAAACTTAGAAAAAAAAAGAAAAAATAAACAAAAGAACGACATGGATTGGCTCTTTCTGCTAATGTTTGATTTTGGAGGCCTGGGTTTCTTTCTGGTTATATTATAATGGTACTGTAATGGTGCAACATCCATTCGCCTATTGTATCTCTAATAATTGATCACATCCTTATTCATAAATAGATCATCTCTGATACAGAAGAGATGTGAGAAGTAGAAGATTTAAAACCAAACTTTTTGAAAAGCCTAAGAAATCAAAGGTCAGAGTCGGTTTTTCATCACGAATAGAACTTTTCTTCGGTTTTAACGTCGAATAAGACATGCGACAATAGCCGTTTCGCTTGCTTTTAACATTGTTAGAACAAGAGTGATAACCGCCTCGCTTAATACATATATTAGAATTAGTGACTTTAACTCGCTTGAATTCGCCAGCTATTTTCTCAAACTGAGCACGGTTTTCGCGTGATTTGTTACTCTTCCAGAAACCCGGTAAAATTAGAAAATTTCAAAAATGGTAAAACGCACTAAAATAATAATTATGCTGTCATAAGCGAATTATATTCTATATGAACTGATCATACTAAGAATCTTATTCTCATAATCTGTTGACCCAAAAAGTTTAATGACTAAACAAACATAAATTTTTTCGATTTTATATTAAGAAAGACTTCCAAGACAAGATTTTTCGATTTTCTAACAAAACGGACCCGATCGAAGCAATACGGAACCATATATCCAAATAACACAGTTCTACTCGATTATATTTTAAAAATATATTTTATTATTATTTATTTTGTACTTTTAATATAAATAATAATTATTATTCTAATGTTTTAATAAATAATTTATAAAATTCATAATATTTATTTTTGCGAAAATATTATCTAATATAATAAAATAAAAAGAAATATAAAAAATTAAAATTTAAAAATAAAACAAAATAAAATATAAACTGCATGAAGGCTCGTGAATTTTCCCATCTCCGCCTAAATTTCAGCGCGCACTTTTTAAACATGTTTTAATCAAAAAATAAACGAATAGCCTGACTAGACCGCCCCATCCCAAACCTTCACATCCCTACAAGATATATTGCTAAACGCTCTTCTTTTATTTTAATAACACTGTTTTTCTTATTTTCAAGTGAAACTTTCTTCACGTAAAAGCTCAAATATTTTCACTTTTCCATCATAACTTTTAAAATTAATAATAAAAGTCACAAATTTAAAACAAACATGTTTAACGCCGAAGTTTTATTCATCTTTCACATTGTCAAAAACAACGCTCACCAAAGCCTTATCACAGATGCCTTAAATATAGACTTGGAGACAGTTAAAATTAAGTCTAATGTTGAAAATTAGCATCAGAAACTAAAAGAGTTTTGCCTTATTAAAATCACAACAAAATTAAGAAAACAAAATATGACTTCATGATCAAGGAATGCCATAGTCCTGAGAAGTTAGTCACTGATTGGAAAATTTTAGTGCGCTTGTCTGGTTTAGCATTTCTTCCTTTGTTCACGCTGCTATTGCTTGTTAATATGCAGTGCAACAGCATACTTCAGTATTTAAATTACATCGTACTAAGATCTCGACTGGTTAAGAGTTAGTGCCATTGAGGAACAAATGAGAGCAAGAGTTCGGATCACACAACTTTCATTGTTAAACCCATGCATTTTCTGTTTCTGATGGATCACCTTGCATTGAGACAATATAGTTTGGCAAGGAACATACATTTATAAATCAGCACAGAATGCTTCAATGAGGTTAGTCACCTCCTCTTCATTTACTTCCACAAACATGTAATGCAAGCCATCCCTTGTAAATAAGGGTTGCTTGATCTGAGATCTGACAGCATACCCTTCAAATTTCATATCCGATTCTCAGTGACTTGATTGCACCTCATCCTTACTCACAACATCAAGTAAACGACTAGCCAATAACATCTTGTCACAATTTTCCATTATCTTCAACTGGAATAACTTCAAGACATTGTAATCTTTTGCAATCAAGAACTAGAATGGTCTTGTTCTACCCTGCATAGTATCAACTGTACTATGGCAGATCTGACGTCATGAAGAGAGATAATATAATGATAATGAAGTTCTAGGCTGAATGACCCTAATGGCTAATGAAATGAGTACTAAAGTGTGCTATGGTATTTCAAACTCATTTATGGCAATTTTGCACCATAGCCAGAAGAAGATTCGTTATCAATGCTAACAACCACTTATTGTCGATCCACTGTAACTCTTCTAACTCACTGAACACAAACATTGGTAGTCCCTTCCAGGCTGCCAAATACTGTCTGATCATTACCTGTAGTAAGTTGTACAAAAAAAAAAAGAAAAAGGAAAAAGCTGACTTGAATATACCGAATAAAAGGCCAAACCAGCCAACACTAGAAGCATGTAAGTTGGAAAATCAGAAGAAAGAAGCTCAGCGCATAAAGAACATACCTCAAAAGTCCATCTGCATAGAGTAAGGACTTGAGCTCTTCCTTGGCGCTGATCTGAAGGGATAGTGAATGCTGCACGCAAATGATCATACTCCTGGGCCTCCTCTATGTCCGGGGCACGGCATCCACATTCCCATAAGATTCATAAATAGTCGGCAGGATTCCACGTGAAACCAAAATTTATAAATTTGGTTTGATTTAATATGAAGAGACTTCAATTGGAGACAGTCGAATATCATCAAATTTGAAAAGGCAAAACGGATATCGATTCTTAAAGAATGTAATCCATGGCACTCTTTGATTTGTCAGTTGCTGGAAAGAAATTCAAATTAGAGAGCATTGGAAGAAACTGCCTCACTAAAGATTAGCCTCACTGTTATTAAATGGAGAGACTCGATGATAGTTGAAAGCAGAAACTGCTGAAAGAAAGAACATCATAGAAAGGCAGTGGTGTAATAAGATGAATTAGTCCAAGCAATCAAATCAATTGAGATCTATTCCTCTTAGAGTAGAAATCCAGATGAAGACTCCCATTAGGCATCATGGTAGCTAGGAGGAAACCAGAATCCCCAAAAATTAAAAACGAATCCTCCTACAATGTTCTATCAGACTAAGGATAGATTTAGAACTTTTGAACGCCAGTTAACAGACCAAGTTTTTCGCATCATCAAGGAAGTAGCCAATTTCCTGACCAATATCATCCACAGTTACATCCTTCTAGGTTTCAAGCCCTGATTGCCAAAGATCTCTATCTGTTACAGAGAAACCAGTTCTCGGCAGGACCGAGGGAGTATAGGTGTTGTGAAGCACATCATCAGGTAATCCCAAGCACTGAATTGCCCAGACGCCTTAATTTATCATCCTTTGTTCCCAGGAAAACAGATATCACCACTATAAATTTGAATGCGAAGAATTCTGAATCATCAGAGTTCGTCGATTGTCAAACAAAATAATAGATTTAGATTTAGTACCGCCCGGTGCCTAGTTTCGATCAAAATCGTTCCTTCCTCTTCCATGCCCTGGATCATGCTCCTCTTGTCGTTTCTTCCTTTCATTTCGGGCCCTCTTCCCCATGCTGGATTCAACTCTCTCAGGGAGCTACGGACGAAGCTACGCCATTCCAATGGAGAAACTTCAAGTATTTTAGGGCTTTTTTCGAGTCCACTCTGGTTCTCTGTCTCTTTCTATTTACAGCTTCATTTACATAAAAATGCTCCTCTTATTATTATATATTTTTTACATATATTCAAACTAACTTAGGTCTCCCTTCTATTCTTTTTCTAGTTTATAGCCATTTTATAGTTAAAAATGCTCCCTTATTATTGTTATTATTTTTTTTACATATTCATTTTATATGTTTATTTTATTTTATTTTATTATTATTATTATTATTATTATTACATATTATTATTATTATATTATTATTACTTAGTTACAAGAACTTGAACTACTAAATGATGTTGATTATTACAATATTCATATATTTCTTATTGGTTTTGGAAAGCTACAATTACACCATCAGAATTTAAAGTTTGTCTCCCAGTTTTCTATGTTTTCTAAGACGTTAGCATACTCTATCAAATTAATCATTGCGAGTTCCTATATTCATTTATTGGTTGTGAATAAATTACTAGAAAGGTTCTATTCTTGTTTTAAATTTGTAGACCTTATTTAACTATTTCAGTTTTTGCATTTACAAATTCCTTTTTCTACTTTATTTTTATTTTCATTTGTTATTTTTTCTTAAGGTTCTTTTGAGATTTTTATTTATTATTTTCTTCTTTTCTAGAATATGGTTTTATTATAAATTGCTTATTACTTATATCTAAAAAAAATTTTAATTAAGCTTTGTTTGATAAAAGCTTTAAATTAGTTTTGATCATCTAAATAATTATTGCACATTATATTCATAAAAGTTCTTTCTTTTATCTATTGGCTCATCTAACAATGACTTCAAATTTTTCAACATTCTATCACTTTCCTTCAATCTCGAGAGTTTCTATATAAATTTTCTACGCTTATTTAACACAATTTCTTTGTTTCCTGTCTACTACACATGATTTAGTTTCATTATCAGACTCTGTCTATTATTTATGCCTTTAGTAATTCCAAATAGCACAGCACTTTCATCTTTATTGTGATATATACTATTAGAGGTTGGATATTTCAATGCCGACATTCGCTAGAATTTTCATTCCCTTCCTACAATAATTTATTTCTAAGGGTTTAGCTTCAATCATATTTACGCTTTACTACCAAAGTTTTTACTATATCATCAAATTCCATCATACATTTCAAACTTAAAAGCATTTGTTGTTTTCTAATTAAATCTATGAAGCATATCAGGTTGTTTTTGCCACCAGGTTCCATATCATACTAGCTTGTATTACATTTTTTCAAGAATTCCCTAAGATCATACACAAAATCATGGATGCTAAACCCATAGAATTATACCTTATCTAGATTACTTCATCACAAAGAGCTAGTCCATTGAACACAACTTGAAAAGCGTTAATACTTAAGGCGGCTCCTATTTCCTTTCTATGAGTCCACTATCTATTAAAACACTTAAATGCATATATTGTTGCTTTATTTTTCAAAAGTTGTTTATTTGAAGAACTAGTTCAAATATGTCATATTTCAATGAGCTTATGGGTATACATAAAAATCTTGTTATTTTGGGACTTTGAACTAAAGGTTTTTGTGAGCATTTTTGCTGTTTTTTCAAATTTTCTTCTATAAATTCCTTGACATTTTCTTTGGTTTTATTACTTTACACTTCCATGGTTTTATTTCTAAATTTCTAGGTTCAAATGACTTGATTTTAAATTCACACTAGTTTTTGTTTTTCCTAAACTAAGTTTTTCAAATTGTTGGAAAAGATTTTCATTTATTTTCTTCTAATTTAGTACTAGTTTCCTTAACTAATTGTTCAAGTATTTGATCTACTTTTGACTAAGTTTTTCTTAATATTTCTTTCAAATTTGTTGTTCAATTTATTTTTTCTATTTCTTTCTAAGTAAAAATTATTTTCCTTAACTAAATGTTTCCTTAGATAGTCAAGTTGTCAATTAAATTAAACGCTTAAAGCCTTTCCAAATTTTCTTTTCTAATTCCTGCCACATATAAAACTGTCTTTCTGTTAATTTCTTCTAAATTTTCTTATATATTTTTTATATCACACTAAGACTCATTTCTTTAATGTTTTCCAATAATACTATTAACTTTAATCCAATTTCACAAGGGGTTCTGTGAAACATTTAATATCTTCCTTAAACCTGTGTGGTTCATTAATTTCTGTTGTGTTTCACCATCTAATTTACACTGGTTCTATGTTCAATTTCTACTCCCTAATAAATTGAACTACTAAAGTATAAGAACTTGTCCCACTAACATAAAGATTATCTATATAATATTTGACTATTTCATTTTCAACTACAGCTTCTAGGTTAAATAACTCTTCATATAGGTTTTTTTATAGGCTTCAGAGTTCATGCCAACATTTGGGTGAGAACAAGGTTTTGGTTTATCTTAAGGTTTTAAAGTCGTTTTAAAGACGCAATACATTCTAAATTTTCCTAAATTCTTCACTGAATGTAAACTGACATGTTTCTTTTATTAACGGCATCATAATCTAAATTATAAACACTATAGAGGATAATGTAATAAAAGACATAAAATAAACACACAATTACTAACATACAATTTTCTTCACTGTATTTCCATACAAATTTTAAAACGTACTTAACAAAAGTAAGTTTCACAATAAACATAAAATTTTCTAAAATGTTGTTGTTTCACAATATGACTTTAAACTTAAGAAGATAAAGTTTCTGCATTCGAAATTTACTTTCAAAAGTTTTAAATAATAATAATTAATATAAAGGTTCCATAATCAAGTATTATTCCTTTCATACGAAAAACAAATGATTCATATATTTCTTCTCAAAACACCCTAGTTTAATTAAGATAATAAAATATCACTCGTGTCACAGAAAATCCCCCACCAAGACCGCATGTTCCCCTCAAACGCCTTATTTCGCTAAAACTACAAGAAGGTCATAAGGATCATGACTAGCCTTTAAAATTCAGATTCAAAACAGAGCCAGCCATCAATTTTTAAGAAAAATTTTCTTTTGTATAAGAAAGATAATAAATACTGTAATTCTCATGTAGTTGATTATTATTATTTAAAAATTTTAAAATCAAACCCATTTTTCTTATCTTTTTACCCTTGTTCCCTGAATAAACAAAATTAACAAAAATTAAATTAAGAACAAAAGAGGAGAATTGGAAAAAATACTTACAATATTATTGTTTTCCAAACTACATTGTTATAAACCCATTTCTTACTCAACTCTCTCAAACTCTATAAGGCATTCAAAGCTCATGCAACTCATGATTTTGAGGTATACACAATTCCTCTATTTATAGACTTCCTAAAAACTAAAGACAAAAACTAAAGATAAGAATTCTCACCTAACTATTAAAGTGGTAGGAGACACTTGTCCTTAAAGGACAATTAATGTCTTACAAATCTATTATTTACATTGAATGAAAAGTTGAAGTAAAATTAATATTCGACTATAATAAATGAAAAAGTTGAAACTTCAAATCAAACTTTGTTATTCAAGTCTTCAACAATATGACACGTTCTCATTATTTATTCATAGTGAGCTTAGATAAGCTTGGTTCTGAAAAGTCGATACGGTCGATTTGGCAAATAGAGTTTAGATCACTGCTTATAGACTATGTCTTCATTATCCTTCTATCGTGATTTTCCACGCCATAACTCTCTCGCATCTAGACTTTCCTTCCTAGCGCTGTCGCTTATTTATATACTTCGTGAATCCGCCAAAGTTATTAATAAATTGTTCTTCTGGGGTTATAAAACTGCGTTGAAATTTTTCTGAGTTGGTCTTCCAAACGGACATGGTCAAGCTCTCAATAAGATAAAATTTTATTTGGTTTTCAAATTCAAAATTTGAAAATCTCTAAACTATTGCATATATGAAATTTTTGAACGTCATTCTGATCTGTGTTTTTTATTGTGATAAAGGTTCTTTTATTACGTTGATATATACGATGATAAGGTGCACTATGCTTCCATCGCTTCTAAATGGCAGGTATTTCAAAAGATATATTTACATGATTTTTGGTTTCTAAAAAGATATTCAAATTAATATTTAAAGCCAAAGAAAATTGTTGTGCATTGATAATACTAGCTTAAAATACGTTTTTCAAAATCCCTTGATCCATAAGTTCAGGGATGAGTTCAAATATTTTTATCTGTAAAGAAAACACATTTAAGATAAGCTAAATAAATAATGTAAATTTCAAACGCATCATATGCATATATCCCTGCTTTAATTCCAAGTAATCGTTTTTGGTCTCAAATTGTTCAGATAACATATTATTCTGTCTAAACACTTTTTCATAAGACATACCTTAAAAAGTAAGACTATAATATTATAAAATATCGTCCGAACTTGTTATAACTAAAGTTTGTCAAACTCTTCTAGAAGCAAAGCCGATTTTTTAATCATATTGATTAAGTCGGTTTTACTAAACATTGTTTCAAAAATTTCGAATTTTGATTCTAATCCCTACGCTTTTCTCGTTTTTTCTTGCTTCCAAGCACTGAATTTTTCAGCTTAAAACAACCGGTTTTGTAAATTTTGAAGATGTTATTAAAGTCGAATGAGTTTCATATGTATATCTAAATTTTCGTTTGGAAGTTTGGCTTTAAAGACTAAAAAGCGTTATCAACAATAACTTTATTGCTCTTCAAAAGGTTTTTGAATATGTGATCAAATTGAATATTTAGTTTAAAACTCATTTAAAACAAACGGTCCCAATGAAAGTTTTATTTTTGAATTTCTCCTTGAGCCAGTTTTAGCAAAAAAGCATCACAATAAAACCATCCATTTGTATAAATCCGCTATTGAATGTTATTATTTATCATTAGCTGCTATCCCGGCCGCCCAAGCAGGTATGCAGAAATAATAATGAAGAGTATCCGGCAGAAATGGCGTTATTTCATAAAGAGATTTTATTGCTACAATATGAAAGGCTTGGACATAATTATCAGCAGATATACGTATGGAGATTACGTTAGCAATTGCGTTAAGCGACGACGTGATAATCGGCGCCTTTCTATCCGATCCATTCATCCGTTGTGTGCCTTGGTACTTGGTATTATTATTATTACATATTATTTAATGATGTTATTATTATCATTATTATCATTTATATATTATTATTATTATTATTATTATTATTATTATTATTATTATATATCATTTATATATTATTAGTTGTTTGTCATTATTATCATTATTATTATCTATTAATATTATTATTATTCTTATTATCATTAATATTATTATTCTTATTATTATTATTATTATTATTTTATTAATAATATTATTATTATTATTATTATTATTATTATTATTATTCTTATTATTATTATTATTATTATTATTATTATTATTATCTATAATTATTCTTATTATTATATTATTATTGACCAAAATAGAAATCTTAAGGGGAAAAAGAACTATGTTGATTTACAACAAAGATCATTTGAGTGTTTAATGGAAATTAAGAAACTAATATAAGAAATGAAATTAAGTTGGCCCTCACGATTAGTTCGTAATAGTGTTGAAAATTAGGACGATTCTCCTCTGGCATCCTCGAAGTGGCGGTGCGTCAAGCCTTATCTCATCTGATTATTGTATTTCGACACTTCTTCAACCCAGTCTCCGCTTCGAGCGCTGGCCTACATTGGTCAGTTTATACCAGGTGAAGGAACCGATGGACGGATCGCTGGCCGGAGAGTGAATATCGCGAACGTTAGTTCATCTGGTCCAGTGCGCCTGCTCGCGAGAAACAAAGGCGATAATGCCAGGCTTCTCGCCGCACTCGCTTCCGACGCCTAAGTCGATCTCTCGTCTGGAGGCGGAAGAGTGTCCTCTTGCTTAGTTTTAAGGCCCATTTTGGTGTGTTTGGTTTGACTTGTATTTGTAATGGCCCATCCACTCGACGATGATCTCTAAGTCCTCCCTTCGAGGGAGGATTGCTTCACTTAGTCTTCCTGTATTAACAGTCTGACAATAGCGAGTTTACTTGGTCAATCCTCCTTCCTTATCGGGAGATATTCAACTAACTCGTTTCATCAAGCTCCTTCCTTTATAATAGGACTTGATAGGACGCCCTTAGCGAACATTCTATCGCTCGCTATTGGAAACGTTTATTCCGGCTATCGGTGTACGGGCCTCCATCTTTCCAAATTCATGTCAGCCTAATATCGAACTTGTCGGGTCGGCAGGCGATCGAGGGGCTCTACCCCATCACGACGGCCTACGAGAGCGACTCGCCCACCACCCGATCACCGCCCCACTCAGAACGGGATCAAGGCAAGGGTCGTAATTGTTCCCGCCGATTGCCATTTCCACGCGGTCTATTCTGATTAGCCCGGTCGCCGCCATTAGCTGGCACGACTCGTTTCGCTACCGTTTCTTCCGCTTCACGACTCTTAGCTTCGCAGTTCTTCCGGCTTTCCCGGTCTCATTTATTTCGCGTTGCGTTTGCTCGATTTTTCTATCCGTTAATATCAACCTCGGCGTTTTCTTCTATCGCTTCCGCTGATCCCCGCTCCTATCTTGTTTTTCATTGATACGTACGAATCGGCTTCACCGCCGATTTCGCTTTTCTTTGCTACATCACGGGTCCCAAACATTCCTCCTTCTTTGGCGTGATCAACGAAGATTCCTCCGTTGCGTCGCCCCGGCAGTCGGGGCCTTTCCATTGGTTCATACTGCTCGCCCTCAACCCGCCTGAGGCACCTCCCTTTAGGTAAGGGAAAAAGGGAAGGATAAACCTGATAAAATACCTTAGGGGTCTGACTATCTTAGACCGCCGCTCGACACTCTGCAGCGCGGTCCTGGTTACCTTTATATGAATCTACTTTTTGTCGAGCGATACCGGCCTCTTTCCCAGTTCAGATATGGTCTCCTCTCTGATGAATTTTATGTTACCTCCGTGTCTCGAATGATATGTTTTTTCGAGGTCGCTTTGATAACGGTCATCAGTCGGTCTTCATCGTAAACAAAGTTCTTCAAGATTTTCGATCGCTTCTTCCCAACTCCGCCCTAATGGTCAGCATTTGACGTGGTTTGGTCGGGTCTTTTTAGGAGCACAGACCGTTCCTAATGTGCTACTCTGGGATTTCTTTAGATCCACGCCACCATTGAGTCATTTGATTTCAGACGCCCTGAGCCCTCGTGACTCTGATCTCCTCTTCATAGGACATGGAGGTTCATGAGTTTTCTGGTCAAGGTCCAACCCCAGATAACCTTTATAGAAGACACCTAAAGGCATCAAAATTTGACACTCACAATCCCCATGAGCATCATCCTACTCTGGCTCATCCATCTAAAGAATACTCTGACGGTTTCTTGATATTTGGGATGTCTGCCTGAGCTTAGCGATGAAGACATACCACATGCCAAGGTTGGATCGAATGCTCCGCCGTTCCTACGAAAGAGGCCTGATGTCCCGCCATCCTGGTCTCAACCACACCTTCCGCTGAGTCTCGCTACTGGAGCTTTCTGGTCTGTCGCACGCTTCTACCCAGGGATTCAGCTCTGGCCCGAAGGGAGACTCAAAACTTCTGAGTGCAAAAGAGAGAGAGAACATTCCAAGAGATCACTACCAAGAACAGTTCGTAGATTAAATACCTCGAAGTTCCTCATCCAAAGGCCCGAGCTGGCCCTCGTCCCCGCTAATAGACTCTCGTTCTTTGTTCGCTTCCTCTCCGGAGCCCATCGCGGTGTAACCCATAAGCGAGAAGGTTCAGTCATGGCAATTTTGTTTATAATCAGATGGAATAATTCTTCAATTTTTCGAAGTCATCTCTGAAGCGCGTCCGAGCGAGGAGAAAGAAAGCTAAATCGGCGGTTGACGGTTAAAGATTCTTCCACATCTATCGTCAATCCTGCGCGTGCCGCTTTCATCCATCCTTCTTACCGATTCTATATTGAAATCAGTGAGTCGGCTGGTCGAGGAGGTTTTCGCTCACTTTTTCAAAAAGATTTGCTTCGGTAAGCTTATACCGCTTAACTCTCCGTCTGCCTCTGTGCCTAGCCCACTCTGCTCACTCAGCCGCCACTATTTCCAAGGGTTTCACGGTGCCAAACTAATGAGAAACATGTGCGATAAGGCGGTAAAGTGACTACTTTGACTGAGCCGGACGAGCCAGTATGACGAGCGCATCGGGCTTGATCGAAGAAATGAGCGATTTAAGTCCTAACTTAGCATATACTTCATCGCCTCAAAGTTTCTGGCGAAGAGAGAACGAGGTCTTGAAAAAGCTGACGGGCGAGCATGAGTTCCGAGGCGCCCGAGTAACTTTAGGTTGCACGGGGAATGACTTATTGAGACTCTCAAGTCGCCAGACTATTCAATAAAAATAGAGGAACTCGTCATCTCTCAGTATTAACGATCTTTCACCGAGCTTCTCGCTAATGGCATCGGGTGGCTTGAGCGCCAAGGAAAACAATCTAAATTGCTTGTCGCAGGTTTCAGAGGGCAAGGCCACGGGAGGTCGCCAACGAGTCTTCCAAGCTCAGAATTTATCAAGACTCTGAGCGATGAATGTAATGGCTTCATGAAAGCAGACTTTCATCACCGCAAGTCGATGACGTTCAGGGACCCAGGTTATCAAACAATTGCGAGATCACAGTGCCTGGGGTTTGGCGTCGCCAGTCAGGAGTACGCTCGGCATACCAGACTAGATTTTCAATTTTGACCTCCTAGCGGCATTTGCGGAGTGGGGCTGAGGGGTCTTCTAATATGAATTATTCCCAGATTTCTCCGCTACCCCAGCCCGAGATCTTCTCACTCTTCGCCGTCTACGCTCGAACTGGATTCACGAGAAAAGCACAAACCTCCTTTTATCGCTCGCCTCATGTCTCAGGTAGCCTCTTTTTTCAACAAAGGCTTTATTTTCGCAGCTCTAGGTTTCCACAGCTATCTTGGCTCTTTCTGTTTGGGACAACCGGAGCGGTTGATCCAGTAATTTGAACCTGAAATTTCGAGGTCATCTGCTGATCCTGGTTTGCTCTCAATTATGTATTGGTGAGCTGTTTAATGCGAGTGAGGGCTCGCCGTGTTGACCGATGGGCCGTTTCATGAGATCAAAGAACGGAACCGCTTTCACACCTTCAAGGGGTGAGAACCGTCGAGGAAGACGAGCTCGCCCGCTCGCGGTTAAAGGAGCTCCGTCACATCGGTGGAGGAGCCCGGCTGCTGGGTACAAAGTGGAAGGGCTCGGCCCCGGCACAGGGAGCTCGCCCGCCTCGTGGCGGCGAGAGCCGCCACTGAGAGTATCTGGCTCTGTTGATGTACGCAGGGGGGGGCCTGCCTTGATAGTTAGAGGGAGCTGGCCTCGCCCGTGTCGGGCTGAGAAACACACGAGAGAGGAGCCCGTCTGCTGATGTGTACGAGGGAGGGCCTGCCTTTGATAAATGCAGAGGGCTCTCGCCGCCGTGTTGAAGGAGAGCCTGGTCAATGATTGGGAGGAGCCCGTCTGGCTTGGCAAGCGAGGCCTGCCTGATAATAAATGGGGAGCTCGCTCGCCTGCTGAAGGGAGAGTCACATCGATGAGAGTGGTCGCTGCCGGGCGGCCAAGGTCGCGAATAGAGGGAGCTCGTCCCGCCCGCAGCTGGCGAGACGCCAGAGCGAGAGAGCCCAGTCTCCGCCAGCAGCTAGACGCTCGCCTGATGAATGAGAGTCGTCATCGGTGGCTAGCGGGAGCTCACATCGTGAGGAGTCTGGCCTGCTGAAGCAACAGTGAGGGCTCAGTTTTGATAATGAGGAGCTCACTCGCTCCGTGTTGAAGGGAGAGCCTGTCACAGAGGGAGCCCAGCTCATGATGTGCCAGAGAGGCTCTGCCCATAAATTGTGAGGGAGCCTGGGTCTCGCTCAGCAACATGGAGCTCGGCCACGAGATTTGTAGGAGTGAGCCCGGTCCGGTTTGAAGTTCGGGAGGGCTCGGCCCGACAATGGCAGTCTGGGTCAGGTTGCAGTGGAGAGTCATTAATGAGGGAGGAGCCCGCCCTAAGTAATGTAGAAGGCTCGCCCGATGAATATAAGCTCGTCACCGGTTGAAGGGAGAGCCTGCTTGTTCAGAGGAGCCCTGCTGATGCGTACGTGAGGAGGGCCCGCCTGAAAGAGAGGTACTCGCCCGCTCAGGTTGGTATGAGAGTCGTCGGTCAGATTTCAGGGAGAGCCGTCTGTCAAGCACAGGCCTGGCCCGAGCAAATAAGGGGAGCCTGGGCTCGCCTGCGGTTGAAGGGAGAGTCGCCAGGTTCAGGGAGGAGCCCGCTTGTCAAGTACGTAGAAGGGCCTGCCTTGGATAAATCGAGTGTGGTCGCCCGCATTGGAAGTGGAGCTCGCACGAGATTCAGTGGCGGTTTCACCGCTGAATGTACGCAGAGGCCCGCCCGAGAATGGTCGGAGCCTCGCCAAAGTTTGCAGCAACCAGGCCCGCGGCGCCAGGGTCCGCCGGCACCGCTGCGTGAGTACGCCCCTGGGACGCTTCAGATGGAAGAGGCGCTATGAGAGGAGTCGCTTCGCAAACCAAGACAGTGCGCGAACCCGCTTAATGTTGATCCGATGGGAATTCGAACGCCGTTTGTGCCTTCGATGTTTTCTTCTATAAATATCAGGGCTCTCGTTGTTTCGCACTCACGCTAAGATTTCGCTTCCATACCATGATGAAGTCAGGTGAAGATGATGCTTATTGCCCGTCTTCGCTCGTCTGGCTCGACGCCATGGATCCGCGCCCACCCTCCTGTGGGAGCTATGTTTTCCCTAGTTTCCCCTTATGAGTTATGTTATCTCAGCCCCTGCTAGAATGAGTCCTATGCTGGGTTGAAAGGCCCTGCCCTCTTCACTCTCGTTTCTCTTTTTTCTTCCTTCTCTCTCCCCCGGCTATACCTCCTCTTTTCTTTCTTTCTTTTATCTCCAATATTTTCTATCTGCTTCTTTTCTCTCTCCTGCCCCATCTTTTTCCTCTTTCCTTCGCTTTCATGTCTTTTCCTTTGTCTCCCTTCCCTTTTTGTTTTTTTTTTTTTTTTTTCAGGTACCGCTTAGATCAAGTATCACGCCGAGGGAGTTGTCAGACTGGGAGCGCTTTCAAGACACCACACGATCAGAATCAACGAGTGATCATTCTGAACAGCGAGACTTTATATTTTCATGAATTTTCGTCGTGTATGTTTCTTTGGCGCATATTCAATTCGTTTGAGACACCAAATTGCCACGCGCGTCGACTCGCCATGATACTCGCCTGCCTTGGTTACTGACCATGCGTCACGATGAATCGCCTGTGTGCCCGCTCCATGTATGTTGCAGGATTTTTCCCTCCTCCTCGCTTGGAGTCAGCTGCCTCCGTCCTGACCTAATTCGGGTTATTATGTGGCGATCCTTCCCGCCAGATCTAGTTTCCTCAGCGCTGATTCTTCCTCGCCGGGCGTAGTTTTCAGCACCAAATCTCTCGTAAGATACCTCGGCTGACCTTCCTGTCAGTAGTGTGACCAGTCACCCTCCTTTTCGCACTTTCTACGCTACCAAGCAACAAGGTTCTGGCGTTGTCCAAGAGTTCCAAATCTGTGGTTAGGCCTCGTCTATTGCCCTCCGATGCTAACCTCGAATCTGCAGGGAGATTTTATTCCAACCCCAACTGCCATCGCTTCGCTCCAAAGGTTGGGCAAATGGGGTCTCCGGAAAGGTCGACTTCAGGTCGGCCTTCAGAAACACAAGACTCTGGAGGTGGTTCACCCAACTTTTCGAGATCCTAGCCTTGGTTTTCGCTACGGCCTCGAGGGTTCGACATGGTGACTCTTCGCCTGCCCAATTAGATCAGGGGCAGAGCCGCATCAATAGTAATTTTTAATCCCCGCTTCAAGACAAAAATCCCTGAATTTCACAAGCATCAACTGTCACATTCAGACTGGGCTCTCGGATGCCAATCGCATATGATCGTCGCCATACGGCTGCGTATCTTCTCGCCGTGATCAGGGTTAAGGGCTCTGGCCCACTTGGTGAAATAATTCATCGCGACGACAAATTTACATCGCCTTTGCTACAATGGGCAGGGTCCCACTATGTCCAACCCCCACCGCCGGGAGGCGGCTGGGGTGGTCAGATTGACGCCGCACCCATTGCTGGAGGCGATATTTAGCGCCGCGTTCCCGGCAGATTCTGATCTTTGATCAGTTGGTAGCATCTTGAGCATTGTGGGCTGCACAATATCTCTTCAAAACTTTCCTGGGCCATTGTTCATTCCGATATGGTTCTGCACGTTTTCTCTGCACTTCTCTTAGCACGATTCGTTGTCTTCCTCCGCGATGCATTTTAGGGAAGGGTGTGAAGAATCCTCGCCAGAGGCTTCCTCATGATCGTAAACCCGGGCGGATCTCACTTCCATTCGCCGCTCCTTCGGGTCGTCTGCAAAGTTCCGCTATTAATGTAATCCCGAATAGGTCCATCCGGGGCTTCGTACGAATCCCACCAGCGCCACCACGGCGTCGAAGGGTCAATGGAGGGCTCATGTGCACATACTGGATCCGAATCGATACAAACTTTTTAATAAATCACTGACTTCTCATGGAGATATAGATCATCTTCTCCCCTTCGCCTCGTGATGTGTCTTCGATCCGTTCGACAACCGCAATCGCTATGGATCTCTAGCCTGATCGACCTCTGTCGAATGAGCGAGATCAGGTTCGCTTATTACGCCCTCACAGATTCTACTGCTTGTCGAGGCGCGAATCCAAACCGAAAGTGCGCATCAATGTCTATATCCTCTCGTGAGGTCGATTGCGCCCGCCCGCTCGCGCATTTGAGGCTCCATCCACGCAAAGCTTCCACACGCAGCGTCGCCCTCATCATGCTCGACAAGCTCTACCTGTGAGAATTCCATGATGAACCCACAGATCCGCCCTTTTACGGTCAAGGCCCAGACGGATGTCGACCCGGCCGCCGATGGCTCCATTTCATCAACCTCCCGTAGACCTCCGGTTTATGCAACACCGCTTTCATGGGGTATTCGCCGGACTTCTATGGTGTGAGAGCCCGGAAATATGACGGTCGAGCCAGCGTCACCAGCTAGTATTACTTTTCCATTTTCTGATACTTCCTCGCCTCGTGGCTCGACCAAAGAGGCACGGTGTCAGATCCGCCTTTGTCTCGACGAGCACCGCGCTAGTTGAAAAATCCGACACGCTAAATACACGAGGAGTTCTCCTTCTATCGGGCTCACTAGACCGGGTGGCAGCTCAAGTATGTTTTCAAGGTTACAAACGCTTCTTCACATTTCCCTCATCCCATCAAAGGCTCAAAACTGGAAGAAAGGTTGGCATTGTCACTGCCGACACGACCGACTTTAGAGTCGCGACGTCCCCGCGAATCGCTGTACTTCCTTTATCCCCGACAGGACTAAGATGTCAAGCAATGCTTTATTTTATCCGATTGGCCTAATTCCTCAGGGTTGACTATGAAGCCCGCAAATTTTCCCCGCTCGACACGTCGAAGGCGCATCACGATTCAGCTTCATGTTATAATCCCTCAGATCCGAACGCCCGGCAGGCGAGCGATGGGATACCGCACAGCCGACTTTACCAAGATGTCGCTCATGTATACCTCCATCGCTGCACCTATCCGTTTCGAAACATCCGATTCACTAACCTTGGTAGGTCAGCTCTGCATTCTCGGAAAGCCAAATGGCATTACCGATAACAAGAGTCCCCCGTGGCAGCGATCGAATGACGCCTTCTCCTCGTCACCCGGGTCCATGCCATTCGGTTATAATCGGAGAAGGCCCATGAAGCCAAGAAGCTCGTGGCTCCACTGTGGCATCTACGATAAGGTCGATCCGGTGGGGAAGCCGTCCTTCGGGGCATGCTTCATTTATACCTGAAATCTCAATATGCAGCCGCCATTCGCACTGGGCTGGACAGCACAACATCGCCAACCACTCGGTATTCTACCTCCCCGACGCCTGGGAGGAGCTTCCGACTCTTCGCGATGGCTCATTCTCCTGTGCGAAATTTCGCGCTCGCTTAACCGCTTGGAAAGCATGGGTCATGCTAGTTTACGAGCCGATGATCAGCGGTCGATGTTACCTACGTCACCGCTTCCATAAGATGTCCCTGTTTCCCGCTCTTAAGAATCGTGAGGAGGCCTTTTTGAGCCGCTAATTTGAGCCGACAGAAAGTGATGCTCGTCGCTATCCAATGTTACTCGGGTTCCACTTTCCGAGGGCTCTGACCTCCAGTGAACACTTCATCACGCATATCAAGCTCACCCATGCCATCATTTAATCGCTTTTGTTTCATAGAGGCGTGTAGCATTCTCGTGCCACTGGCCGATCTCTCTCGAACTGGTCCCAACACCGCTTATCACTGGGAATTTGATTACTGTGTGATATGTCGAGGGGATGGCTTTTATCAAGGCTGGAGCAGGGTCTCGCTTCAAAGAACATGTTATAGCCGACAAGGCCCATCATGAGAACCTTACTGCCGTTGTTGCTTGGTAAGGTTCTGCTGTTAGCACCGTTGATCGATCCTAATGGTAACACCTTTTCTCCCGAAACCCACTGAGACGGGTGTCGATGTGTCTGCCTTTTCTCTCCCACTCCCATTTTGTCGAAAAGCCGATGCAAAATGATGCTCACGAGTCTCGTTGTCTACCAGACCGATGAACCGCTGTGGTTTACACCGCACCTGGACACAAATGGTCGTCATGGGTGTCGACACCCTTCCAAGTCCGAGCCTGAGAACGGATGCAGGTCGGACTCACAGATTTTAGATACCGACTGCATTCTCCCATGTCTCGGCCGATCTTATGTCAGCGCAAAGGCCTTTCGAAACAACTATTCTCCTCCAAAGAAATTCCCCGAGATCACGGATTTCCCAGGGGTTGTTGATGCCGGGCTCGCTGCCCCGACGAGGCTATGGTGGCGAGCCGGGCCCGGTCCCGACTCGACCGGGCTCTCAGATCGACCGGAGATATGAAACGCCAGATATCCGCGCCGCATCGTATACTCTATCTCTCTCCTCAATTGAATACAGCTTATCCGTGCGATGTCCATACCCCCGTGGAACTCGCAATACTGTGTTATCTCCGGTAATGGATTTGACTGCCCACGCTTGGCCATCTTAGGAACTGCTCATTCCGTACCTCATGTAGAACTTGCGACACTGAGGCTGTTAAGGGAGTGAAGCGCTGCGGCGAGTAGCCGCTGCCTCTGGGTGGTGATCGGCCCAGCGATCCCTGGGTTCCTTCGTCTTTTAGTGATCGTTCCCGCCTCTCGCCCTGAGATTTCCTCCGGTCGCCTGCTTCCGGCTCCGTCCCCGCTTCTCCGCGTTTTTTCATTCTGCTAGCCGGAAGAGCTCTCCTTCGACAGAGCCTCTCCGCTTATGTATTTTTCTCTCGCTTTAGCGAGAACCCGCCATGTTAGCTTGAGGGTTCTTCGAGATAGAAAACATCGCCTGGATCACACTCTCAACCCCGCAATGAAGGCCGCGGACAACTTTTTCGTCAAGTACATCTATCTTCGGGGACTCTAAGATTAAACCGTTGTACGTATGATTAAATTTTCCCCTGTTCCCCGCTGCTTGATGGTTAACGATGGTAAATGGCTCCTCGTATGTCCCAAATTTCGACGGCGGGGAGCACGAACGCGATCGATAACCCTAAATGAAGAACACAACAGGGATTCACAACCGTGCCATACCGGCCTTTACAAGCATGGCGAACGCCCGCACCTGACACAGGTCCGGATACCCATGCAACTCCATCCGATTCTTATAGTATCGAGATGATCCATCGATCCTTCGCGCCTATCGAATGCTTCTTAAATGAGGCATCCCGACTCGGGTCGAGCGGTAGCTCAAAGACCTCAGGCGGTAGCGTGATTCATGGTCAGACTCAAGGTATCCATGTCTCGGGGTGCGCCTTAACTACTTCCTTCACACGCTAAGCTCTGAGGTCCCTAAACCTTTGCTCCTACGTCAGCCCTCTCAGGACGGGGAGATGTCAGGTCCCGTGTCTCGCCGTCTCCTCCTCGCACGCCGACCCTCTTCCCTATAGGCTAGTTGTATTCCGCCCCTAAGCCACTAGATTCCGCTCTCGCTCAGATTTGACAATATAGCCGTGTCGGGTCTCGTAAAGGAGGAACATCGTGACCTTCTCGAATCCGTCTCTTCCTTGCAGCCAGATTTTGCCTCGTGAGTTGTTCTATTTCCTCTATCAAGCGCTGGTTGACGAGGCGAGTGCTTCCACCGTTAAGGCTGCCTGATCGCCCGCCCCGCGGCTCGGCCGCCTCGCATCCCCCGGGCGGCTCGCATCTCAGAGGATTGCCGCTTTCCGCCAGGTTCCGCCGATACCACGCGAATCGAAATCGCAGAGATGATAAGGAACTGGCTGCTCCTACGCACGGCGCTAACTGATGATGCCTTTTTTCAACTCCGGAATCGGGCTGGAGCGCTGGCTTCTGCCGTCAGCCAAGATAAATTTCGCGGCTAAACCGATGGACGCCATCGCTTTCGGGCCGAGAGGAATACTGCAATGTTACCCATCAGTCCGAAGGCGCTGCTCTCGCGGAGAAAAATAAAAGGAAGAGAGGCTTGCGAGGTAGCTTCGCCCCGACCGTCCGATGCCTAAGTCGATCTCGTCTCGAGAGAAGGAAAGAGCGCCCTTCTTGCTTGTTTTGAAGGCCCTTTAAAGGTCGGGTTTAATTCAGATTCAGAATGGCCCTATCCACTCGACGATGATTCGGTCCTTCCTCGAGCATTGGTTTCACGTAGTCTCCTTGTATTTGAAATGAATTAGTCGTTGAGTTTACTTTAATAATCCTCCTTCCTATCGGGAGATATTCAACTAATCGTTTCATCAAGCTTCTCCTTCCCTTTATAATAGACTCGACAGACGCCTCTAAGGAATATTCTATCGTCTGCTATCGTAGAAATCTAGTTTGATCGGGTTGAGTACGCCTCCCTATCTTTCCAAATTCATGTTTGGGCCTAATGAGCCGGACCTCTGTTTGGGGCTGTTATGGAAGGATCAAGGGCTCACCATCGCTTCATCTGGTCACAGGGATACTCGGGTCTAATCTTATACCCCCATCAGTATTCTTGTAAAGCTTTAATCCATCTATTACAAATCAATAGACACAAGTTTAAAAATCCAATAAGGATAAAACTAGTATTATGGTTTCTTTAGGTTATGTAGAATAAACCACATGATCAACTCTAATTGTTATATAATTCTTGAGGTAACCTGCTAATTAGATCATTTCCATTTCTTTCTTTAATTGCATCTTGTTTCATGGAAATATTATCTATCCTCATAGAAATCGAGCAAGGATTAAAAGACATATCTTTAATCAATTAAAAATTCTTAAAGAGACAAGAGAACCTATGTTTATCTCCTTAATTCTTCTTCTTTCGCTTTCTTTCTACGCATAATTAATAGAATATAACGTTGTTTAATGCAGGGAGAGAGACCAACATCCCCGTGAGATTATAAGTCCACTTCCATCAAAGTAAAATAACTTTTTTCATAACGAAACCCGATTATTTTTCTGACAACTAAGCATTTTATTATAATCTAGTAAATCGCTTTTCCTATTAGATTCGAACTGAAACTCCTTCTCGCCTTCATTATGATTCAAACCCGAACTTCTTCCTTTCTTGGATGTCTTGTTTTTTAAACTTTAAAAGTTCTATTAACTAGTTAGACTTGTGGACAAAACCCAATTATTTATTAACTCATAATGATAACTTTTTATAATGTGTTAAAAATCGAATAAAATCGATCGACCAAATCAATTCGAACGTTGGCCAACCAACATTTCGATTGTATTGAAAAATCAAATCGGGATATCAATCCAATGTATTATGAACCGTATTAACCCATTATTTAACCATCAAACCATTCAAACTCGACAGTTCCGAAATAACCAGATAGTTCAAACCATGCCATCAATTATCGATTATCGACAACTATCGCCAACATCCGTCGCTCCCGTCAAAACCAGGATGCTTCATCAAGACTAGATATTGTTAGCCCTCGACTGATTTAATCTTAACTAATGCTAAGACGAGGGCGCCATTGGCCCCATGCACAAGATCAAGGAAGGAGATCAAGGAAAATTCGAGAAGCAAGTACCGTACTGATAAAGGCTTCGACATAGTGTGTAGGTTCAAGCTCGCATTACGAGGAAAGGCAAGCAAGCAATCTAGTTGGGACTCACACAAAGAGTACTGTGGGCACCTACGGCTAGAGAGCTGGGTGCGACACTCAAGCAAAACGAGATCAGGGGTGCCGAGAAACCCGGTTCTTATATAGGCATGAGAGCCTTGGGCAAGAAGTTCCTAATCGAGGCAACAAAGAGTCTCAGGAAGACGAGGAGTCTCGCAAAGACAAGGAAACATGTTTAAGACAAGGATCTCTATGGAATTAGGAATCTCCGAGCAGAAAGACTCATAAATTCAAGAAGGAGTCGACGTTATGCATAGAGTCCTAATTACAAGACTCCTACCGGGAATGATTCGTAATTAGATCAAGACTTAGAAGTTAGAGTAGGACTTTTAGTCATTTGTACTAGATCCGCCTCGAGTAGCCTATATACGGTGGCCCCAAGGTGCCCACCTGGCTAGATATTGAGAATCGGATTCAAAGAGAGCATCAACATCCTGAGATACGGGAGCCTTTTGCCAGCGTCTGTGATTTTAAGAGCAAATAAAATACTTAGTCAGGAGGAGCCTTGTACGCCCAGGCTCAAGTGAGAACGTGAGGCATGTGAGAAGGGTCGGTCTACCGTTCCTAGCGCTCGCACACGCAAGCCAAAAAATTGTGCATGTGGATAGTCAAAATGAGCCAAGAATGGCTACTACAAGAGTGACGATTGATGTGCTGTAGGAGCAAGTAGCAAGGATACAGAAGTCGAGGCAGTAATCAAAGTGTCTAGGCTCGATACTTTAGATAGCACAAAGAATGTAGGAAACACAACCCTTTCGACCTGAAATGTCAGTTTCCTCATTGCCAGCTCACAACGAGATCCGATGAGACACGCAAGGCCTCAAGAATGGACGGAGACACTGCAGACAAAGCAAGTCATCATAACGAGGTTACAAGAGCCGGCAAGATCCTAAGGCAAGATCAGACAGCTGGCGAGCACGGTGCGCGGACACCATCTCGCCCCTCGAACTTCGCCCGCAGCGTGAAGGTCACCTGCCTTCGTGGTGCGCCAGAATGCCAATGACTCGGAGAACTTCAGACACAGAGCAATATCATTGCTACCTAAATACCCGCTGTGAACAAGTGACGATAACCACCCATGCATTCGACAGTGATGGCTTCGTGGCACTGCATCTAGCCGATGATGCCGCTTTTTTTTGTCAGTCAACCAAAGATCAAGAGGTGGAGATCCGGGCTGAGGCACAAGGACCAGCTCTTTCCAGGCTTAACACAACGTGATGGCTAGAGAGTCTCCTCAAGAAGCTTAAGTCAAACCCGAGTAAATTTGAATTTTCCAACAAAATGGTAAAACTAAGAATCACGATATAGTATAGGTCACAGACCTGGGCTTTCTAGATTCTGATGACTTAAACTAACTCACCATCGATTCGTCTCGAAATATAGTTACCTTAAGAATTTCACAATTCGAGATAATCTAATTTTCACAATTTAGAGGCGCCAAGTATCCGGTCGACCCTAAAACTGATTTTAAGAAGAATCAAAATGGAAAATAAATTACAAAGTTCATTTAAAATGAATTGAATCCTGAACTAGACGAAATAAATCGCTTTGGGGTAGAAAGGACCCGATCTGGTCACAAAGCACTCGTTCTCAATACGAGCCACTCACTTAAACTTGGGCTTTGCAGGTCGGGGCAAAAATATCTCATTTTCCCGTTTTCTTACGTGAGAGAGGAGGAAGAAGTGAAAGAGAGAGTCCAAGCTTATCTCTTCGATCCTTCCTGAGTTCCATTGGTTTAATTGCCGAGCCAAGAGTGAAAGTTCATCTACTCAACGATGGCTACGTGTACATACCAAAAAAGAGGGATTTCACCAAAGATCTAAATGAGGAGATTTCAAGAAATCAAGGATTTCGAGTTAGGGAGTCTTCCTACCCGTGCTACTACGCTTCAAGAGGTAGGGATTCTTCCTACTTTGGTTTATTTCCGTTCATAAGGGCTTATTTTTAGGAGAATAAAGTAGAGGTCCTAAGGCCTCTATTCGATGATTTAGGAACTCGTTTAAAGCCATTTTACGTGGCTTATTTCCAGGGCCGTCAGGTCTTGCCAGAAGTGTCCATGGCATGCTCAAAGCATGGTTTAAGTGGTCGTCACAAAACCCTCGCCTGTGGATTGTTAGAGAATGCCAAAACGCTTTAGATGTCGTTTTATGGCCCAGGCCAGGGCTTGCCAGGTTGAATTGTTTTGTGAATTGTGTGTATTATGTCCTAACAAGTGTTTAGGGACTATTTTGATTAAAGATTAATCCGGATTAAAAGATTAATCCCATCGCAAGGTCTATTCGGGTGATCGCGTCTGCTTAAAGGCTTGTTTCTGCCTCGATTTGCGCCATTTTGAGCTCTCAAGTTAAGGGTTAGAGGTTGTTGTTGTGGCCACCTTATGCCACATTTGCCTTGAAGATTAAGTGTTATTGTTTCGATATGTGATAACAAGTCATTGGCTGTGGTCAGATGGATGTTAATAAAATGCTCAATGTGTTAATATATGAGTGCATTGGAAATTAGGCATTAAATATAAATGTCCATGATACATGGTTAAATGCATGAGATAAATTGTCCATATGACATTCATCACATATGTGGCATGACATAGACATGCAATGGTAAATCACATTGCATTATGCATGAGGAACATTGCATTACATGAGTGTGAGTGCATGATTAAAATTAATCACCTCACTTGGTGATTGGTGAGTGGAAGAGGTAACTGGCTGGGCGGCTCCAACAGAAATACACTATGGAATAAAATGGTAAAAACTTGTGCCTGCACAAAGAAGAGTATTAGATACTCCCTCTGAGCGAAAAGCATCCACCGGTTTAGACACTCCAACGATGAAAGTCCAAAAATTGTTGGAAGGTGTGTGGAGCCTGCGCTGAGACCCCAAAAATTTGTTGTCCATAAAAGACATATGGTTTGACATGAAATGATCATCTGAGAAAAATATCTCAACAAGTTTTGGCTCAGAACAAACACTTTTGCTTTTAAAACTATCACTGACGTAATCCACCACGATTTTAATTTTATCACACATCGATTACTAACAGGTGATGAGTCAGTAAAGACTAAGGGTTATGGTGTATGAGGAGTTTCATCTCATTTCATAGTATGACAGAATTTGGGTCATAATCGTACATTCTTATTGGAATGTCATGTGAATTGTCAAGTGTAAACAATACATGTGCACTTAGGTAGGGAGTAGCTTCTGTAGGAATTACTCTACTGGGTGTGGCTCACCCTATACGGGAAAAACATTTCAAGTGCAGGACTTGCGTCGGTGGACGATTCTCATCCAAGGCCACAAGGGTGAAGAAACTGACGTGGTAACTTTCTTCACAATTACTTTAATTATTTTGCAAAATAATTTGGAACAAATTATTCGGGCATGTACTAATATGTAAGAGTTGTAATTGAACCCATATGACCATTTTTAACATGGGCCTTACATGTTTTTATATGAATGTGGATAAATGGGCTCTATAGTCAATTTTACTCATAAATGGACTCGATGCTGGGCTATTGTGTTATATTTGGCCCCATATAATAAGTGTGATTGTATTATCAGACGGTCGGTTGACAGCTCCTCGTACAAATAAGACTTTGTCCCATTTCGGCAATTATGATCCCAGAATGGGACACAACTAATGGTATCGAGTTACACGGTCCACAGTTTCTACAAAATGATGAATGATCAACTGACTCCCGTGATTGTGGGCTCATAGCCGGTATCAAAGCATAGGTATGCATTACCTAGGGCTTGAAGGGTGTTTGATTATATGAGACCAAAAAGATGTGACCAACTTATTTTTTTGAACTGCTACCAAAGACTTTTCAATCCCCAACATTCATGCCAAAAACTTGTTTGATTGAATATATATAAAATCTGTTTTCTATAGTTTAAGTAATAATTTGCAATTTAAATTTGTTTTGGTCTACTCACTACGAGTGCACAGGTCATATAAGTAATAAAGTTGATTTTTAAGTCCAGATATCATTCCCACGAGGATTGATTAGAAAATTTAAAGATTAATTACCCTCACTACTAAAGATCCTCACTATTTGAACTTCCAAATTTCAGGATAGATTTAACTTCATAAAGTAAATCAAAGAAATAATGAAATTCTAAAATACATGATTAGAGAGTTCATCGGACTAAAAATAATCGAATGAAAAACAGTGTCAGGACTATTACTTTGTGTTCCAAAAAAAATAAAAAGTAATGGGACATGAACCTGAATCATTAAAGAGCAAATTACAGCAATGGGATTTCTCCTAACACCACACGTTTCACTTTCCAGCTTACCACACTTCTATCTCTAGACAATAGGCCTGAAAAGCTACTTATATAAATTGATCATCTTTAAGATCTGACTGTTTTTCCTCCTTAAGACTTCACATCTAGATCGAAATCGCTGGCCTCATGTATTGCGGTAATGCAAGCACTCTCCAAATTAAATGGTACCTCATCCATCAATTAGATAGGAATTCCTTCTCCCCTTGATTAGAATCTTTGCTAACACAGGGTTGAGATTGTTCCTCTCAACTGAGGTGAAACCTCTCAGAATTAACTGCTAGATTAGTAAGTGGATCATATGCCTCGGGAACACACTCCTACTGTCACCTAGGAGGGAACCTTTAAATCAAAGGTTATATCTTCACTAATGATCTACTAGAGTGATCCCAAGAGTGCATTAGTTCAAATAATATTAAAAACAATTTAATCCCTAAGTGATCGCTTCTTGCTCTCGTAGTAGTCCATCTCTGTCACTCAGAGGGATTCCCGGAAATCAGAGCAATGATACAACTCTGGGTACCAACAATGATATTTAGAACAATTCAATGTAGAAGTAATACATTTTAGTTAATCACTCAAATTTTCATATACCCAAAGCATCACAAAAATCTTCCAAACCAACAATCCCAACAATGTGATTCTTCGTAGGGAGCTTAGCCTTTCAAACTGGATCACAAATTATTAAACGACTAGTTAATCGATAAATTCATCAAATTGTAATCAAAACTGAAAATAAATGAATTCCAAAAAATTCCTACATTCCATTGAAGTTCAGACAGAAAAAGAAGCTTGAAATACATTCATCCATCTCAGAATCCCAATTCAGATCACCGCTCTAATAATAAAACTAAATCCAAAAACAAACTAAATAGGAAAAATAAAAGAAAAAAATAAAAGGAAAAATATATACAATGAGACTTTAGCCCTCCCAAAAAGCACAAAAAAAACTTGATGAAGGGCGCCGGAAGTTGCGCATTACTCCCTAGGAGCTTCTATTTATAGGCTCAGGTCTTGGGCCCTAAAAACGAGGCGAATCACTGACTTCGAAAAAGCCCGTAAATTCTTCCTACCGTTGATGCCACCCACGATGTCATTGGTGTGATGTTGCAACACTGAGTCACGTCAGGCCTAATCTCATGTCGCAAGATTAAAGTCCGCCGGTAGTCATCACCTCGATCGCAAATGTCGATGATGTCGCAAATATCGAGATGCAAAGGTTGTAGATCAACTCGATGTCACGACACTACCTTCTAGTATCAAGGACATCACACATGTCGCAATGACCGAGTCGATGTCACGACATTACTTCTGCAATTTTGATCATTTTAGCTGATGTCACGGTTACTGCTTCTAATACGCTCGATTATTTCAGCCGATGTCTAGACACACCGTTAGTACTGCTAGTTGATGTTATTTACATTACATTGATGTTTCAACGATAGCCGTATAAATGTCGCCATATCGTAAGTCAACCAACCTCAAGGTCAGCTTTGATATGATGTACATTGCTATGATGTCGCGACATTGTTCAAATTGATGTCTCACTAGATGAGGCTTTGTTTTTGATGTCGCCACATGTCGGCGGATGTTAAGTACATTAGTCAATCTGATAATACCACTTGAAAATCCTTGCTTATGTCGCGACATAGAGTTATGATGTCGCAACATTGAACATTTCAATTCTTTTCCTATCAGAAACAATGTGTTAGTCGTGGTCGTTATGATGTCGCGACATTGGATGTTCATGTAGTTTAATCAACAGGTCAGCTCGATGTCAAGGGACATCGCTAGGGACATCGAGTCAGGATGTCACAACATTGGTTCAGAACGCGAACAATGTCATGACGATGTCGTGACATTGACATATTTTTTCCTTCCCCTCTTCAGCTGATGTCGCGACTATGTCGCGACATTGTAGTGATGTCAAGACCTTCCCATCACAGTGTCGCGACATTGTAAATTTGATGTCACGACATTGCCTTTTTCTGCACAATGCTGGTTTCTGCTATTTTTCTACCGAATTCTACTTATTTTCCCTAATTTCCTATAAAACATAAATCTGGGTGAAAGCTCCATAGTTTTACAATAAACTGAACTTTTAAGCCTTAAATATACTTGAAAAATTGGCTTAAAAATAGATGAGTTTTAGACTCATCAAAATCCCCCAAACTTAAAGTTTTGTCATTCTCGTTAAAGAAAATGTTATTTCTCAGGTGACGCCCTTCCCTGGGCCAAGTGGCAAAGCAGGGACACCACACAGATGTGACTTCAACCCACTTTCTCGATAATAGTGGACCCATTTCAATCATAAAATCATAATGACATAAAACTTAGAAACTATACCACCGTAGTGGTGTTTAAATTGTCCTAACATATATAATGAAGTCTAACTACTTGTATTCATACAAGTTCCCCTATTACAAAATATCGCATTTACATTTCAAAAAAAAAAAAACATACATAAGGTGGACTCTAATGTCGTGGTCAGGGCCTCTGACGAAGTGGATGTCTCCGATCACTCCTTCAAGACTTCACACTGATGAAATAAATGTATGTTTATAGCTTAGTAGGAAAACAAAGATAACATATAATAATATCACCTCAGTGGTCCTCAATTACAGTATACATGTAAAATAATTCGCATATCAGAATATTCATATCTCCTGTAGGAGTACATAATAGAAATCTTGTAACATAAGGTACCCGTTCCTTTTCATGCTCTTGTTGTTCATTACTCATAACACATATATTTCAGAAGCACTTACATGCACTTGTTATTCATTATTATTTATATATATATATTTTTACTTTTATAACCGAAGCCTTACGCTTACATCTTCCAATGGAAATGGATAATGAGAAATGTATCAATAAATACCAGAGGGTACATCATCACGTAATGTTGATAACAAGAGCGTAGTATGACCCAAACGGCCCAAGTAATGACCCAAATAGTGGCCTGGCGTAATCCAGCCGCAGCGATTAGAGATCCCTATAGACATGCCTATCTATCCACTACCCTGACATAAGCATGCATTCGATTATTTATGTTTCTAGATTAGTCATACCAGTATCCTTAACATAAATTCTTTCACATATTTATCATGATCGTTTTAATGGACTTGCACTAATTCATGTAACATTAATGCCTTAATTCACATCAGGCATCATCTAAGAAGGTTAGACAAATGCTTACATTATAAACCAATTCTGCCTAAATAGTACGAGACAAATCCTAAGTCCATTTTCCACTACAATTTCGACCCATGCAATGAGGTTTTTACGCTAAGTGATACTCTTACAAAATGTTCACCTATGTCTTAAGTTTCCAAAGGCTCATGAATCAGGTAATTTGGACCTTTAAATTATGAGGTATGGCCTAAACATTCTGAACTGCTCCTAGACAGTTTCCAGGAACAGAATCTAGAATTGTGTCATATATTTGAAAATTTTATGGGAACGATAGGGACATAATTTGACCATAATTTTTTCATAAAAGTTACTGTAATATGTGTCTAGTTTAAGTAGAATTTTGATTCACCTCATTTGGATAACTATAACCCAAGATATGGTCTTAATATCCGGGCTGTTCTGAGACAGGTTTCAGGGATAGAATTGTTCCCTTACTTTGACGAATTTTTGGTAACAATGGGGACTAAATTTGGATATACTTCCTTCATGAAAGTTGTTCTCCCAGATGTCTAGTTTGTACATAAATTTGAATCTCACTACTTGAATTAACAAAACTCAATTTATGATTCAAAAAACGGGAATTACTCTAGTTCAGTGGACTATTCCAATAGCCTAACTTCAAACTCAATTTCAGGGGTCTTAGAACAGGAATTCGATCTAGGTCTCTTCTAGGAAAATGTAGCCACGGGTCTTAAATTTCCTTACAAACTGGAATCATTTAGTTTGAGGCCTGGCTAAAACACACATAAAAGTGGGGAAAATTTGACAGCATCTCCCCATAAAACCTTACTTACCTTTTTCACGCAAATTGTTCCTCGTTAAGAGGTCACAACCAAAACAACAACACAACCAACAAAAACAAAAACAAAGGGGAGAGTTAGGATATTTTTCCTAACACACACGTAACAAGAAAGAAGGTTGAAGAATTTCCTAACCTTGATTTTCTTGAAGACTTCAATCAAACTTTCCTTTTTCCTCCCTTTCTTCTTAACATACACAATTAAAACTCCAAGAGATGAAGAGAAACAAACCAAAAGTTGGCTCTTCTTCCTCAAACTCGTATGCCCTAGCTCCAAACACACAAAATGGGGAAATTCTTCCTAGAAGACAACTTGTCATTTTGGCTGATTTTCGCCAGTTTTGCTTTTTGCTAATTAGTCCTCCTTCATTCTATTTGCAAGTCAACTAATTAATATTCCACAATAACATATAATCTTCTTATTTTATGTCATTTGGGTCCTTAATTGGTAATTTACCAGTTTACCCTTTTTACTTCTTTATTATTTCCGGTTATATCATTTTTCATATTTAACACTTAAATTTCCAAAAAATACGAATTTAACTTTTATTATACCCTAAACATATCATAAAACTACTAGAGTATAATTTGGGGTGTTACAATTTGTTTGTCCTTAAACAATAAAAATCAATTTTTAAGGACATTTTTCAATTAAATCATATTTTCAGCAAATTTCAACAATTTGTCCTCAAGAGTATTTCAGCTTAGACATCAATTCCAATTAAGCCTACTTAGAACTTAAATTTTTTTCAATTTAAATCATTCATCACAACATGTGACCATAGAAGTTAATGAATAAATACAGCTTCGACTCAGGTGTGTACTGGTCTTCTTTATGACTAATTTGGTGACATATGTAGCCTTATGAGAGTTACTATGCAGAAAGATATCCCTTTAGAGTAACTTAGGTCTCATAGGATTGTTGGTCATATTATTCTCCACTAATGTAGGCATAACACAACCCTCATAATAAATTAGGTCTTTTTTGAGTTTGTAATGCGGCTAGGCACTGCAGATAACTGTGACATTTTAGGCTCAGCCACCTGCATCGCATACACTTTCTCAACATTTTGCCTTCACTACTCATCATATTTTTCTGCTAAAGTAGCTTTTTCAAGCACAACCAAACCTGGTATGGTGCCTTTTTCAGCATTTTCTCCTTTGTGGCTTTTTCTTTTCCACTGCTATTTTCAATTATGCCTCAAAAGCTCTTTTTTGTTATTTTTGTTTTAGGTTTGGAGTGGTGCAATGTTTTACCTTTTTAAGCTTTCTACTACCCCTTAACAAGCTTTGGGTCAGCAACTCTCATACCAATTGACATTAGGGTATTAGGTGTAAAACACCCTTAAGGACTTAATCGCTTCACTGTAAATAGTTACAAGGCAAAACTCACTTCTCCTTAAACTACAATCTTTTTCTACTAATTTTATGTCAGGTAATCCTCCTTTAGTACAACTTTTTCAATTGTTTTCCTTTCACATTCTTAATTCTCCTCCTTCATTTTAATTCAAATTTCAGATTCCCCCAAACTTATCCTTTGATCATTTTGGCCGCTGGATTCCACGCTGGTAAATTCGTGGTTCTTACTGTATGTGAGACTTAAGGAAGGTTAAGGTTATTCTTTATGGCTCGATGATGAAACCGACTCTAGGCTCAAAAATAGGGTACTTCAAGGTATATGCATATCGTATATCGGTGCTGCAGGGCTTTTAAAGCCTTAAACTATCCAAGGACGACCTAAATCATTTTCTCTCTCGTCGGGTCAGAATGCCTAGGATTTTGCCTGAATAATAATGCATCAAGTTCCTGTGGACCTTTAGAGATTTTTTATAGTAAGTTCAATAAACTTTTCCTAACCTAAGCACACCGCTCAAGGTGCTACGACTCATCAGGTTAATTTAGTCATTTTCTCGAATCGTATTATTCAATCAGACTACAATTAGTAGCCTTATTAGCTTTGATTTCAATTTTAGTTTTTGATCAGAATCTAAAAATTTAGCTTAACTATCCTTGACATCACAACTGAAAACCCAATTTCAATTTTTCAGCCCATTTGCATTTTAAAGTTTTGCCTTGTTTAGTTTAAAATGCATTGTCAGGTTATCGCTCAACTTGCGCTCATTTTGATTAATCAATTCAGTTTATTTGATAAAAAATAATAACACCAACATCTCAACAATTTTCTCACAGTCATCAAACAAGCAATCACAGCTCTCTTCAGAAAATATGCAACATCCCAAAATTTTCAATCACATTTCAACTCTATAGCATTCTTACATTCAACAATAATCGAATTCCTAATATTTAGAAAAACAAACACAAGATCATATTTATTATAGTTCTTAGACGTGTAAAATTAAAAGAAAATAAAATTAATAAGAAAATTCTGCACACAAAATTTAGAACTCTTTTATTTATAGAGAATAATTAATTCGAGGATTACAATGAATGAGCAATATCGAGAGAGATAGAAAGCAGAGACGGAGGGATGTGGCAGAGAGATAGAGATGAGCAGAGCCTATTTTTTCTTCGCATTTCGAGGGCTCGATCGATTAAAAGTTCGAACTTATACCGGCATTGAGGGTGTGAATTTGGGGATTAAGGGCTCGTTTCTTTCAATGAGTCACCTCCACCCTCACAAAGAGGTACCGCTCTGTTCTAACGTGTCGCGCTGATAAGCTCATTTCGCCGCCTAATCAATTCGTGGACTCCGTCAAACTCACCCTAGCCGATACATTTTATCATGTTCGTTCACTAGATCAATGCTTTTATCCATAGTTTCTCCTCGTAGTTTAGGGTGACCTGTTTTCATCCATCTTGATGGTAGCTTCGATTTCCTTCTGTTCCTCGGTAGAGGTACCCAAAGGCTTCTCGCCTTTAGAAAGGTGCCCTGCTCCATTTCTTTCCCCACGTCCATAAGCTCGATCAACACCTGATCTCTTCACCGATCAAGACAAAACCCCTTTCCCTCTCTTTCAAATTTCTCGCTCTCAACGCCTATCCCTTGTTATGCTTCTTTTCCACTCCTCATCTCTTTGTTTAGGTAGTTGATGCTAAGTTTTCTTCTCTTGTTTTGTTTTCTGTAGCCTGATTCTAATCTCTCCATCTCAGCTCTTCCTTGAGCTGCTCATCCCTCATCTTCATTTCTTCTCTCATTTTTGTTAATAAAGAGAACAACTCGTAATCATACTTCTTGCTCTATCTCTCTTCCATTTTTCCTCGCTTTGTTACGGAGCAGCACTATTTCTTCAAAGACTGGGAGAGCACTGCTGCCTGGGTAGCCTCAAACCCCCTTTCTTCTGCTGGGTTCTTCCTCACTGCGGGCCGCTCCCTCGAAGTTCTCAGAGCATTTCTCATTCTTTCGCTTCTCTCTACCTCTTCACCAAAGGCTAAAGTTTTAAGGACTCATGCAGGTTTTAGAGCGAGGCTCTGGGCACTTTTCCTCCTGTCTCAGAATGTTACACCCCTCGATGCATAGGAGAGTGATTGGCGCAAAGGGGATAACCCTTGAGAAGTCGTTTCACGTAGTCTAGAATGGACTATTCTACTATCTTCCCCACATTCAAAACTACACACACCTCGACTCACAGATACAAGAGTATGGCACGACCTGCCTCACGCTTGAGACATGCTTGAGGGGGTGTAAACAAAGTCAAAAACAGGAACCATACCTTATTCCACCCCGCTAAATCACCTATGTCGATTGTGAGACTGATGGTTTTGGTCCTTTACCATCGTCTCGCACTACTCATCTACCTCCTTTTACGATTTCCTCAATTTCGAGATCTCAGAGCTGGTCGCACTTCACGCATTCACCCACGGTCTTAGTTGGCAGGATTCGGGGATGACCTCTTTCCCAAAAGGATCCATCTCCCCTAACATACAACGCCAAGTTCTTCTCACACCCAGACAAGGTAAAAATTCTTTTTCTGACAGAGCTCCTTACCCTCGACCCTATACTCATCTTCTCCCAGCCCTATCGCTCGATTTCCTCCTTAAATTGTGACACTAACTGTTTGAATCATCTTTCCTCCACAAAGCCCTTCGCCGTATGCTTCCGAACGCTTCGTCCCTTGTCTCGGGAAAGTGTATGGCCTGGCTTCTCCTTTCCACCACACTACTTCTATCCTCCACCACCTCGAGGGCAATTGTTCTCATCTTTCACCCTTTCTCTCTCAAAACCTCTTCTACCACATTTCCTATTACTTTATCAAGGGTCGGAGAGCTTGGATTCAACATGGATTGGCTTTTTGAAGAGATTTGAAAATGGTAGAGCTCGAAAGTTCGAGATTAGGGGCTCGAGAATAAAATTTCAAGTGTTCCTTTTATGCGGGTCGCTTTAACCTAATGTCGCCGACATTGATTGCGGATGCCCAACATCGGTGCCGCGGTTCTGCAATCGCTGGCAATGTCGCGACATTGGAGTTCTGATGTCGCACATCGTCGATGTAACAACAATGTCGCGGGGATGTCGCTATTATCGCTTCGTGAGTTACACTGGCTTCACCTAATGTCGGACATTGAAATTGCTAAGGTCGGAATTGCTTAGGTTTTCAAGTCAGCTTTTCGATGTCGCTGATAGATCGAAATACAACAATGCGACATTGACTTTACGTCGCGACAATGTCATGACATTTCTTCAAGGTCGCCTGTGTCGCACTTCTTTAAACGCGATGTCGTGACATCGAGAAGGATTTCTTTTTTTTTTTTTCAAGTAGGAAAATTTTACTTGTTTCCATTTTATTTTCATAATTTTAGTTCATGTCAGAATATAAGTCTATCAATATTAAAAATATCTTTAATTCAAGTAATAACAGTAAATATCTGCATTTTCAATTCCATCAATTCAGCATATATTCATTGTATTGCATAAATTTTCACACAACTATTCAACACAGGGAGAATGAAGCTACTATGTACTTTCCAACTCAAATAAATTACACTCCACCTAACTTAGTATATGCATCATTTTCATAGAACAAGTAATGGAAGTAGACTCCTCTTTGTAGTTAACTCAGATAACTTGATCCGGTCGAGATGCTTCAAAAATGACCTTCATATATCCTCAAGCTTCATTATCCTCGATTATCTTAAGATTTGGGATTAAATATATTGCAAATAAATTCTAACAAATCTACTCTACTTTTAAACTATTCACAACACATTAAATTGAACAAAATCATACTAAAAGAAAATGGAAATTGCTTGGATCATCCTGGGCAAATTTACTCATTTTTATGTTCTTTAAATTTCTAGACATCGTAATGTTCTCATTTCAAAGAATTTACTTGATCTCTTCAAACCTGATTGTTCTTTTTCATTTTGCTCTTTCTCCCAGCAATGGTTAAGCTCCGATCATTACTTTGAATTCATCTCCGTAATTGGTTTTAGTACACCGCCCAAAAGCGGGTAACTCGCAACTACTGTGCATGGACCACTCCACCTCGACTCAGCCTGAAAAAGTTTTAGTTTGAATTGTACAGTGTGATCAGCCTCCTACTCTAAATTCTTTCCTGCATCTCCGATCATGCCACTTTTTAGTCTTATCTTTGTAGATTCTCGGCATTATCATAGGCCTACTCACTTCCACCATTCACCAGAGTAGTCTCTTCTCTTTGAAGAGCTTTTGAAATCACGTTTTTCTTCTTTGATGACCCACATAGCTTTATATTCAAGCTCAAGAGGTAGATGGCAAGGCATTCCTAATACTATCCTGTATAGGGACATTCCAATAGGAGATTTATACAGTCTTGTAACATCTGCATCTTCTAACTCGACCACAAGTCTTTTTCTGGCTGCGCTTACTATCTTTTCCAATATGTTCTTTATCTCCCTGTTGGATATTTATGTTTGTCCATTTGATTGAGGGTGATAAGTCAATCTCATTACATTTCCATATCTGCTCATGAGTTTTGCAAACAGCTTGTTTTCAAAATGGCTCCCCTCATCACTGATGATTGTCCTTGGGGCTCCAAATTTGCTCAAGATATTTCTTTGAATAAACCCCACCACTATGTTAGCATCATTCCTTGGATGTTATAGCTTTCCACCCATTTGATACATAATGCACAAATAGAGAATGTATTGATTTCAAATGAGGGTGGGTAAGGTCCTATAAAATCTATCCCCATACATAAAAATTCAGATTACTGTATCTAGGCATTCATTTCTTTGTTTATATTGCCTATTCTTAACATCTATCATAAATGTTTAACCCATTCACTTCTAACAGAGTAGGCTAGTAAAAACCCGATCGAGAATTTTCTGAAGGTTGTTATTTCTCCCGCAAAGTGTTCCTTCATATGGCGATGCATGACAATTATCACCTATTCCACTCGCTTCATCTTTTGGCACACATCTTCTGATGATCTGATCTGCCCCTCTTCTAAACAACAGTGGGTCATCCCATATATATACTCTAGCATTAGTTCTCAGCTTTCTTTTATGCTGGTAGTTGAAATTTGGTGGCATGATTCCACAAGCTAAATAATTAACAATATCAAGATACTAGGTAATCGATCGACACCCGAAAAGCCGCCATCGTGGAAATTTTCTTCTATTTATATCCATCTTCCTCTTAGTAGGTTTTCCATTCTTGATGATGATCGCCATCTATCATTACTTCCTCTCGTCTCTCGATATCTAAATCAAATTCTCAGAAAGTGCTGGTACCCACCTAATCGCCTCGCTCAGCATCTTCTTTGCCATTAAATACTTAATTGCCAAGATGATCATGTGTATGATGACACTGACCCCAAATATATGGTCTAATTTTTTCAAAAGAAAATACCATGACTAGCATCTTCTTTTATGTAGTCAATTTTCAGGCTCATTGAAGGTTTTAGTTAGCATAAGATATCGTTGAAAATTTTCGCCGCTCTTTATCCAAAACTCTCCCATCAGATAGTCACTGCATCACACATGATTTCAAATCCTTGCTCCAGCCCGTGTTGCCATGATGGAGCTATAACCAACTGGATTTAATTTCTTCAAATGCAAACCCGCATGATTCATCAAAGTCAAATCCTCAGATCCTTTTCCAACAACAGATAACGGTTCAGAAATTTTTAAGTCCTTTATAAATCTTTTATAAAATCAAGCATGTCCTAAAGAAACTTTTATCCCTTTGATCGTCAGAGTCATGAGAGTTTTTATGACGTAAACCTTAGCTTAGTCAACTTCTAGCCCAAATTAAGAAAAATCTTGTGTCCCAAGACACCTTTGTTACCATGAATGGCATTTCTCCCAATACAGAGCTAAATTCCTGTCTTTAAGACCTCCTGGCTAATAAATCTCTAAATTTTTCTGTACTCAAAACTCGGATCTATAAATTGAGAAGTCATCCATAAAAAATTTTCATACTCTCTTCCACCAAATCTCGAGAACACGGGACATCATACAACCTCGAAGCCGTGGTAGAGCATTTATAATCCATGTGCATCCTTCTAAAAGCAAAGGTGCCATAAGGACATGTAAAAGTAGTTTTCTCCTGGTCCTTAGGGGATATGGAAATTTGATTATAACCAGAATATCCGTCAAGAAAACATAAGTAAGGGTGTCTAGACAACCTGTCCAGCATTTTATCAATAAAGGGCAAAGGATAGTGATCTCGTCAGCAGGTTTAGCTTCGTAATCAATGCACACCTCCATCCCTGGGCCACAGCTCTTTGGCTTGAATCAGTTCATTTTTCTCTACTTCGATGATCAGAATCCACCCTTTGGGGACCACATGAATCGGCTCTCATCCAAGGGTCGCCCGAGATTGCATAGATAAATCCTGCATTCAGCCATTTTAATACCCCATTTTTTACAACTTCTTTCATCAATGGGTTTAGTCTTCTGTTAACCATACCAAAACACAAATACAAATTTATGTCACTATTACCAAAGGACTATTGTCTAATCCTCGGCAACGGCGCCAAAAACTTGTAAACCGAACCAAAACACAAATACAAATTTATGTCATCATTACTAAAGGATTCATTGCCTAATCCCTGCAAGATCTTAGCGCCTAAAACTTGTTAACCGAACTAAATACAAATACAATTTATATCACTATTACTAAAGGACTATTTGTTTAACCCAGAACGGCGCCATAAAACTTGTAAACCGAACCAAAACACAAATACAAATTTATGTCACTATTACCAAAGGACTATTGTCTAATCCCCGGCAACGGCGCCAAAAACTTGTTGATATTATACTATATAAATCACCAATCTCTTAGAGTAAATCATTTTTCAAAGTTTGGTTTTGGTCTGCTATTCTGCAAGTGCACAGGTCGACAAGTAATAAAATGGATTTAAGTCCAGATATCGATCCCACAGATCTCAAGAATTTTAAATCAATCCACCCGACCACTCAATTTCCATACTATTCGGACCACAAAATGATAGTAGGATCCAGCATTAAGGTGCTGGAAAATGAAACGAACAAAAGGAAAATAACTGAACTATCCAACATACTGGAAGATAAAGAATAAAGAATAATGAATTTCTAATAAAAGAAATGAATACTGAATAGTTATCCTCAGAGGACACATCAATGTAAATGCGCTTATAAATGAACTATCGATTCTCGTAGTTACTCCCGATAAAAATTTCGACATTCCAGCTTCAAAATCTGTCCAAGGCGTTGTAGCACTCGATCTTCCACATCTACATTTCATTATCTAATTCGACCCGATTCTAATACGTGGAATTAGATAACTACTTTTTAATGTGGACTCCTGCACTCGATATTTTTCTTTGCAATACTATACCCATTTTATGGACTCGTAAACCTTACCCTGCTATCTACAGCAAGGATATACAACTCCGCATTAGCTTCCTCCCGAAATTGTACATCAACCTTCTCGATTGGGGATTCGCCTAACACTGACTGCCTCACTATCCGAACTGAGGCGAACTTTGCTTGTTTAAATAGATAACTCATTCAACTCGTTTCCTGATTTCAAGTGAGAAGAGGGATTTTATCAAGTGAACTTACAGCTCAAAAGATCCCTGCACAAGAAAAGTTAGTATACCTTCAAAGAAATGTACATTACCTGGGACGCCTCCTCATGGGCCACCGAGACCTCCTCAAATCGCAGCAATGACGCAAATCTTAACGGGTATAAGAAACTGATATTCAGATCCCAAGACAATAAACCCAAAACCAGAAGTAAATTCATTAACTGAAATTATCAAGCTGCTGTAAACAACTACAGGAAAGATAAATTCTGACTATAACGTTCACTTAATGGAAGCTGGATTCCCACCATCGAATTACACGATACAACATTCGATCATAAGAATAATAACTGCACGAAATCAACAATCGAATTTTAAATTGTCTAACTTCAAACATTCCAGTAGTAATTTGAAAAGAAATTGAATTCTCGTGATTCACCATCAAACGATAACATCCAGATTCGTAAAAATACAACGAAAATAAAATACGAGAACATATCCGCTCTAAAACGACTAAATAAAAAAAAATAAGAAAAAAAAGAAAAGAAAAGAAAATAAAGAAAATGAGTTTCGTACTATCCGCACTTCCGTCCCGCGGGCCGCCAAGCTGCTTTAATGAGTTGATAGCTGCGATTTAGGGTTGCCCTCAGGCCCTAATCCCAATGTAGCCTCAATGGGCTTCAAAATGGTTCGCCCAATTCAATCGCTCAAGTCGCGACTTCAGTTTCCTTGTCGTGACATCATTGATGTCGCGACATCAACTTCATCGCCATGCACCTCAGCCTACTCTATGTAAGCTTGATTTGCGTCATTTTCGGCGTCGCGACATCAATATCTTGTCGCACATCTTCTCACGCCTTCTCGCAGTTTCAATTGTCTTCCCGATGTTCGCGACGCCGACATTCCTCAAAGATCCCAGCTTCAACTGATCGCGCTCGCTACCGTCGCACATCAATATCTTGTCGCCAGACATCTCTTTATGGCTCAAGATCATTGGATCTGGTCGCTCCTGATGTCAATGACGTATATCTTGTCGCGACCCCTCACCTTAAGGAGTCAACCTTCAACTAAGCAGTCTGCGGTCGCGACTTCGATCTCACGTCGCACATCACCAGTTTCGCACTTCCATCACCCAAACCTCTCATAGCTTAAAGGTGTCTTCGCTGTCGCACCTTCTATCCTAGTCAATGACATCAACTCTTGTCGCGACTGCACGGTCGTCACACGTCGTTCCTTAGCTCCCGGTTACCCTTCACCGCTTATCCGGGTAATTTCATCGTCGCGACCGCATCAAATTCCTTCAATTCTCTTGGTGTCGTGACCGCATCTGACTGTGCAAACCCCAAAACTGCATCAATGAATCAGCCAATTGTTTTCGCTTCTCGCCCGCCATCTCGACCGCACTTTTCCCTCCACTCTATCACGGTGATTTTTCTACTCTCTTCTCTCTTCCCGCTAATAATTGGGCGAGTTTCTTCGTTTCAGATATTAATCTATTCATTTCTAGATGAAATCAAACAGAAAAATGGACTAAAAATAGATGACTTTGCTCATCAAACTCCCCAACTTATAAATTTTGCTTGTCCTCGCTAAAAGAAAAGAAAGAATTTGCTTCATTCCTCAAACAAGAAGACATTTTTCCTTTGTTTTTCATCCTTTATCTGGCCTACCTTTCTAATCTGTAACTAAAAGATATCATTGTTAATTCAAGTTTCAGTTTTCAGATGAAAGAATAAAGCATGGTATACCTTTATTACAAAATTTCTTGATAAACTAATGTATTTAAACAGTTTATTTATCAAGTCTTACTCTGTGTGTGTGTGCAGGTCAGCAATCCTTCTCAACTTCTTCTTAGTTTTAGTAAATCTTCTGGGAGTTTTCTTAAACTGTTTATTCAAGTCCCATATGCTTGTTTTTCATATTGATCTCCACTAATGGTGATTCTAACCCTTCAAAATCAATCAGGTCTTTTTGGCTTCAGAATGCCAGTTTGGGTAAAAGGGTAGGATGAATGGAATTTTTGGAAGCTGGAGATTACCCAAACTCTTTTTCTTTTCTCCTCAACTGCTTAACTCCCCCAAACTTTATGTTTGGGATTATACCTTGAATTTCTTCTTTTCAAAGTCAGATGCTCCAATTCTCTTCTCAGAATTCGGGATTGTGGGAATTTTTCCTCTAATCGCCCTACTATATGTTTTTGTCTTTTTAGGCTTAACACTCTTAGCGAACTGGGTTAGTAGCCCTATACTGTATGGTATTAGGGGCAATTAGGTGTTGAAACACCCTAAGAACTTAATTGTTCAAGAGAGTTAGCCACAAGACAAAACTATTCTTTTAGCTTTCTTCCTTTTGTATTTTCCTCGCCTTCGACTTCTTCCTTCACCTTCTTCGTACATCTCTTTTGCTCTTCCTAATCAAACTCCCCAAACTTCATCTCTTCCTCTCCTTTTGAGTTCTGTCATCATAGGTTCTTTTTGACTGAAGTTTAAGGATGGGATGGTTTCATTTTTTCTATCGCTTATTTCAAGACATGGAATATTCGCTCAACGACTAAGGCGTATGCAAAGATATACATAAGGTATCGGAAAGCTCAAACTGCCTAATAATGGCCTCAGATCATTTTTGTCTGTTTTCAACTAGATTTCGCCTCAATCAATATTCAAACAAGTTCTGTGGACTCGTGGATTACAAATTCTCGACCCTTTAAAATTTCCTAATTTCGCTCAAAGTTTCAAAGGTGTTGTTGGATCGAGGTGTATTATTTTTCAAGACTTGTGTTTATTCACTGCCTAATTACATTAGTTTACCCAAGTACTTTGTTATATCGGTCTAACTAATTTCGATTTTTCAACCCAAACCGAACTTGAACAAAACAAGACATACTCTTAGTTCCGCCAAGATCTATGTTCTCCATTCTTTCGTGATAAATCGAATGCACGTAAATGTTATTTTGATTCTAACAGAAAATAAACTAGTGCCGTAAACACAATCCACACATCATGATCAACCACTTGTAAATCACCACTTTATTCAAATATCAAAAGATTTCGAGTATTACACCAACTGCTCATTTACAAACATTTTTACTACAATTTCAAGAAAAACTCTATTTCCCGTTCTAAAATCCTATCTCTTCTCCGTATCGTTGCATCCTCCGCTTCAAAATTTGGTTCCCGCACCTTGATCTCCTGATGAGCCGACCGACCGCTAGCAAGGTCGCTCAACAAATCGTGTAATCGCCTCCACCTTTTCTTTCGAGCTTCTTGGTCGATGGATTCTAATTAATCCATATTCCCTCTCCTATCAATACCAGAAACAACGCTTTATGAACACTTAGTGGAATTGATTTGTTTTCTCCACTCACCATTCCATAAAACAAGAGCTTGCACCCCTGACGCTTCTTTTCACTCTCATTTTCCCTTTCCCTTCATTCTTTCGCTTGTTTCTAATTGCTCTTCCATCCCTTTTTATGAGGTGTGTCTCTTGAAAGAACAAAGTCACTATATTTCCTTCAATTTCTATGGGAAGATTAAAATGAGATTCATCGATTTATGTCCCGTTTTGTATTTTCAATCCGCATTTCTTTTCGAGAATTTGGAACGTTTTCAATGCCTTACTCTTCTCCGATTATGCTCCTTGAAACTGAGGATATTCTACAGATTGTTTAGATCGAAAGATGGATTTCTGTTTCTGTATTTATTGCTATTTATTCTTGCATAAGTTTCGGGTGAATTTTAGTTCGCTGACCTCGAGGAAATTAGACACCGAGGTTAATTGCTTGACATTACCTTTCAAGTTACCATTATCTATTGGGCACTAAAGTCTAGACATTAATTACTGGAAGTTACGTTATCGGGTTTCTAAGTTATGACAGAGAATGTTCTTTATTTCGGTTATGACTAAATTTCATCAATCTGGCTTTCTTTTCCACTTATTATTCTTCATTCTCTCACATCCGGGTCAATCCTTCAACCTCAGAAAGCAGGTCTCAAAACAATAAACAATCAACCCATAAAGAATATCATTGCTCAATGTCACTCAAATCAACCACAACTCAATTCATTATTTTTATCATGTGAAATTGACAATTTCTATTATTTCCTCATATTCAATAGTTAAGCATTTCATGCAAGATAAAAATAAATTCCCAAACTTGCAATCATGCTACTTCAAATATAAAATCCTAACAATTATTTCAACTCAATCGCAATAAAAGATAGAGAAAGGAACGAGACTCCCTTTTTATTCCAAATATGTTATATCAGCCAAGTCTCCGAATCGTGATTTTTAGAGATCCTTCTTCGTGCACCTTCATCCTTTCCACAACTCGCTTCGCTTAGTTTTTACTGACTTCCCTCTCATTCAACCAATGTATCAATGCATCCATTGCCTCTATGGCTGACAATTTGTCCATCACATTCTTTTTGCTCTCTTCACCGCTTATTTCTCCCCGAAATTTCACATGAGCTAAATGTCAGATTCAAGAAGATTTTTCCTATCCGCTCACCGGTTCTCACTTTCCCCATGTTCGGGAATTAATAATTTCCCTTCTTGTCCAAGAAGGACGGAGAAAGAATTTGCTGAAATAAGCTCATTGTGCCTCCTTCCATGTGTTAACAGATTCATATGGCAGGAGTTAAACCATGTTGCGCCTATATCTCAGAAGAGAATGGGAATAATCAATTAATAACTTCGGCTCCACACCATCTAACTTAATAAGATAGCCATCCCAGAATCTTCCTGTGTGCTCATTCGACTTTCGTGACGACTAAAACTCGATGTCAGTTGACCATGGTTATCATGCCGGTTCGAGTTCAAAACACAAGATTGGACACGTCTGCTCTATTGCTAAATATTTATCAGGATGAATGTGAATTCCATAAATTCTCCATAAGTGTCATGCTCTCGAGGTCTTTCACAAGACATCTCAAGTTGTCTACACCGCCTAACTTTATCTCACATGGCCAGATGAGCCGCCTTCCCAAATCAAAGTACACTCAGATCAATAGACAAATTTCTAATCAACAAACATTTTCAATATGGGTTGTTAAAGGTCATGGCTACAAGATTCACCGCTTGAAACGCTATTTTGCTCTTTTCTTTTAAAAATGTCCAAATTAGCATTTCCTTCTTTCATCCGAATATTGATTTATAAATTCTTTCATCACTCAAGAATCTGGCGCCAAAACTCGTTAACCATACCAAAACACAAATACAAATTTATTGCCACTATTACCAAAGGACTATCACCTAATCCTCTAATCCACGCCAAAACTTGTAAACCGAACTAAAACACAAATACAAATTTATGTCCCTATTACCAAAGGACTATTGTCTAACCAAGAATCGCGCCAAAAACTTGCGAATCGAACCAAAACACAAATACAAATTTATGTCACTATTACCAAAGGACTATTGTCTATCCAAGAACGGCGCCAAAAACTTGTAAACCGAACCAAACACAAATACAAATGATACTATTACCAAAGGACTATTGTCTAACCCTGCAAGAATCCACGCCAAAACTTGTTGATATTATACTATATAAATCACCAATCTCTTAGAGTAAATCATTTTTCAAAGTTTGGTTTTGGTCCGCTATTCCGCAGCTGCTAATGTGCTCCACAAGTAATAAATGGATTTAAGTCTCGTATATCGATCCCACAGAGATCTCAAGAATTTTAAATCAACTACCCTGACTACTCAATTTCCATACTATTTGGACCACAAAATGATAGTAGGATCCAGCATTAAGGTGCTGGAAAATGAAACGAACAAAAGGAAAATAACTGAACTATCCAACATACTGGAAGATAAAGAATAAAGAATAATGAATTTCTAATAAAAGAAATGAATATCTAATAGTCCTCAGAGGACACATCAATAGAAACAGCTTATAAGAACTATCGATTCCTCGTAGTTACTCCCCGATAAAAATTTCGACATTCCGCCTTCAAAATCAGCCCAAGGCCAGAGCACCGATCTCTCCACACTCCACATCTCATTATCTAACTGACCCGATTCTCTTGTCACTGTGAATTAGATAACTACTTTTAACAGTGGACTTCCCACTCGGATATTTTTTCAATACTTCATACCCATTTTATGGACTCAGAAACCTTAGCTCCCAAGTTACTCCACAAGGATATACAACTCCGCATTGCTCCTCCCCGAAATTAGAATAGATCAACCTTCGATTAGATCTCACTAACACTGGATCGCCTCATCATCCGACCGAGGGTGAACTTTGCCGTTTAAATAGATAACTCATTCAACCTGCTTCTGATTTCAAGGAAGAGGATTTATCTAAGCGTAACTTACAGCTCAAAAGATCCCTACAAAGATCCCTTTAATAGCAGGTGTTAGTATACCTTTCAAAGAAATGTACATTACTTCCGTGAATGTCTTCGTGTCACTCGGGCACTAAATCGAGCAATGATCTAAATCTTAACGTATAAGAACTCGATATTCAGATCCCAAGACAATAAACCCAAACCGTGGCAAATTCATTGAACCGAAATTATCAAGCCGTAACAACTACAGAAAGATAAATTCGACTATAACGCTCACTTAATGGAAGTCGATCTCTCAATTACCTGAATTACACGATACAACATTCCTCCCATCATATGAATAACTCGCAATTTGAAACCCAAACAATCGAATTCCGTAAATTTGTCCCCGAACTTCAAACATTCCGTAGTAATTTGAAAAGAAATTGAATTCGCATTTAGCTTCAGTTTCAAACTATAACATCTGTATCTCGTAAAATACAACGAAAAATAAAATACGAACATAATCTCGCTTCTAAAACGACGAAATAAAAAAATAAGAAAAAAGAAAAGAAAAGAAAATAAATAAAATGTGAGTTTCAGCCATCCTGCATCTCTCGCCCGTGGCCGCCAAGTCGCTTAATGAGCTGGATAGTCACAGATGATAGGTTCCTCAATCAGCCCTAATCCCAATGTAGCCCGTGGGTTTCTAGCAAAATGGTTTGGCCCACCACCGCTCAAGTCGCGACAGCTTTTGTCGTGATGATCATTGATGTCGCGACATCAATCTCTTCACTGCCGCACTTCAAACTTTTACTTCTACGTAAGCTTGATTTGTCATTCTTGATGTCGCGACATCAATATCTTGTCACATCTTCTCACGCCTCGCGTGTTTCACCGTTCTCTCCCCGATGTCGCGACGCCGATATCTCGCCGCTGACCCTCACTGTCATCCGCAGCCTTCAACTCGATCGTTTCATGTTGTCGACATCAATATCTTGTCGCGACATCTCTTACATTCCTCGCATCACGTCCGTCACTCGATGTCACGACATCGGCTATTCTGTCGCGACCTCACCTTAAGAGGAGCTTCAACCTTCAACTCCAGCAGTCTGCGGTCGCGACTTCCCGATCTCACGTCGCGACATCACTTGAGTTTCCGCAAATTTCCATCAGTCCAAACTCTCATACCTTAAAGGTGTTTCGCTGGCTCGCGACCTTTATCCTAGTCACGACATCAACTCTCATCGCGCGGGACTTCGACCGTCGCGACGTCGTTCCTCTTTAGCCCCGGGTTACCCTTCACCGCTTATCCTGTACTTAATGCCGCGACCGCATCAAATTCCTCTCACCCTCTTGGTGTCGCGACCTCGTAGAATTTGACTCCGTGCAAACCCCCAAAACTCTACCGAATCAGCCAATTGTTTTCGCTTTCGCCTCTCGCCATCTCGACCGCACTTTCCTCCACTTATTGGTCAGATTTTTCTACCTTTCTTCTCTCTTCCCTAATAAATAACAATTTGGTGAGTTTCTTCATATTTCTCGTATATTAATTCATTCATTTCTACTAAATCAAAATGTAAAAACTGGACTAAAAATAGAGATGACTTCAAGCTCATCATCTTCTCTAGTGTTCAATTGATGTTTTTGCATTCTTCTCCAAGAGGATTTTATGCACGCAAATTGACGGGCTGGATCCCCTTTCAAGTCTTCTATTGACCAAGCAATGGCTTCTTTATATTTCTTGAGAATTCTAATCAGTTTCTACTCAATTTCTACTGTCAAGTCAGCTGCTATGATTACAGGTTATGCTCTTTCAGCTCCTAAGAAGGCATATTTCGGATGTTTGGGTAATTCCTTAAGAATTAACCCTTCATAACTTTTTTATACTCCTTGTCCCTTCTCTTCACTGTTACTTGACTTTTCTGCACTGATTTCTTTTAGATTGAGTACCGTTTATCTAATTTCAAAACTGGAATTCAGATATTCAATATCATGAGCCTCAATATACTAAAAATTCATCTCATTCTCATTCATTGAATTCTGGTTTTTATAATTATTTATCAGCTCAAGACTAATGGGAACAAATTGTTCTACAATCTGATTTCAAAGATTGTCACACCGATTGTTTCAGTTTTTATCTCGCATTGAAATGTACTGCTTCATCTCCCACTCTAAGAGTGAGTTCTCCCTTCTTAACACCTATCAAGGCAGCTCCTGTGGCCAGGAAAGGTCTTCCAAGCCGTAGTGGGACTTATGTGTCTTCTTCCACGTCTATCACTACAAAGTCCATAGGGAAAATAAATTTTCCCACCTTGATGAGTACATTTTCAAGGACTCCCTTTGGCTTAGTCATAGTCTTATTTGCCATCTGTAGGGTCATAGTTGTAGGAGTAAACTCCCCCAAACTCGTCTCTTTACTGTAGATAGTGGCATCAAATTAATGCTTGTCCCTGCATCATATAAAGCCTTCCTAAATTCAAAAATTCCTTATCAGGTAAGGGATGGTGAAGCTGCCATGATCCTACACTTCAGCGTAAATTCTTCTTAATTATCGTGACCGTGTGTGGTCAAGTTCACTCACTTCTTCTTCAAAAAATCTCCTTTTCTTACTCAAAATAACCTTCGAAAACTGCATACTTGTGCATATGAGTCAATGCCCTCAAAGAAAAGGTATGTTTATATCTTTATCTACTTTAACATGTCCAAGAATTTAGAGAACTTCTCTTCCATCTTTGCTCTTTCAAACCTCCAGGAAATGGAACAGAGGGCATATATGTTTGGCAGACTATTCTTTCTTCTCTAAGTTTCTTTCCTCTACCGGTCAGTTTCCGCTACACTCTTTCTTTCCGCTATCTTCGCCTTCAATTGCCCCGCTTGATTTCTTCTTCAATTTCTACTTGTTTTTCTTTCTCAGTCTTTCTCTTTTCATCTTCTTTTATGTTTTCAAACTCTCTGCCACTCCTTAGAGTCACTGCCATATAGTCCTTAGGATTCTTCCTGGTATCACTTAGAAGGCATCCTTCACTCAGTTCCCGCATCGCTAGGCCAACCATTCCACTAGGTTCCGCATTTTTTAGAGATGCATTTATACTGCCTCAAACATAGTCAGGTTTCATTCTCGAATGTTATAGCTCAAGAAAATTTGTTCATGAATGAATCGTAGTCTTTTGTTCTCTCCTATGAAGCTTAACATCTGCTCCTCAAAAGACTCGACCTTCTGCCTCGATTCCCGCCTCGCTACTCTATTGTTGTTGCCTCGAACCCATGTGGAGACACGATGTCGATAGTCAAAGACACGCCTCTAACTCACAGGTTCCACCTCCATTCGAGAAATTCCCATGGTTCCTCAAGCTGGTGTGTGGTCGAAGGTCATAATAAAGAGCGGCTGAAGGTCAGATAGTTTGAAATTGTAACTTATGTTTCCAATTCCACAAACTGAAATTTCCACTGATAGGACCTCATGAGCGCGTAGTCCTCATCGTGCTGATACTCTTTCCGCTCATTTCTTTCAATTATTCCCACTTTATGCGTTGAATGCATTCTTCTATCCTAGTTTCCTAACTTGTTCATCAATGCATCACGCCATTTCATAGCAAGCCATCCTATTCAACTCTCTATTACACCACCTACTCGCTCCGGGTGTCGACCCCAGTCTCGATGTATTCTATAGTCGCTTCACAATCTCAATGTCGGGCCGGGTCTCTTCCAAAGACTCTTCTTGAATGCTCCATAACAAGCTACACCCATGAACCCCTCGGAGGTGTAATCTATGGCATGGTAAAAGATGTCCATCTATGTGGTAAGATCACGCTATGTATCAAGATTTCCTTCAAAGAACCTCAGATTCCTTCCCAGCAAAGTAAAGGCTTTCATCTTCTCCCCGCCGAACACAATAATCTCTTCTTTAGCTGAGCATGAGGGAAAATCTACTCATGTGGCTGCTCCACCAGTCCTCCTGGGCTTGTTCACATCGATCCATAAGGCGCTGACTCAAACCAAGTCACGCCACATCTCTCTGAAAATGTAAGTAGAGTCATGAACTTTATCACTTCAGTCTCACCTCATCCAGTTTCACCTGTTAGCCATTCTAAAAATCTACCCATATGCCTGTCGGGGTCTCTACTAGGTGACCAAGATACTAATGTCACGCACCATCATGATAAGAGCCGGTTTAACCCAAAGTCATACCCTATGGCGGGGGGGTCGCTCACGCCACATTCATCTCTCGATGACCGGGTCTCCGTGAATCCTTCCATCGTCCTCCGCTCCGAGGTCTCTCAATCTGCCAAAGATGGATGTTCGATGTGTTTCCTTGGCCGCTCGCCATGATCGCCGATTCAACACTTTTACTTTCTTCGTATTTCAATGTCCTTTCCAATTTAGTGTCATGGCAAGCAGCTTCGCTCGGGTTTTCGTGTGTATGTGATAAATTCCTGAAATGGAAATACAGTGAGATCAAGTTAGATCAATAGATAACATAAATGTATTATGATATGCTTTCATAAAAGATCAGAAGCTAAGTCAGCTATTGCAGTTAACACTATTTTTGAAAATTTTTGATAAAGTTAAAAGAAAAATGTCTAAACTAGCAATTTTCTCTTTGGTAAGAATATTGATCTTTAAACTTTACTTTCATTTCAATCCTCAAAGAATCTACTTTTTCATAAACTTGTCTTGATTATAGGAAACCAAAAGATGTGACTAACCTATATTTTTAGCACTCAAGCACAAAGACTTTCAATTCCTTAATAGTCATGCCAAAAAACTTATTCTGGATCAATATGTATAAAATCAAGTTTTTGCTATTTAAGTACAATTTTGCAATCTTAAATTTGTTTTGGTCTAATCAATAGTGCAATGTGTCATACATGTAATAAAGTTGATTTTTAAGTCCAGATATCATTCCCCACGAGGATTGATTAAAACTTTAAAGATTAACTAATACCTCACTACTCAAGGATCCTCACTATTTGAACTTCCAAATTTCGTGATGGATTTAGTTTTCAAGTAAAGTGAACCAAAAGAAATAATGAAATTCTAAAATACATGATTGTGAGAGTTCACTGATCAAATAACACTGGGAATGAAAACAGTGTTGTAACCATCACTTTGCAAGTTCCAAATAAAATATAAAGTATGGGACATGAACCTTGGAATTGTCTAGGAGCAAATTAGTGTAACAATGGATTTCTCATAACACCGCACATTTCACTCTTTAGCTTACCACACTTCTATATCTAGAGAATGAGTTTGAAGAGCTACTTGTATAAATTGATCATCTTTAAGATCTCGACTGCTTCTTCTCGCACTTCACAACATCTTAGACTGAAATCGTCAGCCTCTACAGAGTTGTGGTAATGCAAGCACTCTCCAAATTAAATGGTACCTCAGCCATCAATTAGACATGAATTCCCTCTTCCCTTGATTAGAATCTTTGCTAACACATGGTTGAGATTGTTCCTCTCAACTGAGGTGAAACCTTTCGCATCAAATCACTGATCAAGAAGGGATCATATGCCTCAGAACACACTTACTATCACCAGAGGAAACCTCAGTTAGAAGTTAGATCTTTACCATGATATACCGTGAGCGATCTCAAGAGTGCATTAGTTCACTAATATTAGTGTAATTTTACTCCCAAATGATCACATTTCCTCAAGTAGTCCATCTCTATGTCACTTAAAGGGATTCTTGGAAATCAAAGCAATGATACAACTTTTTCTGGTTACCAAATACTGATATTCAAAACAGTTCAGTGTAGGAGTAAATTATAATACCAGTTAAATCACTTAAATTTTCATACCCAAAACATCATTAAAATTTTGCAATCAATAATCCCAACAACATATTCTTCCCAGAGGGAGCTTAAATTTTTCAACCGGATCATAAATGACAATGACTAGTCAGATCGACAAATTCATCAAAATTGTAATCAAAACTCCAAATAAAATGAATTTAAAAAATTCCCGCATTCCATTGAAGTTCATTAAAAAGAAGTCAAATACATTCATCCAAATTTCGAACTTAGTTCAAATCACGCCTAATAATAAAACTAAATCCAATAACAACCAAAGAGGAAAATAAAAAAGAAAAATATTTACAATGAGACTTCAAATTCTCCCCAAAAGCACAAAAAAACTCTTCATGAAAGGCTATTGAGGAGTCGCATTAATCGAGCACGCTGCCGCTATTTTCAACCCGCTTATTGCGTGCTCAGCACTTTTGTGTACTAATCGTGAATTAACCCGACATTTGCACATTGGCATCCTCGCTATTCTATCGACGATTTTCAGGCTAATTTTGTAGTTTTGCAAGCTATTTTTGCCAAAATCATGAGTCGATCTCAAGCACGAAGAATTCGAAATGAATCTCAAGATTATGATTAGAAACTAAGGAAAGAATAGTTAAAATGCATGAAAATGGAGAATGCACTTTGGCAGGATTGCAAAATTTCGTGAACTTCTGCACTCTTGCGTGCCATAAATTTGCTTCCTACTTGCACTGCTCCTTCCTCACGCCTGCTTTTGCTTTTTGTCTCTTTCGGGTTTTCTTCCTTTACCTCTATCACGTGGTTTCATATGTTATTTTGCAATTTTTTAAAGGCATGCAGCTAAAGCCCCAAGACTAGACACTCAAATCCCATTCATTAATAAACTTTTTTGGCTGGAAGCTTCACTTCTCCCTCCTTTTTCTACGCTCAATTTTCTCCTTCCACTTTCGTCAAGAACACCCCTCCGAGAGGATGACAACCTGTGAGGATGTTGGCTGGGACCGCTTCACCTTGAAGAGGAGGGCTTCTGGCTTTGGATTTAAGGTAAACTGTTGGTCCTCTGTTTTTAACGCATGCATTTGTTGTCATTTATGGTTCTATCTCTCACACTAGGTTTAAATCTCAGATGCGGCCCCGATCGACCAAAGACTTGGCAATCTTTTCGGGTTCATGGATGCTTATCGCAGATGCACCGATATTCTAAGTTAGTTGTCTCTTATGAGTCATCAGTAGGTAGATTAAAGAGGAATGATTTTCACTAACGGACCATGAATGATTAAATGTCGTTTTCAAAAGGAAAATTTTGTGGTTTAGTTTTTAAAGCTGAATGAAGATCCTGCTCGGGAAATGACTATAGGTCATCCTCCCCACCAGTAAATGAACCCGAGGACCGTCTCGGGGCTGCTCTTGTGGACTTCAGGCCTAGTGGCCTGATACTTCAAGGAGATTTCTTTTATTATTTTTCTTCAGTTTATTTTCAATCTGCACACCATCAACCTCCACTGTTTTTACAAAACCCAAAAATCCAAACTGAAACTTAATTTTGCGCCACCGCAAATCATCTGCGGCGAAGAAAACCCATCCCTGAGTTCGACCCTAGAATCGTTATACTGCAGTAGCTTTGCTACAACAGTAGGAGGAATTTAGGATTATAATCTTTGTTGCTCCTAACACCTACTATGCACGAATCACACACTCATCGATTATTTCAAAAAGGCTATTTCTGAACCCCGTCATTTGGGTTTTGAGCACTTTTTATGTGCACTAACTGGCCAGAATTAACCCGATTTCCGCACATTAAGGTCCCCGCTATTCTACTCGGACATTGCCACTCAGAAGTTTCAAGATAATCATGCCAAAATTATCGAAATAATCTAAACACGAAGAACCCGAGTTGAACTCATCGCTGCGCATCAAATCCTAAGGAAAGAAGAGCAAAAGGAAGAAAAAATGAGCACTACAGAATGCTTTTCAAGGCAAGACCGCTCACCTCCTGTACCACTATTATTCACTCATACAAACTAATGCTCACCATTGGCTGACATTGATTTTGTTACTTTTTTGGTTTCTTCCAAATTGGTCCCCGGTAATGGCTTTTCATTTTGGTTTTTTGTGTCCGCTACAATCGAGCACCTATTTAAGCCTCAAAGGGAAGTTTTTGTACAAAGGCACTTCATCAATAAATTTAGGCGCAGGCTTTCTACCGCTTCTTTCCATTTTCCTCCACTTTCCCTCACTTTATCTCCTTTTCTCGGTTGCCAAACACACCTCTGAGGATGAAAACTCAGAGGATGGTTGGCTATATCGCTTCTCCAAGAGGAGGGTCACTGGGCTGGGCTGAGGTACCAATCTGGCCCTCTGCTTTTTTTACCATGTTATGTGAGCATTTATTTTTCTATCTCTCGATCTAGGTTTAAATCTCTTAAATCTACCTTGATTAACCTGTATTTGGCAAGCTTTTAGGGTTTAGTGGATGTTTATTGCTAGATGCACTGAGATTCATTAGTTGCCTCTTATTAGTTACTATAGGGTAGATTTATGAGGAATGATTTTCACTGCTGAGGACATGAATGCTCAGAATGCTATTTTTCAAAAGGGAAAATTATAGGTTTAATTTTTAAAGTTAAATGAAGATCCTACTGAAATTTACTATAGTCATCCTCCCCAACGCGAGGAAATGAACCCGAGAACCTCTCAGTGACCTTTAGAACTCGAACCCAGTAGCCTGACACTTCAAGGAGACTTCTTTTACATTTTATTTGATTTAAATTTCAGTTTTCCAATCAATACCTCTCACTGTTTTTTTACAACAATCTTAAAATCCAAATTTAATTCACCATTTTGGCCTTCACTGTAAATCATATGTGCGAAGAAAACCCATCCTTGTTCGACCCTGTTTCACTATATTGCATTAGCTTTAAGACGTAGGGATTTAGATATAAATTTTCATGATTCCATACACCTATCAGGCACAAATCAAATGGTGTCGCTCCGGGATGGTGCCTATGCATCTCGACGAAGTCATGGAACACTTCAGATTCTCATCACAAGTACTCAGTGAATTTCTTTATACTTATCACGCTTTTCTTTGTTTCATTTAAAAAAAAAAGAAAAAAAGAAAAAAAGTGGAGTCAGCTATAGATCGTTTTTTGGTGTGTCAGTTTCGTCGCTTTGTTTCTACTATGTGATTGCATGTTCCAAAGTGGGTTCGAATTGCGGATCAAATGGAACCCCCCACATGAAGAGCAATACAAGCCACCTCGCCCAAATATGTCCATGAGGGATTACAGTAACCCTTCCATGGCAAGAGCCGCGAGACTGGTGGAGAGAATCTAATACATATAGATCCATGAGGGACTATAGAAACCAATGGATGAGTGCACCTTCACAAAGGTTCCCCAACTTATGCAGACCCTTGCTTCCATAACGGGGCTCAACTCCTCAGCCACCACAACCACGACAGCGCCACACCTTCGCCATAAGCACACTCGAACTTGAGCAAACTAGTGAATAATTTCAAAGAGGAGAGCAGAGGCAAGAAATGTCCGTGCCAATCAGAAATCGACATGTTGAGAGCTCCCCGAACAAGGAATTGATGGGTTCCAAAGCTGTAAATTGATAATAAATTTTGACATCCCGCAAAGAATCCATCTCAAAGTCACCAATCACTTTGTTCATCAAGAGGAGGAGAACTGAGGAAGAGTGCCCACTAACACTATTTCGGGGTGAACAGCTCAACTGCAGTTTTAGGAGGAATCTGAAGAGGGAACCAGCAGAGCTCGAGGAACTGGCAGGATGCCCTACAATTATGTGTAGTATAAGTGGCCATGGAAAAAGAAAGAAGAAATCCTTCCCCTGTCGAGCGAGGAAGGTAATTTTTGAAAGGAAGGTGGGAGTCCCCAAAAAGCCCACTACCCAAGCCACCAATAGCCTACTGCCTTCTCCTGACCTAGTGCACACCCTTCCTTCACCAAAGGCTACAAAGACACCACACCCAAGCACCCGTCCCAAAGCCGAGGCCTCCCATTTAATCGTCAGGCAATATTTCAAGAAATTAGTGGCCATCGCACAAACTTTGCCACTACGCTAAAGATACCGCAAATAGCTCACATCGCATGGCACAACGATCGGGCCCAGGCCGGTCTCTATACGGAGTTCGACCTCAAGAATCCCACAAGCTCCAATTAGCCCAACAAATTTCCAAAGGGCTTAAAATCGGTTTGGGAGCATAGTCTCTCCCACTTTTTATTTTGATTTTTGTTGTGTTATCTTATTTTATTTTGATTTCATTAATTTTTCTTCTTAGATTTTTTCTAATTTTTAGTTAATCTTTGTTTTTAGATTAATTTTTATTTTTCTTACTTAAAATTTTCTTATGTTTATTTTTGTAGGTCCAAGGCACAAAGGTAAAAACTAAATAAGTAGAGTACTCACGCACTATGCGAATTCACGCACAATAAAATTTTCACGCAACAAGAAAATTGCCAAGAAGGTGAGAAATTTGCGCAACGCCCAGAAAGTGCCTTGTACGGCCATGTGAGACAAACAAAAGGAACAGTCAGGTAAAAAAAAAAAATGTCTTTTGAAAATATTTTTATTTTTATTTTTATTTTTATTTTATCTTATTTATTTTTATTATTAATCTTTTTGTAAAAAATTGTCTCTAAAAAAAAATTGTTTATTTTATTTATTTATTTCTATCAAAAAAAAATGCAAAGGCGAAAATTATGAGGCGCTAAAATTCGTGCATGCGTGAATTTTGATATTGTCCTTGCTTTCCATTTTGTTTCGCCATAACTTTTTCATCCTAACCCGTTTAGCGCCTGTACTGCTGGAAATATTAGAGAGTGTAGAATCTAAATCTAACCAGAAAGAACATTTTTGAAATTTTTATGAAGGTGAAATATTCAAAATGTTCTAACTAGTCAATTTTTCCTCTCTTTTCTTCTTCTAACTTATTCATTTGAAGCCCAAACAGAGTGAATAAGGTGTCGATGGAAAGCTTGCAAAGTCTCCTATCCATAAACGAGTACATTTCATCAAGGATGTAACACTTCCTTCTTTAACTTTCCAACTGAGCCCCATTGCGACAATGAGATATTTGGTCTGGGGAGTTAGCTAATGTAAGTGGCTTTTGAATTTATGTTTTTATTATTATTTGAGTGCTCATTTTGTGATGTTCGGCTGCTGGTTTTCCTTGTAGTCTGAATATACAACTTACTTTTTCAAAATTGGACCAATTTTGCACCAATTAAAGGCTTGTGTTTTGCCTAGCCTCAGAGTTTGAAAAAAATTGGAAACTTTGTCAAATTATATTAATGTTGGGATTGGTTCCATGCCTAATCGAGTGGATGATTAGTTAAATTCTCATTACTTACATTTTTCTTCCACCTTTAGCTAACCACACACAAGGCACACAGTTTCTTCAATAACCCGAAAACTCGCTAGCCTCTAAGCCTTGCAATAACTCACTAAAGTTTCGTCACACCTTTAATAGGTTAAGGGACCCCCATGAATAGAAGGCAATGTGTCTTCCAAAATAAAAAAGAAAAGAAAAAGAAAAAGGAAAAAGATAAATAAAAGAAAAAAGAAGAAAATCGCAACGCTCGCTCGAAACCCGAGCACCCATTCGAGGGGTATACGGCAAAGCCTTCAAAGCCTCGGTGCCCTGCTTAATCGGTCAGGGGAGCCACCGACTAGTGCTCGCTTACACGGTGGAGCTTGGGGCTGAGTTTAGCAAGTTGTAGGTGGCCGGAGTCTCAAATCATTCAAGTCCGGTGAAGCTCAAGAGTTAAACACTGTCGAAAGACCCTTATGACTTGGTGCCCTAAGCCTTAATCGGGTCGGCTCACCTGCACTCGCATGGACTTCGTGAGGTCGATTCCTCAAAGATCGCACCCTACAACAAAAAAAAAAAAGAAGCTGTGGAATAAGAGGGGTCCCATCATTTAGGCTACACTGTATAGGTTGTGGCAATATCATTGGGGAGGCCGGCGCTTTAATGTTGATGTACTGATCAAACAAACACTTAGATTTTGCTGAAGTTTTCGCCTATCTACGTAGATGTCTTCTTAATACTCAATTTTGTATGATATTCATTCCTCTCGAGATATTGGCAAGGGATCGTTGATTCTCATCGAGGGTTGTGCATTACTCATTCACAACCTTTTGAAACACCATTTTTGTGAACATCATTTTGTTAATGGTTGTATGCTCTTCTTTTCTTTCTTTCTTTCAATAATATAAGGGACTGCAATGTGTAGGTTAGTGTGATTAGTGCTCAAAAAGCGTATTTTGAACCCTGCTTATTTAAGGTTTTGAAACACTTTGATGTACTAACTGTAATTAACCCGATTTGCACATTGTGTCCCTTATTTTACCGATCCCATTTGTGGCTAATTTTGTAGTTTTCGCAAGATAGTCAAGGCCAAAATTATTGAGTCAATCTCAAGCTGACGAAGAACCCGAGCTGAACTCATCAAGCAGATCAAATCCCGTATGAGCAGCAGCAAAGTGAAGAAAATGAGCACTGTAGGGAATAAAGCCTCGCAGACCGTTTCACCTCCCCAACCACTAATTTTCATATAGCCACTGTTCACCTGCTTGTTGACGCTTGGATTTTTGTTACTTTTTTTGGTTTCTTCCAAATTTGTCTCTGGTAATGGCTTTTCATTTTGTTTTTTTTTTTTTTGTAATTTTCAATACACTGAGAACCTATTTAAGCCTCAAAGTGAAGCTAGACAAAGGACTTCATCAATAAAATCTCTAGGCGTAGCTTTGGGCCCGTCTTTCCATTTTCCTCCACTTTCCTCACTTTCTCTCATTCTCTCATTACAAACACACACACACCTCCGAGGATGACAACTCAGAGGATGGTTACAGGATCGCTTCTCCTTTGAAGAGGAGGGTCGCTACTAGTATTCGAGGTAACTAACGGTCCTCTGTTTTTTTTTAACGCAAGAAGTTATGAACATTTATTTTTCTATCTCTCGATCTAGGTTTAAATCTCTTGTAAATCTTGATTAACCCAGATTTGGCAAGCTTTTTAGTAGTTTAGTGGATGCTTTCATTGCCAGATCCACCGAGATTCATTACATTTTATATTAGCTTACTATGTGGTAGACGATGAGGAATGATTTTCACTACCGAGGACATGAATGCTCAGAATGTCGTTTTTAAAAGGAAAATTATGTGGTTTAGTTTTTAAAGTTAAATGAAGACCCTGGTCGAAATGACTACAAATATCCCTCCCCAATGCGAGGAAATGAACTCGAGAACCTCTCAGTGACCTTTAGAACTCGAACTCAGTAGCCTGACACTTCAAGGAGACTTCTTTTTCTTTTTATTTGATTTAAATTTCAGTTTTCCAAACAATACCTCTCACTATTTTTGACAACAACCTTAAAATCCAAATTTAATTCACCATTTTGGCCTTCACTGTAAATCATTTGTGCGAAGAAAACCCATCCCTGTGTTCGACCCTAGAGCCAATTATATCAGAGGTAGCTCAAGTACCAGTAGGGATTTGTGGATATAAATTTTGTTAATTCCAATACACCTATTGTGGCACGAATCAACTACTCCCCCGGAGCTTCTATTTATAGGCTCAAGTCTTGGGCCCTATAAACGAGGTGAGAATCATGAACTTTGAAAAGCCAAGAAATTCTCGCACTACCAGCATCGCCGCTATCGATGTCAAAGTGATGTCAATGACACGGAGTTACAATGCCGTGGGTCGACATATGTCGCAACATTGAAAGTCTATCAGTAGTCAATAATTTGCATCACCAATGTCATGATGTCGCAACATTGAGATGCGCAAAGGTTATAGATTCGAACTTTGATGTCAATGGCGATCATTTTCCGTGTCGTGATTATTGACTGACGCCGCAGAACACCAGCCGATGTCATGACTTACTTATGCAAAGCATGATCATTTCAACTGATGTCGCGACATTGCTTGTTAGTACCGTTGTTGATGTTGCGACACTACATTGATGTTTCAACGATGTCGTGGAGATGTCGCGACGTTGGTCAGTCAAAATTTACCGCAAGGCTGCTTTGATCTGATGTCACGACATTACTTTGATGTCGCCAGACATTTTCGCCACGTTTCTACCTATACGAGGCTTCGTTGATGTCGCCAGGATGTAGCCGACATTGTCAATATGATAATACCAATTGACAATCCTTACCGATGTCGCGACATAGAGCTGATGCTGCAACACAACATTCAACTCTTTCCCACCGCGTTCAACGAGTCAGAGCCGTGGCAATGTCACGTACATTCGATTCATGGCTCGACCGCTGAGGGTCAAGCCTCCGATGTCGCGACATCAGCCGGATGTTGCGACATTGGTTTTGTGTCGCAATAATGTCGTGACAATGTCACGACATTGGCATATCTTTGCCTTCCTATCTTCAACTGATGTCGCAGCTATGTCGCAACATTGGAGTGATGTCAAGACCTTCTCATCAAAGTGTCGCGACATTGGAAATCTGATGTCGCGACATTAGCCATTTTTCTGCACAATGCTGATTTCTGCTATTTTTCTACTGAATTCTATTTCTTTTCCTCAATTTCCCGCAAACATAAATTCAGTGAAAGCTCCATAATTTTACATTAAACTGAACTTTTAAGCTTGAAATATACTTGAAAAATGGGCTTAAAAATATATGAGTTTTAAACTCCTCAACGGACATGTGTATAGACCATTGCATTCATTGTGCATTTCCATGTTTCAGGCTTAATATGTCGTGATGTCTGCATGTCAGGTGTCAGGTGAATAATATATACGGTAAAGTGTATATGGTAAAAGGAATGTTTAGGTTTAGAAACACATAACCTCGGGGTTCTAGAAAGAGAAACTAACGAGATAGTTCTGCATCATCGAGGTCTACTTCGGGTCGCACATGCACTACTAGTTAGACAAGGAGAGAAATCTCCAAGTTTATACTTGATCCTTATTTCTTTAGGATACTATGTATAACTGAATTGATATCTGACATATGTAGATGGCTAGTCGAGGAAGAGGACGCCGAGGTGGTGGGTGGAACAACAACCAACCACCACCGCCTTGACCAATCTGCCTTCAAGGGTGCTATTGGTGCCACGATCATACTATCACATAAGCGAGTAAATAGATGAACACCACAGACAGCTAGTGCAACTGTGAGCCAAGGTGGGCCGAGTAACCTCTAGAGGTTCAAGGCACATCATCCTCTAACCTTCAAGAGAGGAAGGGACCCGATGGAAGCCGATCAACATTCGACAAGCTCAAGATCTCGAGGCTATGGAGATCACACCCGATGCCACAAGGATAAGGCTAGCCGTATCTGGGAGAGGACAAATCCCAAGTATGTGGCGGACGGTCAAACTCTCATGAAACTCGAGGCAATGACATGGAAGAGTTTCGTGAGCCCTTCACAAGTGCATTTCCGGCGCTCTAATTCGACATGCAAAAGCTCGAGAGTTCCTATAATTGAAACAAGGAACGATGACAGTGCTCGAATACGTGGCTAAGTTCACTGAGTTAACCCGTTTCGCCGATGACTATGTGGCCACAGACATGGCTAAAGTGAGAAAGTTCGAGGATAGTTTGAAATTGTTCATCCGGGGTCAAATTGTGGGACTCCTCCTACAAGACATGGACTTGATGGTCAAGACAGGGATGCCGCCTGAGCATCCGATGCACAGAATAATCTCAAATTATACCCAGTTTTAGCGATATGTTTGTATAATAAAGTCGTAAATTTGTATTTTTTTGAAATTTAAGTGCTAGTGTGAAAAGTAGGTAAAAATGGTAATTAGCTAATTAAGGACCAAATGACATAAGATAAAAATGTTATATGTTAAAGTAGAATTCTTGATAAGTTTCTGAATTTCAACTGAAGAAGAAGAAGGACTAAAATGCAAAAGATTAAAATTCGAGCCAAATGGCACAAGAGAACAACTTGTTTTCTAGAGGATAAGAATCTCTCCATTGGCCTTGGAGAGCTAGGGCATATAGTTTGGAGAAGAGTCAAATTTTGGGTTGATTTTTCTCCATTTCTTGGTGCTACTTGTTCAAGCAAAGAGAAGGAAAGGAAAGCTACTTTGAAGGTGTCAAGAAATCGAGGTTAGGAAACTATCCTAACTCATTCCTTGTTTATGTTTGTGTTAAGAAATCTCTAACTCTTCCATAAATGTGTTTTTGGTTGGTTTGAGTTGGGTTTTGTGTTTGTTTTGTTTTGGTTGGAAATATACAGTGAAAAATAGAAAATGCCCCATTTCTAGAAACCCGACTCCTCTTCGCCTAGGCAAAAGAGTGCTCGCCTAGGCAAAGCTCTTCACCTAGGCGAAGGTCTGTTCGCCTAGGCAAACCTAAAGCCCCAAAATTGCCAATTTCCGCCTCGCCTTTGCAAAGGCTACTCCACCTTGGCGTAGGTCCTCACCTAGGTGAAGGTCAAACCCAAATCTGGTTTTGCTCTTTTCGTTAATTCTGTAAACCATTACTCTTTATTTGGATTTCCAAAAGAGTGATAATTCAAGACGAGCTCACACACAGGCGGCAAGCAGACTTTGTTTCTTTACCCTTATTTGCTCATGCTTATATAAATACAGAATGGGATTAAAGAACAATATAACATGCTCTGAAACACATATAAATATATGTCTACTTAAGACCAAAGATTGGAAATGAATAGCACCCGATTAGTGCTTCGACACTCTCGCTTAGCCAGCTTCGCACTCGTTCCGCTGCCAATACACACTCCCGCATAGTGCTACAACACTTCTGCATGGTGCACATTTTGATTTATGCTTCGCACCTTGTTCGCATCGCACCATACCTTCGGGTACCTATTGTGGTGTGTTCCTCTCATTCATTGTTACCGGCCTATATAGGCAATTTCCAAACATTAAACCCCCTGTTTTTACCAAAACCTTAAAATCCAAAACAAATTCACCATTTTGGACTTAATTGCAAATCATTTGTGTGAAGAAAACCCATCCCTGTGTTCGACCCTAGAGTTACCATACGTTAAAGAGCTAGGCTACCGTACAGAGGAATTTAGGTATAAATTTTGTTGATTCTAGATCACCTTACTGTGACACGAATCAAATGGCGTCGTTGTCGGGGATGGTGCCTAAGTGCAAATGATGACTTTTGATGAACACTCAGACCCCTACTTCAAGTCTTGGTGAATTTCTTTTATCATTTTTCAGATATTTTAATGCAGTCTCTTAGTTTCACCACAGCTTATTTATTTTTAGAACTTTAACCTTGTGCAGATTGTTTGTCGTTGTGTTTCGCCTGCTTTTAGTTACAGAATCCATGTTCTTAGTGGATTAGAAATCATAGGGTTGCAGTGTCGGGATCAAAGTCATTCTTGTAGAGCCGAACTCGAATCGAATATCGCTGAGGCCAATGGAACATCTAAAGGAAGAACAACACGGTCAGTACCCAGTGAAGAGAAATCCTAATACATATAGGTCCAAGCAGTGGACTCAGAGAAACCTCCATGGGTGAGTGCACTCTACATGGTGCCCAACCATCACACCATATGGAAATGCTTGAGAACTCTGGGCTAGGGAACAAACATAAATTCTCATGGGAACCAAGACTCCTACAAAGATGCACCTCGTGCTTCTCCATATGCTTCCAACTCCTTAACTACCACAACCAATTACAAGAACGCTTCAATCGAGCAAGCACACCGAACTTGAGCAAATTGCGGATACTTACAAAGGAGCAAAAGGAATGTTCGTGCCAATCAGAAATCGACACGTTGAGAGCTCAACAAGGAATTTGACGGGTTCCGCAGCTTAAATTGATCGTAAATTTGACAACCTATTGGGCCATTAATTTCAAGGCTTCACAAGAACATGTTCATCAAGAGGAAGAAAAATCAAGAGGAAGAGGCCTAAAGTGACACCATGGTGGAGAAGCAAAGGTCAACAACAGCCTATTATTTGAATCCGCATGTCGAGCCGGCTGTCGTTCCATGGGAAAAGAAGTAATCTCCCCAATGCTGACCGAGGAGGGTAGTGGAAAAGAAGCAGGGGAAGAGCCATAAAAGCTTATCATTCAACCAATTCCCATAAAATTGAATCCTAATGCCACGCCTAAATCCACTAGTGCCCACGCCAACAACACCCTTCGACACTCCAAGGCACATACCACTACACTGCAAAGACATTCAACACCGAAACACCTAATGCAGCACCATCCCATCTCCACCGCCTATGCTATAAAACTTTAGGAAGTTAGTGGCCTCCCCTCGCTCAAACCTTTCCACTACAAAGAAAGACATCATGCTCTCATACCGCATTTTTGGCATACCTATGGTTTCGTGCTGGGTTCAGATTGGAGCACCTCGACCTCATCAATTCAATTAGCTCCACCTGGGCCAAGAGACTCCAAAGGCTTGAGATCGGGTTCGGGGGCTTTAGTCTCCCCAACTTTTTGTTTTAATTTTCCTGCTTTATTTTATTTTATTTTGATTTTCTATTTAATTTTCTTTCACCTTTTCTCTAAATTTAAGTTAATTTTTATTTCTAGCATATTTGTAATGTTTATGCATTTTAAAAAATTTCCGTGGTTTTTCAGTTTTCAGTCAAATTTGTACAGGGAGACAGAGCCAAGAGCAAAACCTAGCAATTTTCGCAAGGGTCACGAAATTCAAAATTAAAATTTCGCAGTCGGTAAAAATCGCAATGCTAGAGTTTCAATCAGGCGAAATTTCCGTTGAACCGCATCAGAAATTTCCAGACGCACCATCTCAAGAGAAGAAACAAACTAAGAAGATCAGAGATTTTTTTTGTCTTTATGGAAAAAAAAAAATCTTTCTTTTATATATATATATATATATATATATATATATATATAATAATGCAATTCAAAAAAAAATCTTTTCTTATATATATATATATATATTTTAAAAAAATTTTAAAAAAATTTCTTTGTCTCTTAAAAAAAAAAATCCTTCTTCGAAAATATTTAAAAAAAAAAAAAAACAATATTTTCGCATTGTTGCGAATTTTCGCATCCACTTTCACAGCCCGATTTTGTTTTGGCCATAACTTTTTCATTCAAACTCCGTTTTAGATGATCTTGGTACCGTTGGAAATATTTGAGAGTGTAGAATCTAAATATAGCTAGAAATAACACTTTTGAAATTTTGATAAAGGTGTAATTTTCAAAATGCTCAAACTGGTCACTTTTTTCCTCTCTTTTCTTCTTCCAACTTGTTCATTTGAAGCCCAAATGGAGTGAATAAGGTCTAGATAAGCTTTCTATGTAAGTCTCCTATCCAAATCTGCACATCTCATCATGGAGGTATCACTTCCTTCTCTAACTTCCAATCCGAGCCCATCATGATAAATGTGACATTTGGTTTGGGAAGAGTTAGTGGATGAAGTGGTTTTACATTCATGTTTTTGTACTATTTCCTAATACCCATTTTTGTGTTCGGGCTTGTCGTTGGCCTTGCTCTAGAAGTTTAGTTTGCTTTTGAAAAGCTGAACCAATAGCCATTTATTTTTATATACATACTATATATCTTACATTTCCTAGCTTCCTCAAATCAGCTCCATTTTTCAGGTTTTGCCTTAGCCCGCAAAGGTGAAAATTGAAACTTTGTCCAATGCTATTGTCGTTAGATTGGTTCCATGCCTAATCGAGAAGGATGATCGTAGAATTCTTGTTGCTTTCGACCTTTTTCTTCCACCTTTAGCTAATCACACACTCAGGCAATACAAGGTTTCAATAAGTGTCAAAACTACCTAACCTCCTAAATCTTGCAAAAAGCCTATCCTAGTTTCATTTACTAATCTTCACAGTGTTAAGGACCCCTAAGAAAAGAAGGCCAAATGTCTTCCAAAACAAAAGCAAGAGGAAAACAAAACAAAACAAAAGAAAAGAAAAAGAAAAAGAAGAAACTATTATGTTTTCATTAAACCCGAAAGCACTTGGCCCAAGGGGTATACGCGAAAGTCTTAAAGCCCGGTGCCCTAAGCCAACCTGGTCAGGAGCCATCACCAGGCTTCTATACGTGGGTGGACGGCGAGGCCGAAATGAAGCAGAGGTGCCAGTCTCGGTCACTGGTCCAGAAACCCCGAAGAGTTTAGAGTTGAAAACTCTTATGACTTGATGCCCTAAGGCTTAATTTCATCAAGTTGGGAGTCATCTAGTGGGATCCTGCTACATGGACTTTGTGAGGTCGATTCCTCAAAGATTGTGACTGCAATACAAAAGAGAATTATGGAATAAGAGCAGTCTGATCGATTAGGCCGCTTAGTGTACTAGGTCAGCGTGAGCTTGGTCGGGGAGAGTACCGGTAGTTTATTATTGAGAACTGATTAAACAAACACTTAGGGTTTTGGTGAAGTCCCTAGCTGATTCACCAAGAGGGAGGTTCTTCGATACTCAATTCTTGATAAAGATCTATTCTCTCGAGATAGTTATTGGGCAAGTGTCTCAGATTCTTATCGAGGGTTGGGCATTACTCATTCACAACCTAAATACCAATCAGGTGAACATACTTTGATTTTGTTTTGATCATTCTTCTTCTTCACTGCTAAGGGACTAGCAATGTGTCGTTAGAGGAGGATAAGGCTCAAAAAGTGCTATTTGAACCTTGTTTATTGTAGGTTTCCGGAGAATTTTTGTGTACTAATCAGCGTAATTAACCCAATTCGGCACATTGTGTCCCAATATATTACTGACGATTTTGTGGCTATTTTTGTAGTTTTTGCAAGATAATTAAAGCCAAATTATCGTAAATAATTCAAACATGAAGAACCCGAGTCAACTCATCGTTAGATCGATCCCGTATATGAAAGAAGAGCAAAGTGAAAAATGGAGCATCGCAGGAATTTGCGTAGTCATAAAATTTCCTCGCAGTTGTCGCGAAACGCCTCCCGCCGCCACATTGTTCAAGTTTCCCCGTGACCGTGCTCACCTTTCCTCGCGCCTTTACTTTTGACTTTTGTCACTTTTTGGTTTTCTTCCTATTTTCTCCTTGTAATAGTGTTTAGATTTGTAGTTTTTGGTAATTTGTATTGGGGTTTGGCTATAAAAGCCCCAAGACAAGACACTGTGGAACATCTTATTCATTAATAAAACTTTTTGGGTTGGAAGCTTTCAGCTCTTCCCGCTCTTTTCCAGTTTCTCTCATTTTCCCTCACTTTCTCTCCCTTTCTCACTAGCCAAACACCCTCTGAGGATGACAACTCGGAGGATGAGCGGATAGAAACCTTTCCTCCTTGAAGATAAGGCCACTGCAGGGATATATGCAAACCAGGGTTTTTGCTGTTTTAACGGAGGTATTTTCTACCATTTATGGTTTCATTCAAATGTTGGCTTTAATCCCTTTGGGTTGCTTTGAATGACGGTATTTGATAGGCTTGGGTTCATTGGATGCTTATTATAGATCCATTGACATCCGTTGTCATCATCTATGGGTTATTAAGGTGATCTTGGTTAGATGTTTTATTTTCCAAATTTTAGGTTTGATCCCTTCTGGTCTGACTTTTAAATGCGGTTAGTACTTGGTAAGCTTTTAGGGTTCATTGTATGCTTATTGTTAGATACAATGATATTCATTAGTTATCATTTATTAGTTGTTGGAAAGTGAGTCAAGGTGATGTTATTCACTGTCCAAGACCATCAATAGGAAGCAAATACCAAATTTTCAAAGATATTTATTTAGGGTTTAGTTTTTATAGCCATATAATAAGATCCAATTCAGGAAATTGGCTACATCATCCTCTAACATGAGAAAATGGACCTCGAGAACCCCTCATGACCTTGTAACCCAACCAGTAGCTTTAATACTTCAAGGAGACTTTCACATTTTATTTTACTTTATTTAACTTCTTACCTTTCCAAACACAAACCCCTATTTTACTCTAAAAACCCAAATCCAAAAAACAAATTCACCATTTTAGACTAACTCCAAATCATTTGTGCGAAGAAAACTCATCCATGTTTGATCCTGGGAGGTCATTTATACTGTAGTAGCTAGGCTACTTACAGTAGAGTATGAATTTAGGTATAATTGTTGATTCCCGGATCACCCATTATGGCAATTAATCAGAGCCTAACAGTTCTGCAGTTAACCAACTCAAGGTTATTGTATTCATTGATAGACTCTCAAAGATTTGAAGTCTACCAAAACTCAAAAATCTCACCCTTTCAATACAGTGGCTAAATTGGCATAGAATTTCATACCACCATTGTGCACCCGGCCCTAGGGCTGGGCAAAGCACCCTCCATCCTTTATCTCACATAGTTTCCACGAAAGGAAAACTGTCGGGGGTGGTGAACCCTCTCCTGATGGAGGATCGATTCTTAGAGATCAAATGACCACGTGACTCAGATTGATTCCAAATCTCTCTCATGATCATAAATTCATGAGCAGGCCTTCAATTGTTTTAATTCTCTGTTAATTTTTGCTTTTGCCTCTATTACTGGCACCAAATGATAGGGTTTGATGGTATTCTAAAATCTAAGTAGAACTACACCAACTCCCAAACACCTAGTGTGAGGAAGCTCTCACGAATAGTCAAGAAAATGACAAAAACCTCACTTAGGCAAAAATCAAACACCTAGTGGGCATTACGTGAAACACTACTTTTGGCTATGGATTCTAGGATTTTGCACCTCCAATCACTCACAAGGCTCCTTCCTTATCACATCCAACCCAAAAACACCAAGAAAAAATCAAATCTATACCTCAACTCACCCAAAATCCGGAAATCGTCAAAGGATGTGAACAATGGAAGAACTCTAGGGTTTTTAAATCTCGAGGTGCTCTTAGGTCTCTGAGGAATGTGAAAATCAAGCTCCGAACAAGGTTACAGGCTCAAGTATTAACTGGCAAAACCGTAGAGAAAGTGTTAGTTTCGAGGTAAAGGGATCCCCAAAACGTGAATGCTCATGTTCATAAAACAAAGGCAACGATCGACGTTAGTGGCTAACGTCAGCGACGCCTCGGTGAAATGTCACAATTCCAATGCTGCGACATGAGATCCAACGCCAGACGCTAGAGAGTGGTGCACCCAACGCCGTGGACGCCGCCCCGAAGTGCTTAAAATCTTTTTTTTTTTTGCCAACATCACGACGTTATAGAGAGGTCCAATTCATGTTCTGATAAAAATTGTAATATGAGACTCTTAATGAGGCTCCAACTTTTATCCAACCCCGAATAAGTCTCTCAGCCATTCCGTCACGCTTTAAATCTGGAGCTTGAAAACACAACAACAGACAATGAGATTAAGTTAAGTTTATGCTCTCCGAGAAAATTGCGATCTTTAAAAGAAAATCAAAACACAAAACAACAATAAAAAACACTCAAAACCTGCAGATGAATGAAACAGAAAATCTCAAAATGCTTTGCCGCCTCCATGCGAGCGCTTGTTTAATGTTGTTAGCTCGACTTCCTTGAATCTCTCAATGTCCCCAGACTAAGGTGTCTACTTGAATTCCTCATCGTACCTTGTTTGCTTTTACATGAAAGTTGCTCTAGTGCAAGTGGCTTCAATCATGATTATCGTAAAGTCATTTTCTTCCTGCATGTGATTTGCACCCCTCCATAGGAAAATCCTGAGTCATGTAAACGGTCCCCACCATCTCGACTTTTCTTAATTTCCTGTGGAAGAGCTCTGATCGAGCTAAATAAGAGGACTCGTTGGACCCGATTTTCTTTCATTACAATATGGTTTTATCATGCCAAGCTTTTGTCTTTTCTTTTGAGATCCAGATTCCGTAAGCCCCATTGCGCACTCCTTCTAATTCACTCCAGGCCAAGATGCTTTTCCTTCACGCCTCACCCGCTGGCCCATTTAACCGAGCTGCCCAAAGATGCTCCTGTGTTCTAATTCCACTGCAAGTGGTATGCTTTCCCAAACACATTCCGAATGTAAGATCTCCTATATGTCTAATGCTGTCTATAGTCAGAGCACTCATCTATCTTTTCTTAATCTTTCTTCGAGCTATTGACCGCTTTTCCAAGATAGATTTTATTTGCTTCGACACTTTACTTTACCATTAGTCCGTGGTGGAAGTGCGCTGTACAATACCGACCACATTTTCTCGTAACTCCTGGTCTTTACAAGCTTGTTAAAAGGAAATTCCTTCTATAATCAATGCGTGCTGAGTTCAAACCCGCAAATATGTGATCGCGATGAATTCCTGCTACCACTCAGCATCATTAGTTCAGTAGGTATACTTCCACCCATTTGAAACGAGTCAATGCTAGGAGAATGTATAGGTCATTGACTTGCAAAGGGCAGGACCCAAAATCCATCCCCATATATCAGAATAACTTTTACTCTAAGATGTTAATGGTGGTTCACTCCTCTGGTTTCTTGATATGTCCCATTCTTTTGGCATTTGTCACATGTAGATTATGCCAAAATCCCGTGACATCCTTGGAAGAGATAGGCCAATAGAACCCTGATTTAGCTACCTTTGCAGCTTTCTGTCCTCCGCCCCCAAAGTGCCTCACATGCGAGGTGGCTAAAAGGATTTAATATACTTTCCATTTCCTCCCTCCGGGACGGATCTTTCTTATTACCCGATTGCACAGTTGCTCATATAGAATAGGCTCCTCCCTGTGGCAGAGTAATGTCATGAATGCAAAGAATTTTTCTCTCACGGAGAAGTTAAAACTCCAGGAGAATTTTGGCCACTAAGTGCTCACATAATCAATGCAACCAAGGCACCGGCTTTATGTCTTCAATCGCCAAGTGTCGTTTCATCGGAAAACCACATCATCCGACTTTCTTTATTAGGCCCTTCCAATCGCAGAGGATACATGCTACTAGATTTCCGACCTTCTATCTTTGCCTCTAAATCAAACTCGCAAAGAATAACACCCACCTTTATCACTTGATTTCACGCCCTTCTTAGGGGTCACTGCTACTTATATGTAATGGCTCGCGGTGCATTATTACCTTGTTAGCACTTATATGGTTGAACTCATCAAACACAAAACACACTTCTGTAAAAGCTCATTGTTGCACAGTTTAGTTATTAAATTACTCAACGTCCGACCAAGAGACACATAAGAGGATAACTTGAAATGTCTTTTCCTTCCTCGACCTACAAGACGTTTCTTATTATGTGAGTCTTTTCTGTGATCATGACATTAGTTCAAAAGGAAGAACTCAAAACCGATGTTACTACAATAGCAGCTCGATAATTCAATTTCTTTCAAAATAAGAATGCTTGGGATACACCGACATCAAACTCAAAGGCGCCCCTCAACAAGAAGATGATTCGATAAGTGGTTTGGCTGGCTTTGGAAAAATCCGGCAACTTCAGAACTGTGTGACTCTAGAAAGCCCTTATTCCTTCTAATGTGCCATGGTATATGCAGCTTCCTCTATTGCTCTGCAATCCTTTGTAGCGCCTGTCTAATTTCGATTCCTCTTCCTCAAATCTATGCCCTAAAGACAATGCCTTCCTTTACCATGAAGTGGCACTTTCCCAAACACACCACTATTATTTCCTCATGATCCATTATGCTTCATTCCAAGTTCAAGATAATTTTCCAAAAGACTTCCCTAACACTTATGAAATCATCCGCTTGGGGAATACTAATGCTTTCTGACTATGTTCAAGAATATAGCCATCATGCACCGAAACGCGTCTTGCATGTCACATAGAACCAGGCTACTGTCAATGCGAACGTATTTATACGAGCACGTGAATGTTGTTTTCTTGGTCCCTTCAGTGGAAATAATGATCCGATTATAAATTTCACACACTATCCAAGAAACATTAATACTAAATGCCTTGCCAGCTTGTCCATCATCTGATCCAAAAATCCATGAACAATGATATTTTCTAGTTGCCTTATTCACTTTAGTTCATGCAATAGTCTCTCACCCCAGAATCTATAGGAGAGGAAGTGTTCCATTATTCTCCTCATCCTTATCCCTATGGGTCCTTTCTTTTTTGGAACAACCTCGTACTAGACTTACCTGCTTTTAGAATCATCCAAATAGGTAGATCATTTCCCGCATCTAACAACTTCAATACTTATTTTCCGACTACTTCCTTCATCAATAGTTTGAGTCTTCTTTTGTTTCCACAAAGGTTTGTGACCATCTTCTAATAAGATCCAGTGCATACACATAGAGGGGCTAATCCTTCAAATCTTGAGCAGAGACCATCCATAACATCTTTTGTGATCTCGAGCATTCCTCAAAAGCTTATCTTCTTCCATTGTCGTGAGCTGATATGATTTCCTCGTAAGGCTGAGGATTCCCAGATAAGCACACCTTAAAGTGACTCAGTAGTGGTTTCTTTTGCTCCAACTATGGTGGCTTGCTCAATTGAAGGCACTAAAGTCAAGTGCCCCTCCCAACTACCATAAGCAATGATTTTTCCTGCCTACGGAAGGAGTTCAATCCACTTACATACTCTTCGCCCCTTCACTCCAGTTCCTCCTTATCATTCTACAAGGCTTAGTCTCCAAAGGGTCATTAAAACTAATTTTAGCTAGACACTATGCTCTACCGCCTCTTACCAAAATATACATCGCTCTTTGTCGGGATCGCACAAGACAACACACTCGACCAACCCCTCACTGCCTGCACTCACTCGGGCCCCTTCCACATCAATCATAGCTCCCCGCTACTCAGCAGGAAACAGACCACCAAAGATAGTCGGTGGTATCTCGCTGTCTCTCCTCCATGTCCAGCTGACTATAAAAATCAGCTCCAAGATAAACTTATCTACCTTTTACTAGCACATCTTCTATCACTCCCCGAGGATGTTTCCTTAACACTCATCCGCCACCGCTGAGTGACAAATGCGGGGTCTAGCTTCACCTAACCCTTCACCTACTTTATGATAAAGGCATGAAGATTAATACTACTCTCCCCAAGTCACAGGCGCTCTAAGATCAAGTTCCCTATCTATATGGATTAAAAATCGCTTGATCCTTTAGCTGATGTGGCAGATCCTCTTCAATAGCACTACATTCTCAAGAAGGTTCACCATCTCGTAAATATGATAACCTTCTTTCCTAGACAATATATCTTTCATAAAATTTGACATAATGGTACTATTCCAATGCGCTCGCAAACGAATGTTGATATGCCAAACACTTCCGCGTGAATTCTTGCAAACTCCGTTTACCTAATTTGTTCTTCTTCAAATGAGGATACGGATCGTAGAGGGTTCATCCAGAACGCCTCGTTTCGCCTTTCCTTTCACCTAACTCTCACCACTTTCCTCGGGCCGTCCCTCAGACTTGATCTTCAATGAATTAAATTCACCTCCCATTTCACTTCTCTTACCACTCAGTGTGGTTGCCCAGTAGTTAGTTCTCTACTTACTTAAGGTGATAACTCAACATGTTCTTTACTCACTCTCGTGCCGTCTTAATTTTTCAAGAAGAACCTTGTTGCCTCACAAATTAACAGAGTAGCATTCGTGGCTCCATTTACACCTCCCATGTTTCTCAACCCGTGTTTCGCCCAGTTATCTACTGGCTGACCGATTCGCATATTCACCTTAGTTTCATCTAGTGCATAGGAAGGCATTTGATTAAGGCTTCTTCCAATCCATTTTTCTCCTCGACTACGGCCGTCACTGGAGTCTTCGACATGCTCTTCGATTGCTCCTCCATCCATCGTTTCATTGTTCTTATTATTTCACCAAAAATTTTGTACTCGATTCCGTTCCTGATTCTAATAGGTGTTACCCCATACTGCACTCGCTGTTGTAGTCGTTAAATCTCGGTTACATACCAGGTCTACTCTATCATTATCCGCCCGACCGCATTCTCGGGTAATAGCCGTCCCCCACATGACCCATATCTCCCAAGAGTCGGTCCCTAATAGCATTTGACTGCACTTACCGGGGCTTTATCTTTTTGGGTGAGTCAGGCGACATGATTTCACTAAAACTGCTATGACCTCTATGTCCGCACCTCCCACACTTCCCAGATTAGCCTCTATCCCTCAGCCATTGGTTACTATCTCAGCCATATCCCCTCAGGATTCCATATATGTCTCGGGCTCAGTCTCTCTCACGGTTTTTTCCCCTGGGTTGTATATCTATGAACGCTTATGGTAGAATCACCTGCATTCATTGTAAAAAAAGGTATGGACTCTGCATCCATCTAGTCACCCTATGGATAGACATCACCTCCTGAATCGTCACAAATCTCTCCCGCAGTTTCGCAAGTTCCTCCTCTAATCGTCTAAAAGTGTTAATCTCTACACCAGATCCCATGCAAGCATCTTACAGCGGGAAAACTCAGTCGCAGAACTTCGTGAATAAAACATTCAATGAGGTAAATATGGAAATCCTTAGTGGTTGACTGTTAAACTAAATGCCAGCCTATCACCTACTCTGAGAGCGAAACAATCTCAATCTAAGCGCCTTCTTCAAGCATTCCATTGTATTTCGACGCGGTCGATACTAGTCAAGCTCACACATGTGTCTCAATTCCTACTGGTAATGCCAACGATGCTTACAAGATCTACAGGTTATTATTATTTCTCACCGGGTTGTTCTCTAGCATGGGTGGTCTTTGTATAGCAGATTGAACAACCGTAGGCGGTAAAGCAATCTCTTCTAGCAGCATAAAAGGGTCATCTCGGGTCAGATAACGGCCCTGAGTATAATTCCTACCATTATTCGATTATGTCCCCTATCTCGGCTCATTCCCGTCAGCCCCGATCTTGCTCTTCTTGGTTCTGCATAACTACTAGATTTCTCTAGCGCTCTCTACATAATCGGTGTAAGGTTCTCTCTAGCTTCGGATCGAACAGACAGTAAGCTTCACCTGATCCTGTTTTCAAGATGCAGCCACACAATAACCTTCCCGTAATCACACATAAACAACAAAAACCGTTGGCAAGCACTGTGGTAAACAAATAAAATAAAAATCCCTGTGAGTAATATCTATTTTCACTATTGTCAATGTCAACACAAAAACTTCTCCCCGGCAACGACGCCAAAAACTTGACGGGCTCCGTATAGGTTGTGTAAAATTTGTGTACAGCTCTATGTGCAAGTATACGCGCTGGTGCTACGGGTGTAGCGCTTTTGTCAAGTTTTTAGTTCTCGAGGTATGCAAGAATAACAACCTACTTGTGGCCATATCCTCGGGATCTCAAAACCTTATGAATTTATAACTAATGTAAAGCAAAGCTAACTCCTAAAGTATTTGGCACTAATTAATTGACTCAAGTGTTTCACTTCCTCGTCATACTTAAATTTGATGCTGAGATCAGAGATAAAAAATTGTCATTCAGACATTAACTGATTCACGCTGGCGGTGCCGATTGTGCCTACAAGATATCCTCTTCTCTCGAGGTATATCTCGCCTCTTATCTCGCCGCAGAGGCTCACTGCGACCTTTGCATCAACCCCGGATCTAAACGCCTTGAGCCCGATCTTCCTTCAAACCCTTAAATCGCCACACTTCGGAATCGAGAGATCTCACTCCACACTCACTCGCGCCACTCTACTTTAACCCTAGAATCTTTATCTCCTCGATCCTCATTCCCCTGCAAGAGCATGCAATGTCACAAACACCACTAGCGTAAATAAAACATGGAAAAGAGACAAGTCGATATCAGATTCACCAATATAATTAAAATTAATAACAACCATATGAATGTGAAAGTGGCAGCAATAACAAAACCCTAGGAAACAAATCTAAAAACATCATAACGTTCATTAAAATCATGAAGTTTTCAATCATTAGGTGTTCTATAGAAAAGTACAAAGGAGTACACAATCTCCATTCTACCCCGTGTTTATCTCTTTTGTCCTCTCCCCTCCTTCTTATTCCCTTTCCATTCGTCACCCCCTTTTTATTTGATACTCTCGCCTACAAAGTCCCGACGATAGCGACGTTGGGCTAATGAAGATAGACACGTTGTCTGACCTCAACGTCGTGACGTTGGAGCTGGGCTCCCCATTCTTCTTCTCCACGCCTTCATACAGCCTCCAAATTCCGCCGTTTTCCCTTAAATGCACAGGAAGCCGAGTATAAAAAACAAGGCAATAAACACACTTATTACTAAATGAAATGAACTGAAAACATGATAAAACGCGAGTATATGATGAGAGTGTTTCAGCACTCATCGCCTATCTAGATCAGTTCGTCACTGGACGATATCTGATCTTCTCCCAAGTCTGAGGAGGAGCATGAGGGCTGTGCGGTGGAGGATTGTGCTCCAAGTTTTGAGAGACCATCAATTGTATTCCAAATTTAATAAGTGCGAATTCTGCATCATCGAGGTGGAAATTCCTCGGCATGTAGTATCAACTGTGTATCCGTAGACTCAAAAGAAGGCCGAGGCAAGAGGAGGCCGTGGAGAGACCAAGCTTCGCTCTAGATACGTAGTTTCTGGGATTGGTAGGTGACATGTAAGAGTTCATTGAGGACTTCCTCGATTAGCTTCACCTATGATGAGATTGACTCGGAAGGAGGTCAAGTTTGAGGGGAATGACTTGTAGAGGGCATTCCAGAACTTAAAAGAAGGCCATCACTCTCCTATTCTAATGTAGTTCTAGAGAGGGGGAGAAAGAGGGTATTACAATGTATCATGATGCCTCTAAGAAAGTGACTTGACGTGTTTTGATGCAAATGGGGGAGGGTAGTGGCTATGGTTCTCAGAGTTAAAGAACCACGAGTAGAGTTACCCCACACATGATACGGAGTTGGCAAAACATTATGTTCGCTCTTAAGGCTTACGCCATTATCTATACGGTGAGCAATTCTAGGTGTTTTTGGACCACAAGTGTTTGAATTACATTTTTACACAATAAGATCTCAATAGATGAGGCAACAAGTAGATGGAACACCCCAGACTATGACTTCACTTTGAATTACTTCATCCCGATAAGGCAAATGTGGTGGCCGATGCACTCAACTCAAGTCACGGAGTGTTGGTTGGCGGTGTGCTTCCTGAGAGTGGCAGTATGCTGCAGGCTATGGGATAGCCTCAAGTTGCACCATCACGCCAAGTTTAGGGTACTTTGGGGAGTTTTGTGGCTACGCCTTCCCTACTGAGCAGAGTGATCGAGTCTCAAGGACGGGACACAGAAATATTGTCCATCAGGGACCATGTACAGTAAGCTATAGGTGACGAAGGCTAAGCCATTCACATAAGGAAGTTCGGTCTAGGACATTATGCATTCCCGGGCTGGTAGATTCAGAGAGGAGATCTCTGTGAGTTCCATTGTTCCCATTTTGCACGTATCGAGGTGGCACGAAGATGTACTATGATTCGCTACCAAAGATAATTTTCCAGAGCGGGACGGCAAACAATATACTGAGATTTTGTTCACAATGTCTCACGTGTCGCCAGCAAAGGCTAAGCACTCAGAGGCCAACAGATTACCCAACCCTCGAAGTAGCCGAGCGGAAGGGAGACATCACGGAAGGATTTTGTGACTCACTTGCCAAGGACATCTCGAGGGCATGACGCTAATGTGTGATATGACCCACATTAAGCTCCGCGACACCTTTGGTCATAAGGCGATGACCTTCACTCAGAGGAATTCTGTGCCCTGAAGCATACGAGATTTGCGACGGTCAGACGGTACCAGCGTTGTCCATAGTATCGTGACGGATCCAAGGTTTACTTAATTTTTTAGAATAGCTTTAGCGAAAGTCATGGGGGACACAAATGATGATGAGCACCAAGCCATCCCCAAACAGCATCGTAGTTAGAGATGACCATCTAGACGTTAGAAGACATGCTACGAGCATGCATCCTTGATCTCAAGGGTAGCTGGGAAGAGCATTTACCCTTAGTGGAGTTCGCCTACAATAATAGTTATCAAGCGATCAAAAGATGACACCCTATGGGGCACTATATGGGAGGCCATATCGATCTCCGGTTTGTTGGAAAGATGTGGGAGAGAGACCCACCATGGGTCCGGATTTGGTTAGAAACACCTTTGAGAATGTGGATTTGATATGAAAGCTGCCTTCCTCACGGCCAGAGCCAAAGAGAAGAGCCACACCCACAGATGCAAACAACCTTGGAGTTCGAGAGGTGCAGGGTGGATCATGTTCCTCTTTAAGGTGATGTCTAGAGGAGAGGGTTAGGTTTGGCAAGTGAAAGCTATCGCGAGGTATATTAGGCCCTTCAGAAATTTTGTATGGTAGGTATGGTTGTTTACTAGTTGGCTTTATTGCCAAGCTTATCGAGTGTTCATGCGGTATTCCATGTCTCCATGCTCTAGAAGTACACTCTAGATCCGACTCATGTGGTGGATTGGGGTGAACTTGTTGTTGATGAGGATGGAACCTTCGAGGAGGGACCGGTACGTATCATGGATAGTCAGACTGTGCTCTTACTTAGGTAAGACCGTGAAATAGTAAAGGTGTTTGATGCACTCGAGGAGCTTAAGAAGGCAATAATGTGGAACATGAAGGCATCAGGCGTAATAATTATCCTTTCTTGTTTGAGGATGAAGGTATGTTTTTAGTCATTTGGTGATTAAATGACTATTGCATATGCATGTGATTTGAACGTGTATGTGTGTGTGTGTGTAAGACCCGAGTAAATTTGAATTTTTCGAAAAATGGTAAAATGGTAAATTGTTGCTACAATACAAGTTGCATATCTGAATTTTTCGAATATCTATAACAACCCAATCACCATTGATTCGGCTCAAATCTAGTTACCTAGATTAAATTTCATTGAATTCCAAGACGTAGATTTTCACGATTTTCGAGGCGGTCTCGCCACCAAAGGTCGACTTCTTAAAAACGGATTTAAGAAAAACCTCAATAGTGAAAAATAAATTAAGTAAATTTCATTTTAAATAAATTGAACTTGAACCAGGACGAAATAAATAGTTTCGGGGTAGAAATAGACCCACACAGGTCGCGGACATGTGGCACGACGTGAGCCACTCACATAAACTTAAGTAAGAGGCTTAGGTGAAAAAATGTCCATTTCCCTTTTCCTCGTTTTTCACGGCTATAAAAGTGAGTGAAAAGAAGGGAAAGAGAGCTTTAGCTTCCCTCTTCATCCTCGGAGTTCCGGGCCAGGCCGGACCGGCCAAGCCAAGAGTGAAAGTTCATCTACTCGACGAGGCCAAGATACGCTCATACCAAAAAATGAGGGATTTCACCTAAGATCCAAGGAGGAAGAGATTTTCCTCGGAAATCATGATTTCCGTTAGAAGGTGAGTCTTCCTCTCCCACCATGTCACTATGCTTCAAGAGTAGGGACTCCATTTTAGTTTATTTCACCTTAAGGCTGATTTTAGGAGAATGTGGTGTAGAGGTCCTGGGCGCCCATATATTTGGGTTGATTTTAGGAACCAAGTAAAGTCGCTTTTATGGCTTCATTTCAGGGTCGAGCTCATGGCCCCATTTGTGATGTCCATATATGCTTTTAAAGCATGGTTTTATACGTTTGGCTAAAATCCTTGCCCTTAGGGACTGTTTGGATAGTGCCAAAAAGGCTTTAAATACCGTTTTGTGGCCCGGTTGTGTGAATTGTGTGTAATATGTTCCAAAAAAATGTCATAGGAAATTGCTTCAAGTTAAAAAGCATTAATCCGATCAAGTAAGCGGTCCCAGTTTCGTGGGATCGCGTCTATTTAAAGGCTTGAGTTTGGCGATTTCATAGCCAATATGGAGCTCACAAAGTTGGGTAATGTTAGGCTATTGTCAGGCAATTCCTATATACCACATTTTTCCTTGAAGATTAAGTGTGTTGTTGCTTGATATGTGATAACATGCTTGTTGTTGTGGTTGATGAATGTTATTATATGTTTTCTAATGTGTTAACATTGTTATGAGTGTTTAATTGGAAATTATATGCATGAAATATAATTGTCCATGATGCATGGTTAAATGCATGAGATAAATTGTTCATATGGCATTCATCACATAAGATAGAGGACATAAAATATTAATGGTGCATCACATTGCATTTGTGCATGGGAACATCGCATTATGTGGACGGAGTGCACAGATTAAAATTAATCACCTCACGATGATTGTGAGGGCTGAAAATCGCCATGCTTCCAATAGAGTCACACTGTGGAATAAAATGGTAAAAACTTGTGAAGGGCTAGATACTCCCTCAGGTGAAAGACCGGACCGTCTCGTATTAATCTTAATGGTGAAAGTCCAAAAAGTACTTTAGCGCGCATTTAAGCCTTACGTGAGACTCGAAAATTCACTCCCCACAAAAGACATATGGTTTGAAATATGAAATGATTCATCGAGTTGTAAATATCTAACAAGTTTTGGTTTGTAAACAAATGAATCTTGTTTTAAAATTGATCGCTGGATGCAATCCACCAATGATCGATTTTATTACATCGGGCATCAAGATTGTGTGATGAGAGTCGATAAAGACTCAAGGTTATGGTGCATGAGTGAATCTCATCTCATTTCATAGCATGACATGTAGAATTCCCAAGTTAGAATTGAAGTAGCTATTCTTATTTTTAGAATGTTGATGGAATTGTCAAGCCGTGAAATACTTGTATGCGCACTTAAAGTGAGAGTACCCTCAGAAGAAATTACTTCCATCGGGCGTGGCTCACTCCTATACAGAAATATATTTCAAAGTAGGATCTTGCTACTGTGGATTTGCCTCATCCAGACTCAGCAAGGGTGAAGAAAGCCGATGTGTACTTATAATTACTTTGTAATTATTTTTGTAAAATAATTCCCTGGTCACTATTTTCGTATGTACCAATATGTAAAGAGCGTAAATTGAACCTATATGGATCATTTTTTATATAGTATTTCATATTTTTATATGAATGTGATAAGCCGGGCTCTTCCGGGCGTGGTCAATTTTTACTTCATAACAGACCGTAACGTCACAGCAATGGGTCCCGATGAGTATGTGATCAGATATTGTACAGTTAGGTTTCGATAGAGCTCTTGTACAAAGGAGACTCAGTCCGGACATTTTTGTTAAATTATGATCCTGTGAAATGGAAATGCGGTGTGTCGAGTTACACGATATCCACAGGCTTTTCGTGGGTTAATGGATGATCAACGGACCCTCGGATTTTAGGGCATCACACAAGCAAACTGAAATTTAGCCAAATACTATGTAAGGAGTTTATCCCACTCATCTCGACATCAAGGACATGTCCGAAGTCGACAAGCTGTTCAACTTCATGTCCATATTGCAAGGATGGGCTCAAACAAAACTAAGTAGGCAAGGTTTCTAGGACTTTCCCTCAGCCATGGCAGCAACGGACTACCTATTCGACTACAAAGTGACCTCTTCCCCTACTCCCACCCAAAAGGGGAAAGGCCAAGAGTCGAGTCGGAAGTCGGAATCAAAGACCTCTAAGTCGAGTGGAGGCAAGGGTTTGAAGAAGCCTGATACACAAGCTAAAGTGGGAGAGGGAGAGACTTCCTCGCAAACTACCAGACCACCAGGATGCTACATCTGCAATGGGCTACATCGAGCGAGAGACTACCTGGCTAAATATAAGTCTTCAATGAAATCATACGGGTTAGGCTGTTCACCATTGAATGCCATTCGAGCTGAGGCAACTCACAAGGGGTTGATGTACTTTGAGTTGTTGACTGGTGGGAAAAAAATCGTGGCATTGGTAGATAGTGGGGCAACCCATAATTTTATATCAATGAGGAAGAAAGCTAGACTTTGATCGGGCTCGCTAAAGATGACAGAGCAAGCCTCATGTCACAATACCTACACAAGAGACGATGGCCCCGTGCAAAGAACGTGACAATCTCGTATGGGATAGGAAAGGCGCACACTAGACTTCCCTTAGTGTTCCTTGGATGATTTTCACTCATTTTAGGAAACGATTTCTCCCCAAAGAGCCATGCAGCCTTTGTCGCCACACTTGAATGGACTATTGATCATGATGAGAAGGTACCATGTTTCTAGTGGCTGCCAAGACGCGCTGAAGCCGCCTAAGAGACTCCTCTTTGGGAGAAGACGTTGTCCGCCCCGCAGTCAGATATGTTGACTTAGAAAGGCCAAGACACATATGTCGTGGCAATCGATCGAGATCAAAGCCTGATAAGCATGTTAGTACTGTATGCGTGAGGTCCCCATGTTGAGAAGATTTTCAAACATGATGCCTCCCGAGTTGCTTAAGAAGCTACCATAGAGAGGTAGACAGATTATCAAATTGAGCACGTGCCAGGATCAAGACCTCCTGCCTAAGCTCCTTATTGGATGACTCCACTAGAATTGATAGAGTTGAGGAAGAAATTGACGGTTTTCTTGGATGTGCTTATCCAGTTTCTTCAGCACTTTATACACTTGGAAAAGGTTGCTAAAAGAAGCAAGACGGATCTCTTCTGCATCGTGTAGATTATCGAAAGACCGAACAAAGTCAAGGATAAAAATAAGTATCTCGATACTTTGGCCGCGAAATCGTTTCGACACCGAGCAAGGCCGAGTACTTCACTAAGTTAGACTTGCGATCAGGATATTGGCAAGTGCGTGTGGTTGAAGGACAAGTGCAAAGACTCATACATGCGTGACGCGGGTATGGAAGCTTCGAAGCTTTAGCGGTGCCCTCTCTGGGATTGACTAATGCCCCGATATCTCAGAATCTCATGAATGATGTCCTATTCGACTTCTTGGACTCATTTGTGGTGGTACACTTAGACGACATCGTGAATAACAACCCCGACTCTAAAGGATCACTTAATACACCTCAAGAAGCGGTATTTGATTAATTAAGGCAGACCCACAGCGTCAAGAAGGAGAAGGGTGAGTTTGCCTGCACCAGATCAAGCTCGGGGTCACTTGATTTCCAAGCCCCGTGATTCATGAATGGTGCGAAGGTGGTAGCACCGAGATTGGCCAGCCCTACTCGGCGTGACAAAACTTTATCTTTCTCTGCTTAGCAAACCACGCAGATTCATCATAAAGGTCTTTAAGATAGTGTCACGCCCGGATCCCCTCGATCCACCCGATTGAGGATCCCCGAACTCAAGTCCGGCGTGATACTATCTATACTTTATACTATATGATCGATAATCGACTCTCATTGACTGCTTCTTTCTCGTAGTCACCAGACATGTAGAATACAAACAATTTCTCAGACAATAAAATCATTTTACATATATAAAGAATCGCCACCGAGTGGTGTCCACTGGCAATCTATACACATATACAGAGTCCCATTTACTTATACATGTACAATTTCTGAGCCAAGGTAAAATCCCGTAGGATTATGGCTAGCCGTCGGTGAGCACTTCCATCTCCGAGTCCCGCCGCTGCCGATGTGGAAATGTCCCGTCCTCCGCTCCCGGTACTCACCTGATTGAACACCCGCGGCGTTTTTACGCTTTAGCGTGGTTTCCTCTCAGATGCGACGACAACCACCAACGGGCGATCAAGCCACAAGCTTATACATATGCATTTCATATATCTATACATATTTCTATAACTTTAATTCCTTATCATCTTACATTCCTATTGCATGTCAATCTCTTTCTGTTACATGTTCTATGTCTTTGACATATCCTTTATCTATACTTTTACTGTATTCCTGTTTCTCTACTTTACATATCCCTATACTTCTCATCTTTCATATCTCCCATAGGAGTATAAGACTTATATTTTTACTATCATATCATATACTATCATATGTTTCATCATATATACTTTGCCTATTTCTCCTTGTCATTTGTTTATCGTATAAATACTTGATCTATTTCATATTATTTCCTGTATCATGTTCTTTTTGCAATTTCTATACTTCTCATGTTCATTTCCTTCATGTTTCTGGTATACTGCATGTATCATATACTTTCATATCTCGTGATACTCTTCATATAACCTATCTTAATTGGTCCCGTATTTTTATCTACATTCTTATGCTTCATATACTTTACTTTTTGTATGCTTTCATCTTATACTTCTCATGTACTCAGACTTCATGTCTTTTTACTTCTTTCTAGTCTTCTTCATCTTTTAGTTCTATGACTTCTATTACATTCTAATATGTACTATTACAGTACATATAGTCATTTCTTATCCTATACCTATCATGTCTTCTTTCATGTTGTGGCTACACGCCCATGCTATACTTTCATCATCTTCTTTCTACTTTCTCTCGTGACTTTACTTGTTCATATCCTTTCGTACTATACTTTGTACTTCTATATAATCGTATTCATGCACTGCTCATGTATCATTTTCATACCCATATTCATGCATTTGCTCATCTTTATATACTGCTTTCCAGCTTATACTTTTCATTCTTCACTTTCGCTACTTGTACCATCGTATACTCTCATGTTATATGCGTTCATCTTGTACTTTCATATCCCGTTATCCTCGTGCTATTCATATACTTCATATACATTTGTACGTTTCTTATTCTATCTATCATATACTTTAGCTTTTGTATCCTTTCTCTCGTACTTTTCTCGTTTATATACTCTTATTTTCATATCATTATACTCCATTTCTTGCTCAGAATCGGTTCGTACTTCATCGCAGATAGTAAAGCTATGCTTCTCATATCATATCATACTATCATATCATATACTTTTCATATACATTTCCTTGGGTATACTTTTCCTTTTCTTTTATATTCATGCCTTAAATACCTTAGAAGCGGATTCAGGAAATAACTGGGGTGTACCCGAAGGTACTATCACCGTATTTGAGACAAAGGATATCTCCATTTATCCGCATTCGAAGGCACATATCAACGTGGCGAGAGACAAAGATCTCGGTTCATTGTGGTGACTCCTTAGCCACCTGATCCAAACGGGATCTATGTCATCGACCCAAATCCGGGCCTCTCGATATCCTGCTTCATGTATCTCGCCGTGTTGAACTATATCTTCCCTATAAGCATGCCTATCTATCCTCTACTGTGCTCCCCGCATAATCAGCTTTATTACATTTCCTTTCTCGTACATATCCTATACATGAATAATTATTACATCATAATTGCTTATGCAACATATACTATCATTACTTTACTGTATTTGTTCTCATATCTCGTAGCTTCATATTACTTGGCTTCCAGTATATCTCTTTATGTAAGATATATATATTCATATTTCCTTTTCATCATTTAGTTTTGTCTATCATATATCATGAAATGCATCTATGCACTCTTGTATTTATATATCTATCTATCTTTATATATATTCATCCTTTTATCTCATGTTTACACTCATGTCCTTCATGCGCTTTCATATCCCCATTTAGTTTATTCATGTAATTTCCTATATTTTATCATGTATGCTTTTACTTATTCATATATATTCATATATCATATACGCTTATATTCATATACTTTCCTATTCATGCTTCTTACTATCAGATGCTTTATACGGTATTTCATTACTTACTCCATCTATGTGCCTTTACTTGCGCCTATCATTCATGTGCATATACTTATTCTTGTGCTTTGTCATCTTTACTTCTTCTCTATCGTTTCATTTACTCATTTATATCATTTGTTCTTAACATGTTCTATCTAGTCTGCATTTAGTATATCTATCATATATTCATATCATATTCATATTTCCTTATTCCTCTATGAATCTACTTTACTTAGAAATTGGAATCATTCCAATCGATCATCCAAACTAAAGTTATGGCATTTTCATGCCAAACTAGTCAATTTACCGATTACACTAGGATAGTTTGTATTACTCATTTTTCCGGAGTCTTAACTTTATATTTGCCACTATCTTTTGTAAATCTTTTAAAGCTGCGGTGCTATGGGTTCTTCTCTGTCTGAATTCAACACCAATTGAGCAATCGAAACTCAAGATATGACTCCAGACAATTCCTGACTACTCTATGTCTTCAAAAACTCCTGAACCAGAATTTTAGCCAACAGGTCCTCTACCTTTGAGTGAATTTTCAAATACTTTAGAATAAGAATTTGACGATACCTATTTCTGGATGTTTGGTTCTCCTTGAAGTATATTTTAATTAGCCACTTGAATCACTCAAATCGGATAAGAAATGAGTGTCCGGTACAGGTTCAAGGTGTACCGGTACAGGTTCAAGGTGTACCAGTACATGTCACCCGAAAATGCCCAGAATGTGTGTTTTTCTCCCATTTTTCCATATTTTTCCATCCCAAACCAACTCTATACTTCATACACACATCAAAACCATTTCATATTCATCTTGTAACCTCAATTATACTCAAATCATCTTTCAATGGATATCTTTCTTCAAAAACTCATGATTTACTCTCAAAGCAACTCTAATATGTACAACCTATACATAAACCAAACATGATGATTAGTTAGGGCTTGTTCTAAACCCTAACTCAATTATCTCACTTAATCCATGAATCCATCCTCAAAGGAAGGATTCCATATTCTTAACATTCATTTAAGGCCTTTACCCACCTTATCTTACAATTTTTGGGTTAAGATGAAACCCTAGAAAAACCCTAGGTTTGGGCAAGATAATAATCATACAAACCAAAGATCCATACTCAAGTTTAGTAGTTCCATACCTTTGATCTTGGCTTCTCTTCTTCTCCTCTCTTCTTTTTCTCTTCCTCTTCCTCTTCTTCTCCACGTTTTTGGTCTTCCAAAATGAGACCAAATTTGTCTTAAATCCTATGTTTTGTTAAGGCCATGTTTGGCCAAGACAAGAAAACCCATTTTTTTGTTTTAATTTTTCATTTTGCATTTAGGTCCTTAGACTCCTTTCTTTTTGCAAAGCAACTTATGCCATATTCTAATTTAGTTCCCTTCCACTTCTTTATTATTTCAATCCAACTTATTCAATTTTATACTTTGGCATCCCCTCTTTTCATCTTATGACACTTAAGTCCTCAAGTGGTAAATTACTAATTTACCCTTGGCTTTTTTATTAATTCCGGGTCTCTTATTTTATTTTCCGAAAATTTTCATTTAGCTTTTAATATACACTAAAGAAGTCCGAAAACTACTAGGGTATATTTCGGGGTGTTACAAATAGCATGTCCTCTCACAAACCTTATGAAAAAAGAGAGGAAGTGGGAATGGGATGCGGAGTACCATGTTGCCTTCCAAAAGCTCAAGGATGTGATCACCTTAGTTTCGCATTTCGCCTAACTTGACTTGTTGTTCGGCGCACACTGACGCCATTTCCTGACAAGGCTCTAGGTGTGTTGGCAAGAAGTATAACCCTTATAGAATTCGAGAGTCGAAAAGCGGATACAAAGCAGCAAAGGTACAATATCCATTTAGAAAGAGATGATCGTGGTTTATCCATTGCCTAGAGACATGGAAGCACTACTTGAGGGGAACGCGGTTCGTAGTGGTGACTGACAACGTAGCCAACACCTTCTTCAAAACTCAGAAGAATCTCACTGCCAAGCAAGCTCGATGGCAAGAGTTCTTGGCTGACTTTGACTTCGTGTGGGTGCACAAGCCAGGTCAACAGAACCAAGTAGCAAATGCTTTGAGTAGAAAGGAAGTTACGAGCTACATGGGATCATTGAGTCGAGTTGTGGCAGACTTCACAAAGTGAGTAAGACAAGAAGCTCCACAAGACTCTACATATCAAAAGCTGGTTGAGCAGGTGAAGGAAGGCACCACGAGGCGACATCGAAGTAGAGAACATGTTGTTTCATTTACAGAGGGAAGTTATATGTGCCTTTAAGCAAGTTGAGACGAGAGTTGCTAAAGGAGACACATGATACAAAGTGGGTATCTACCCAAGAGAAGAGAACATCGGCATTGCTCAAGACGGTCTTTCATTGGCCTAAGATGAAGGAAGAGCTATGCTTCGTGCCAAGATGCTTCTCATGTTTGGTCGGGTTGATAAGACCGAGCTAAAGAAGGAAGTAGGGTTTGCGCTGTACCGGCCATTTCGGAAAGACCATGACAATGTTTATCAATGGACTTCATTAGCAGGTTTTTGAAAGTTGAGGGCTTTGGATCAGTTTTGGTAGTGGTAGACTGTGTTCTCTACACTGCCTTCATACCTGCCCCGTGAGTGTCCACCAAGAAGCAGCATATCTTCTGCTAATGTTGTGAAGCATTTCTGGGATGCATGAAGACATAGCGGAGGATCGAGATACGCTGGCTCACAAGTAGATTTCTCTTTGGGTCGAGCTGCTCAAGATGTGGGATACGGCGCAAGTTCTCTACATGCATCACCCGCATCGATCAGGCCGACTAAGCTAAAGTGAATCTAAATGTTTGAGGAGTACTTGTGCCACTATGTGACAGCCAGCCAAACTTTGTTGGAACTTCAGCCCGAAAGGGAATCGTTTCGGCAACCGCAATGAAGTCTCATCCACTGAACGAGCTCCTTTTGAGGTAGAAATCAGCTTGTAACCTCGCACGCCTGGCGCTAGTTTCCGCTACAACCCGGGTCGTTAACGCGAGTCCCACTACATACAAGTTTGCGTCTCAAAGAAGATTTACTTGATAGGTCTCGGATAAATTCTCAGAAGGCGGGCAGATACAAGAAATATCCGGACAAAGGCAGGAGGCCTTTGGAATTTGAGGAAGGGGCGAAGGTTCTATTGAAGCTAACTCCTCAAATTTGGAAGAAAATCCAAAATAAGTAGTTTCAAAGAGGCTTGATCCTGAAATATGATGACCCCTTTGAAACAGGAAGATTGAACGTGGTTCACAAGTTGAAGCTACCTGAGAGATTAGAGTTTCACCCGACATTCCATGTAAGCTTCTTGAAGCCTTATCATCATGATCCTAGTCCGGAAAAACTGCAAGCAAAGCTGCGAACCCGCCGTGATCGGGGCCGAGTTCGCAAAGAGATTTGCAAGCATCCCGCAGTGATAGAATACGGGCAACTGAAGAACATGATGCAGTACTTAATTCATTGGAAGGGGACGCCCATTAGTGAAGTAAGTTGGGAGAAGGGTGCTACTTTGTGGCAATTTGAAGACCGGATCAATGAGTATAGGTGGTTGAAGTCGACGAGAACGACGACTACCTCTAGTGGGGGAGGGTTTGTTAGCCCCTCGACTAGATGACCCTAATTCAATGGGGCATGAGGGTGTTACCTTGGCCCCATGCGAGCATCAGGGAAGGAGATCAAGGCAAATCAAGGAAGCAAGTGTTGGCACAGATGAGAAAAGCCTTCCGGGGCAAAGATAGTGCATGAGCCACAACATACGAGGGGATACAAGCAAGCGATCTAGTCGGGAACACTTAGTTAGCCGCAGCACTACGACTTGCAGAGGGAGTCAGGTGCAAAGACTGGGTAAAAAATGATTTATAGCGAAAGCCTACCTATATAGGCACGAGAGCCTCATAAAGAAGTTCCTAATTGAGTGCAACAAGGAGTCCTACAAAGACGAAGTTCATAAAGACAAGGAGTCCTGCGCACAAGGACTCTGCATGGCATTAGGAACGTGGAGGTGAAAGAGACTCCTAATCCAAGAAGGATTCGCGTGGTTGTGCATAGGAGTCCTGATCAGGCAAGACTTCTAGTCCGAGAAGGATTCAGTCGGCATGCAGATTAAAGACTTAGAGTTAGAGTAGGACTCTTAGTCAAATTTGTACTAAGACTACCCTTGAACAGCCTATATAAAGGGTCTGCGTGCCCACTTGGCTAGATATTGAGAATTTGATCCAAAGATAGCATTGAGCATCCTGAGATGTGGGATTGTGATTTAAAACTCGGGGGGGTCCAGCTTGACTCAACCGTCAACTCCGTCGAAAACTCGTGGATACTCCGTGACCCGATATCGCATCATATGTCCATTTATCGGGATCCATAATTTTAACAAAACTTGGACATAGTCTCCTTTGTATGGGGAGGTATATCCAAAATCCAACCTGTACAAAACATAGTAACATGACCTGTCCAAGGTCCAATCATAGTTGTGAAAGGCGCAAGGCACATTAAGGCGTAAGTTCTCCTAAATGCCCATACGTTAGCGCCCTAAGGCGCGAACTTTTTATGTAAGGTGCACCCTTATCACATACACACACACACACACACACACACATATATATATATGGTGGCAAGTGTATATATATTTTAAATATAATCAAATATAATAATCATTTATCATCAAATATCAAAAATATCAATCTAATCAATAAAAACACAAACAATACTCTAAGCATAAAAGTTCATAAAACATGTCAACAAATCTAACAAACTTCATCAAAGTTTCTAAAATCCATAGAAATTGTCAATAGAACATGTCAACATGCAAAACACATATCCCTTGTCCAATTCATAAACATTCAATAAACACAAATAACTAAATTTGTCCAACAACGAATCTCATTCATCCTCCACATCCACAATGATCATCATCATCATTGCAACCTCCTCAACTCTCCTCATTTCCCCAATAATCCATTTCTCTCATCTTCATCTATTAATGAAAGAGAAGGCTGGGGCATGGGTCCAGAGCCTCCTAAGCCGTGTCATTACTCCCTGATGATGGCAACTCCGTCTGAGCTTGCTCTACAGTATCATCAAATTCCAGCTCCTCAACTTCACTTGCTCTAGCAACATCACCCCCATGTCAAGTCATCATCATCAAACACTCAAACCATCATGTGCACTACATGATCATGCAGAATCTTCTCACCATCCATCTTTCCATCAACCACTATCGTTTCATCAATTTCTTTCTTAAGATTATCGGGGTCAATATCACGCTCATCGATTCTTTCTCTCAAGGCTCAATTATACTTGGATGCGTACACCAAATCATTCAAACGCTAGCGCTTCATCTATTTCTCCTCTTAGTATGGATCTCGCAAAATTTATAAGCACATAAATACTTTATTACTCATATTTGATATTTTTTAAACTTAAAAATATTTTAATGTTTTTAAAGTTAATACAATATTACTTACGTCAAAGATACTCCAATTCCTTTTCACAACCTAATGCACTACATGTTAAAGTTACACTTTCACTTAAATTTTTTCAAATTTGGAGCCGAAGCTCTTAAATAAAGTCCACCATTCAAATTGTAATATAGATAATAGATATAAAATGAGTTAGTGATGAATCCTAAACAATTCACTATTTTCTAGTATCTAAAATATAATATAATAAATTTTAGATTTAAAAAAATTAAGTAACTAACCCGTGCTTTGTCTTCCTAAATGGCCGTAGTCTATTCCTAAATAATTTCTTCCGGCCTTTATATATATCAATCTGGCCCAGCACCTTTCTCTCGTGTACCAACATCCTTTATCATTCTTTTCAATGCATTTATATAATTTGTTCCAATGGTCATTTCCATCACGCTTCCAACTCGGGGTTTATCATAAAGACTTCTAGGTTCAAGAAGTACCAATTGCAGATGCCGACATGAAGCCGACCCCACCTCCTATAAATGATTTCGATTATCTCCTTATACTTCTCTTCATTACCAAGAAAACTTTTCACAAATAGTTTCTTTTAGCTCTAGTCATCATGGCCTTTATATATCTCCATAGAGTTTTTTTCACCATCAACTAAAGCCGAAGCACGCGAACAAGGGGATTTTAAATCTTTAAACAAAATATGATAGTATTCCAAAAGAAGGCATTATGACCGTCTCCTTAGCTATATTCTTCCCCTTCTGCTCCTTTTCCCATTTACTTTCTGACCAATCTACACTTGTGAACATCTTCCTCAAATTATTTTTTTGCTAATGCAAGTGAGACAATGTGATGAAAGCAGTGGCAAATCGTGTCTTAGCGGGCCTAAGCAGTTCCCTTTGTCCAGTAAAATGCCTCATCATGTTGAGCAGCGCTGAACGGTTATAAATGTATCCATTTAGTGATATGACTCTCTCCAAAGTCCTCTTGATGTTTGGTAGCTTTCCAATGTCTTCCAATATCAAGTCAATGCAATGTGCGCATACAAAATTAATACAAATTAGGCCTTTTTTTTGGGTAACATCCTTCCTACATCATGTTATATAATAAATTAAAATACATCATTCAAATATTAAAATCAATAAAATTTTACTATTCAAGTCCTAGGAGTAGTATTTTATTACTCCGCCATCTTATGTGTTGGAGTGACTATCCTCGTGATAACTCGAACTATATTTTCTTCACCAACTTGGTCCACCCACTTGTCAAGTAGTTCAAACATCTTCTCTCCCGTCTTAATCATTGAAGAAGCATTAATAGATTCCATGAATATGGTTCCCTTAGAACAATTCACTAAAAAGTTTACCAAAGTTCTTAATTTCCTATCTGTCCATCCATCCAACATAATGGAGCATCCATTCTATTTCCATTCCATTTCATGATCCTTCATGGAATCTTCGTAGTTCCAACTCTCTCTTCTTAAGGTGAGTAACCCTTACTCTCATAAATTCTTGGGCTCCTTCATCCCTACACCATACTGACTAACAGCCCCAATCAAGGTTGGAAATCCTCCTGGATACGCTGACCGCATTAAATGGAATGGTAGCATCATACATCCACTTCCAAATAAGAAAGCAAGCTCTTTCCTCGCTTCCTTCAGAAAGCGCCATTCATAGTAGTTTGAGTCATTTTCCCACTCCTATTTTGAACTACTGCTTCCGCATTAAGGGTGAAAAAATGATCGATCGACCCTTTCTCTCTTGATCTTTTCGCACTACCTCTACCCCTATTACTTCCTCAATGTGTAATATTAGAAGCAACCCTTCTACTTTCAACTTCTTCATAAATGTCTTCAAAATCTTCATACAAATCTTCATTTCTCATTTTCAATTGCTCATTTTGATTCTTTTTCCCATTCATATAATCTTCCATCTCTCGTCTAACATTTAACCGCATTTCGGTGACATTGATATTTATAACCACCAACAAGATGCTAAGTTTCAGTTCATAGATAGCTCTCACACTATCACAAAGATACTGTAAATAATCTGTATCTCAAACTGTTCAATAGGTAACGCGATTTCATCTCTGCCTTTTCTTTCACTTCCAAGTAGTTGTAGAGCCAACTTCAGTCTCATTTTCATTGCCATTAGAATCCATTCTTTCCTTCTTTCACTTTGAAACAAATCAACTACAACACAGTAATAATTGAAAAATACAAATTGAGACATATATTATAAAATATTAAAAAAAAATTCAAATGAGTCATATGACTTGTGTGAGTCATGTCATTTTACTACTAAAATAAAATAAATGAGTCATGAGAATCATTACTCATTTACATAAGCTAAATCATGAACCAAAATCATCAATAAAGTGAAGAAAAAAATTTAAAAGTAGAGAAATGAAGCAAATACCAATGGAAGTGAGAGATCTTTCCTTTTGCCAAAATTTTCTTGCAATTTTCTTGGCTATTTTGGTTTATTTTTCTCGCCTTCGCTTCCCGCACGTTGTTTGGCGTTGTAGTTTTTGTTTGGCTGAAATTGAGCAAAATTAGGCTAGAACACTTAAAAATGGTGAAGTTATAGGGTTCCAGCCTAAATGACGCCATTTTATTCCGTAACAATTTTTTTAATGTACCATTCCAAAACGACGTCGTTTTGAAATTGTTTTAAATCACTTATCCAAAACGACGTCGTTTGGATAAGTGACTTAAAACCTATCCAAAACAACGTCGTTTTAGATAGGTTTTAAAAAAATAAAAATACCAAAATGACGTTATTTTATGTCCCAAAGAGACCAAAAGACGTCGTTTTGGCCTGAGTTGCAGAAAATAGGAACCTTCGTTCTTGCAATTCCCAACGACGATAGGAAAAAAGAAAAAATGAAGAGAAAGAAGAAAAGGAAGAGGAAGAAGAAGAGAAAGATGAAGAGGATCTGAAGAAGATGACTCACCTGCACGAAGGCGCGCTTGTGGAGAGCTTCACGCCTCAAGGAAGGCGCGCATCTTTGAAGTTTTTTGTGTGCCTACGTGAAGGGGCCTCTGCACCCTCGGCCCAGGTGAGTCCACATGTTTCACCCCACCCCGCCAGCGCGCCTCAACTATGGTCCCAATATAATATAATGACCTCACCGAGTTCACTTATGAGTAAAAAATGATCACACTATCCATGTTCATTTAAAACATACAAAATTATATTTGAAACAATTCATAAGAGTTTAATGACAGCACTCTTAAAAATATTACACATTAGAACAAGATTGTTCCAAAATATTTTACAAAACGATAACAAGGCCAGCTGCAGGTCGCCTTCTTCACACTGCACCAATGAGCGGCTGCTCACCGGTCCCCTGCCTTGCACCTAAAATGTTTCCTATATAAGGTAGAGCCACGCCTAGTAGAGAACTCCTGCCAAGGGCTACTTCCCCACCTAGGTGCACATGCAATGGTCATATTCCACAATTCATACATTCCAAACAAGATTATGCAATCCTAGGTTGGAATTCTACATGTAAAACCCGAGAAAATTCTAATTTTCTAAAAAAGGGTAAAATGGTAATTTTGGCCAAAATCCGGAATTTTTCTATATCTCAGATACACAAATGGACTTCATCATAGAATCGCCTCACAAATCTATACCTACCATCGAATTCAGACAATCAAAATTTTACGTCTTCGAGGCACCGGTGCTCCGTGTCTTATTACGCCTTGCAGGTGATGCGACAGAATAAAGTCACCATTACACGCACCCATGTGACACATGCCGCATGGATTAGTGAGAGGATAGAGATAATGCTTGGGATAATAAGTGTCAAAAAGAAACCCTTGCAAGTCAAACTACGACAAAATGAATTAAGTGAAAAGAATAAAAACAAAGATACTTCATCTTCCACATAAAAACGTGCAAAGAAGCGTATAAGAAACAGCTTTTAGAGAGAGAAAGACCAACTTCTTCTCTAGATTTTTCCTATTGTCGGACCGTCGCTCCTCGCCACCAAGAAGTTGAAAGCTTGATCTACGCCTACAAGGCTACGTGTGGACATTGATTTTGTGGAGTTTTCGACAACTCTAAGAGCAGGGTCTTTTTTCCTACTCAACATTTATTCTTTCACAAGAGTCATTTTAATGGATGAGGATTTGTTAAGGCCTGATGGTCATGTTTTCTTGGCCTCAAAATATTTCAATCGAAAGTGAAGAAAATCCCTACGCTGCCGCGGGTTCAACTTAATTTGCACCTGTGGTTTCACCGCTCACGTGATTCAGGTGTTGCTCTGGGGTGATTCAAAATGACTGTTTGAATTGTTTATTAGCTCATGTGAGCTAATTTTGCGTTATTGCTATGAATTGAATAACATGATGCGTCGTGAGTTAATTTATGTTAAAGGCGCATGGTTTTATATATTAACATGAATTGTTTGGAAATGGCATAATGCATTCCATATGCACCGGGGCAACATAGAATGGTAGGTGAGAGTGCATGACATGAAAGAAAATAAAAAGGAAAATGGTTGTGAAAGGAATTTCAAGGGAAGATTTTCCGGAGAATTTTTTTGGAAGATTGTCCAACAATTCACTGATACCTATGAATCATTCCTCGAGAGTTATCCAACAAATTCACCTCGAGGGTCAGTCTATCAGATTTTACCAAACTCCTGGGTGACTACATTTTAACAAAACCTTTGTTTTGAAAACGCTGTTTTCTCATATTTTACTGGTGATATGAATGCGGCGACCCGAGACACGGATCGGCATGCATCCAAGCAGATCACATTTTCAACGCGGCTCGGGTCACATTACATGTAAAAAAACACTTAGCGGAGTAACCCATGCAGGAGATTATCACACGTCATCAAGCCACCTCGCTGAGGATCATTATTTTCAGTACTGTGGAGTGTTTAGGAAGACGGCGCTCATTAGAGGCCGCTTTTGAGAAGAAAGCCGACATGTGGCTTTGATTACATTTTTGTAAGACATGTATGAATTATTACAATTGAAACATGTTGTATTAAGAGTGATGTATTTACTCTTGAACTATTGTAATATAGTTGGTTTTATATATTTTGATGGGTATGATTTATGGGCCAATATGGCCATTTTACTCATGTATGGGTCTCATGATATGAGACACGTGATATATTCAAGTAGCCGGGACGGGTTGTCAACTTGACCCCGGGATTTCTTAGTGGCGCTACACTACATGCCATGATGAGGGATGAGACTCAACTTTCTATGTCATGCCCCGAGTTCTTACCGACTCCCATCACACTCGGGTCCTTACCGACTCCTATCACACAATGTCAAAGCCCATACGTGATAAAATCCATCATTTTTGGATTACATCCAATGATCATTTTACAAAACAAATTCATTTGTTTTCAAACCAAAAGTTTTTTGGATGTTACGCCTCAATGATCATTTATATTCAAAACCATGTGTCATTTTGTAAGTAGCTAATTTCCGGGGTCTCACTGCAAGTTTCGCAAGCCTTCTTACACTTTCACGGGCTTTCACCATTGGACACTTATGTATAACCAAAAATACCGGGGCTTTCACCCGAGGGGGTATCTATCCCTGCTTGCTATTACCCGACACATATTTTCATTTTCATTTATACAACCGTGCGACCCTGTTGGACGTTGTCCCACCATACCGAGCCCACCCAATCAAACACCAAACACAGTGTTGATTATAACCATGCACTCACACCCACTCAATGCGATGTCCCCGTGCATATGCAATGCAATGCACCATTGCATGTTATATCATGCCACATACATAATGAATGCTACATGGACAATGCTGAAATTGTATACTTCACTGTGTACCATGGACAATTATATCGATCAGCATAAAATTTCCAAATGACCACACATTTCATGTCAATATATTTGCACATACATATATCAACATCAACAAGTCATCACCAATCAAGCAATGATGATACTTTGATCTTCGTCACTCGTGACAGATAATGATGGTCCATAAATTGCCTACAAAATAAGCCATGCAATGACCTTATCCATACACAAACTCATCACATGTCAATACATTAGGCCATTACCATATTGACTCCAATCAATTACCACCAAGCATGTCATTCAAACTCAAAACAATAACAATCTGATCCTCAGCATCTCGGGCCAGGGCATAGAGATGCCCACAAACATTCCACTACAACAAGCCATAATAGATCACGTGATAGTTTCAACTTGGCCAAAACCAATTTAACAGTCCCAATTCGATTGATAACATTAAAATGTACCCTAAGTCAGAGTACCCCAAAATCTAAACACAAACTATTAAATGCTAAGTCAGAGCAAACTGAAGGAGAATCTGATACAACTGAGCAGAGGCAAAATTGGTGATTCAAAAGCCACACTGAATTTTACAGATGCAACTATAATTTCCTTGCAGAAGGATTTGCATTAGTCCAAATTCTTTCTAATCGAAAATCGCCTCCAAAATCTCGACGCTGTATAGGATCGTGGCAAGATGCGTGGTCTGCAGAAAACACCATAACTTGAGTTATAGAGGTCCACCTTAAGACCAAAACCTACATCAAGTTTATAGATACAACTATAATTTCCATGAAGAATACTAGTCCAAATTCCCCATTTTTCCCAACCGAAAATCAGTCCCAAAATCTGGACATTTCATAGGGCCAAAACAAGGCATCATTCCCACAACCCAAAAATTCAGCCAAACAGCCCCTAAGGAGCCATAAAACCTTATTTTTCAACCCAAACAACTCATAAGGAGCTATAGAACTGGATTATCAGTCCAAACAAGCCCTAAGGAGCCCTAAAACTTGATTTTTCAAATCAAATGCTCAAGGAGTCGTAAAACCTGATTTTTCACCCAAACAGCCCCTAAGGAGCTATAAAACTTTTTTTTTTAACCTAACCCTGAAAAAAGACAATCCAAACAAATTAGATAGTTTAAAGAACTAAAGTAGGAATAACTCTTACTTGGGAGCATAAGGAAACTGAGAAGGTCCCACACACACCTCCTAAACCCAAAACCTGATTTCCCTAACTCCTTGCTTGAATCCTCGGCGAAATCCCGTGTTTTAGGTACCCACTCATAGCCCTCGTCAAGTAGATGAATTTTCGTTCTTGGCCCGATGAATTCCGATCAACCGATCTCCGTAGATCGTAGAGATAAGTTAGCATCTCTCTCTCCTTTCTCCATTTCCGACCAACGGCCTCAAATTTAACTCCTTTGTCTAACTTGCTTAAGTTACAAGGACCCACAGTCAGCCACGTGTCCACGATCCGCTCGAAGCTCGCTTTCGCCTCAAACAATTTATTTTCATCCCGGTTTGAGTATAATTTATTTTAAATGAATTTTCTTAATTTATTTTCAATTTTTGAGATTTTTCTCAAAAATCCCGTTTTTAAGGTCCACGAGGCACCCGACGCCCCGAAAATAATGAAAATTCGACCATTCAGGACTCTGATCCAAATTCATCCTGCAACTAGATCTTTGCGAGACAAATCCAACTATGAGATTCGTCAATATCTGAAATATCTGTAAAATTCCAGCTTTGCAATTTGTGGCAAATTATAACAATTTACTGCTTTGCCATTTTTCTTAAAAATTCAAATAAATTCTGGTTTTACAATGAGCTGGCCAAAGAGTCTCATTTTAAGAGTTAAATAAACACAGTTATATAGAATTTCAGATGTCTTGTGTTTCAGAGAATCTATATAGGTATCACAGCAGTTCCTAGCACTACACACAAGTAAGCCGTAAATTGAAGCACATAAATACCATCCTACTTGCTTAATTTTACACAAAATATATATATATATATATATAGATATATATATATATATATATATATATATATATATGAGTATATATATATATATATATATATATATATATATATATATAAATGAAATTTATATTATAAATATTAAAATTATATTTTAAAAAATTTTTAAATTTTAAAAATATAAATTATATATTTAAGGATAGAATATTGATTTAATCCATAATGTTTAATTAATGAACTTAACTCCATATTCTTTCAAGTGAATAATCAATATAGTTTTTTTTAAAAGGAAAAATAATTATTGATTTAAACTTTTATGGACGATAAATTCAAGGTACAAATTAATAAAACCATAAATAATAAACAATATCCATAAATAAGATAAATGCAAATCTATAAAGTCACAATTTAATAATAAAGGACAGAATATCTCTACGACTACTAAGACATCGATTTACTATAATCAAGATTTGATTTAATGTCTGTGCACAAACAGCTCCACATAAATAAAGTATCATAACAAGACATGACGAAAATACTAATGGGTCAGAATAAACCGACGTATAAACCAAACTCCGTTAATGGGCACTTGATGATAACAACACGAAAAATACAAGATAATACCTAAATTCATGGGGTTAACCCCTTTATTGAGCAAAAAATAAAATATAAAGATGCAAATGAGTGATTACAGACCAAGACTGACTAAAAATCATACGTCTTTGCTTAAGGAAAAATGTCTAGAAGAAAATAATATAAGAGAAAAGAGGAGGGCATCACTTCAATCTGGTTTTTTAAAAAACATTGGTTTTATATTTGGAATAAAATGTCCCAAATGTACACATAGTGTTGGCCATATAAAATTCCAAACGGGAGCGAGGTTCAACATAGGCTGGAAAACTTTCATAGTTAATAAACATACTTTTCTGCTTTGATTTGTCTCCATGCATTGGGACAAAAATAGTTTGCTATCAGTAGAAACATTAACAAATCAGCATGAGCATGCTTAGAACATAGTTTTGGAATCATTTCCTCTTCATTTACTTCCACAAACATATAATGCTTCATCCCTTCCTCCAACATCGGAGACAAAAACACCTCCAATTTCCATATCTGATTCTCATGATGTGATTTTGCTATAATCTTTGTCTTCTTACTCACCACATCAAGTAAACGACTAGCCAATAACTTCTCACATTCTCTCATTACTCCCTCCAATTGAACCACTTCAAGATAAACTAATCTTTTACACTGATCAAATTCTTGAGCCGGGTAATATTTTCTTGTCTCGGCCTGCTGTTGCTAGTATGGTCAAGACCTACAAAAAATTTTATTGGCAGGATTCAAGCCGTTGTTATGGCTCCATTTGAATTAAAAATACAAAGAAAAATAAATAAAATATAATCAAAATTTTATATATAAAATTCAGAGTTCTAATAAGATGACTTCCGTTAATCCTCGAGTTTATGGAGATTTATTAATGGAGCTCAAACAAAATGATGTGTTGAAGCACATCACCGGGTAACCTGTTAATTAATAAGATAATATTCATATCTTCTTTAACCGCATCCTTGTTCCTTGAAAAGTTTAATTATCTATCCTCAGAGAAATTCAGATCAAAGATTAAAAGACATATCTTTAATACTAAATTATTTCATAAAATCAAAATTATTTATTGAGTCCAAAGACAATTGATCACAATTAAAAGACTCAATAAATATATTATAAAGTAATAACTTTATTGAACAAAAAAACATACCAATTGACCTAGTAAAAACATACTTGGCATGATCCGTAATCATTGACACCATTAGTCTCTCAAATCGCAAAGAATGAATAAAAAGAAATGTTGACCAAGATATTTTTTCTTCTCCCTAAAATGTGTTCTATCAAAACCTTATAAAATTCTAGAGTTCTATTTACTTTTATATATATATATAATACAAGGGAATAATTGGGTTTTTGTCTAATGGACTTACCAAAGCAAGGGTCATGGGTCTATACCACTAACATTAAATCATCCCGTGAACGACTTTATACTTAATGATGCTATTACAATTAAAATTGTAATATGATTATGCTTAATCCATAATTAATAAATTAATCTCACATTTAATCCATTGAAAATTCTTAAAGAGACAGTAGAAACCACCTTATCTCCTTAAATTCACCTTAATGGCTTCTTTTTGCATAATTAATGGAATAATTTAACATTTTTTATAGTGGAGAGAGACAAGCTTCCTTCTTTGGGATTAGAATCCACTTCCATCAAAGTAAAATAACTTTTCCAAAACTGCCCATACTGTTGAGTCATACAAAATTCCGAAGGAGAGCCTAGGTTCAACAGATAGTGAGAAAAACTTTCATTGTTAAACACATACTTCCTTCTGTTTCTTGATGGGTCTCCTCTTGCATTGGGACAAAAATAGTTTGATATATATATATAAATAGATACATTTACAAATCAGCATGAGCATGCTTATAAGAACATAGCTTTTCGCGCTCCTCTTCATTTACTTCAACAAACTTATAATGCTTCTTCATCCTTTCTTCCTTCAACAGCAGTAACAGATTGAGTTAGTGACAGCGGAGACAAAGACACCTGCCCACCCCATATCCGATTCTCATGCGATTTTTCCTTACTATGATCTTTGTCTCCTTATCACCACATCAAGTAAACGACTGGTCAATAACTTTTGTCACGTTTTTCATTACCCTCCACTCTGAACGACTTCAAGAAAGTATAAATATTCTTTTGCAATATTCAAAACACTTGATTCGGAGTATTTTCTGTTCTCGGCGTGCTGTAGCTTGTAGGATCAATCTGCAAATTTTATTGTGATTCAAGACGTTAATATGTATGATAAGGAAAATCTTGAAGTACTAAGCTGTGGATGCTTTACAAACTCACATTTATGTATAGCTTTGCAAGAAAGGACATCTTTTTAGAAAGGAAAATAGAAACACTGATGCTAAAAGTTGGTTCACTTCATTGTCGATCCATTGCAACTCTTTTAATTGAGGGAACTCAAAGGTTGGTGATCTTGGCCTGCAGGCTGTTCTTGGCCGTTGTCTGAACATTGACTGCTATAAGTAATATCCATTAGATTATATTATTTATTTTCTATTGTTAGGATTCTTATTATTTGTTGTTATTGGTAGTGTTCTTTTAGCGCTTAAGGGTAGATTGGTATTTTAGGGCATGCATGTTCGGTTCCTGTTTTCAAACAAATAGTTTTTGAAAACACAAAGAATACTGTTTAAGGACTTCTTTGGTTACGTTTTTCAAGAAACTATATTTTGTTCTCGAATCAAACGTCTTTAAAAACTTGAACCAATCAGACCCTTAGTGTTTTCTCTAAATTTATCCTGCTGCTTTTAACTTAGTAGTTCTCCGGCGGTTTTTCACATAACAAAAAAATTCAAACGAATTCTTCATGTTTTCTTGTTCTTTTTATTTTCAAAACAAAACAGTAATCACAAATTGTAACCAAACATTTCTTTGGTTAACAAGTTTATATAAAGTCATTTGTTATGTAATTTCTCCTATATTAGTTTTCATTAAAACGAGAATCCCTAGTTCTTCTCTCTTGTTCCCAATTGAGATTTTCTTGATTTTCACGGTATCAAGAAAAAACGCCAAAACAGTCTGAAGCATTCGAAGCATAAAGAAGTTGGAGAAAATTAACTCAGAAGACAAAAGCTTAAGTACAGAAAACATACCTCGAAAGTCCATCTGCATAAAGTAAGAATTCGAGAAAATCTAACGGCTGATAGAAGGGAATCTAAACAGTTGTAATTGCGCGACTTGCTCTCTGCCTCCTTCACAATCAAGCATGGCATCTGCCAGACCTAAATTTCCACAAGAAAGCTCGGAAGGAGCCCACGAAACCAAAACCTAGCGAGTTTGTATGCCTTAATCTCAACAGACTTCAGTTGGAGACAGTTAAAAATGATCAATTTTGAAAAGACAAAACGGCTATCAATTCTTAAAGAATATAATCCATGGCACTCTTTGATTATCAAGCTCTCAAGACAATGAAGTACTGAGAGAATGGAAGAAACTGCCTGACTAGTAAGATTAGTCACTGCTATTAAATGGAGACACCTGATAGACTTCAAAGCTGAAAGCATTAATGGAATATATAGATCATCATGAACTGCTAGCCGCGCCCATCTGAAATAATATTCACTCGTCCAAAGCAAATCAAAATTAATGGGAGATTCATGCTTCTTAGAGTAGAAATCCAGATGAAGAGTCCCATTAGGCATAATGGTAGCTAGGAGGAAACCAGAACGGCCGAAATTAAGACGAAGCCTCCTAGAATGTTCTATCAGACTAAGGATTGAGCTGAATTCTTGACCCCTTGTTAGCTGGCCAAGTTTCTGGGAATAATCAAGGTCAAGGAAGTGGCCAATTTCCCGACAAATTTCACCAACAGTCCCATCTTTCTCTATGGTTTCTAGTCCTGTTTGCCAAACACCCCTCCATCTGGTTGAGAGGAAACCTGTTCTTACAGCATCTCTTAGAGGGAGTAAGGAAATTATGTGTTTAAGCACATCATCAGGTAACCTGCTTATGAAATCATTTGCAGATTTTTCTTCAATTTTATCTTCATCCCTGTTCCCATAAACAGAGAGCTTACAAATCATCAGAATTCGTAGATTGTAAACAAAAGTGCAGAGAGCTGATCATTTACCTTTCAAGTGTTTGAAGCTTGGGAATCACATTTGTTTCTTCTTCTGTCATGCAGTACTGGATCATGCTTTTCTTGTTGTTGTTGTTTCTTCCTTTTATTTCGGAGCTTCTTCCCCATGCTGTATTCACCTCTTTCAGGGAGAAACTTCTAACTATTTTAGTATATGGAATACATGTTTGAGCGGAAGTTTCAAGTAGGTTTCACTTTCACCATGATATTAAAAAAATTATTGGAAATCAAGAAAGCAAGACTTATGAATGAAGTTACTATTGAAGTCGGGTTGAAAATTAAGATATATTCTCCCTCTTTGATCCCCAAAGGGCATAGGAAAATATATGGAAACGAAGAAACGAAGAAAAATATGACATGGGATTGGCTGTTTCTTCTGTAAGATTCCGAGTTCTTGTATAGTTGATAATAAAAAGGAACATCAATGAGGTATAACGTTTAACATTTTGGTGCCCTAGTTTCCCTTCTATTATAATGGCAATTAACTAGGGCTGCAACTCCTGGTTGAGAGCCAACCCAAATTAAAGCCCTAATTACACCATCTCACTCATTCATTGCATTAGGCGAGTGTTTGTAGTTCATCAATCACATCTACAAGTCTCCAATGGGCTGGGCCTATAGGCATGTTGACCGATTAACGCCGCCATAGGCATGTTGACTCGGTCACGGACGGATTAGTCGAACTCCATTTCTTTTACACCATGGTGGTCCAGCCAACGAGCCTTATACTAGGTGGGCCTAGTAGGCCCAAGGCAGGTAGGTCTAGCCGCCCAGGAGGCAGCCTAACTGCCTGTAAAGGAGGGCTTACGAGCTTCCAAGGTGAAATGGCTTAACGAGCCTATCGTTGGCGGCCTGCAAAGCCTGTGGCGCCGAGCTTGATTAAGCTCCAATAATTAAAACCATATTTTTTTTAAAATTTTAACCCCCTTCCTCTTAAAATTTAATACACCAACTAAATTGTATATATATTTGACTTATATAATAAACTTTTAACAAAATACATATTATAAATATAGTTACATATTGTATTTATAAAGAATAACATAGGAATAGGGCCGCCTATTAGGAGAGGCCTAAAAGGCGGATTATGGGCGTGCCTGTAGGTGGCCTTCTGGGCGGTCCTGTGGGCATGTAAAACTAAGGAAAAATTCATTTTTTCTGGAAAAAAAAAGGCAAAACAGTAATTTGTCGCTAAAGTATAAATGGAAAATCTTGTTAGAACTCGGATGACAAAATGGACTTCACCATTGAATTCGTCTCGCGAGATCTAGTTACTTGGTCGAATTTCATTGAATTTTGAAATTATCGAAATTTCACATTTTTCTTATTGGCAGTGTCAGTAATAGCGTAAGTGATATACATGGAATGGCCAAGTACCGCGTTGCGCCCATCAGGAGAAGGACACATGGCATGAGAGAAATGCATGTGGTGTGGAAGAATCTTACCTAGAACATGTGTCCATGTGACACATGGGCCATGGAAAAAGGTGACACATGGCAAGATGAATAATAGAAGTGAGAGGAAGCTTCCTCTCACTTGAAGAAAATAAAAAAAAAAATCGATTGGGTGGGTGAAAAAAAAAAAGCGGCACTTCCATTCGCGATCTCGTGACAGCGATCGAAATGTGTGACGAGACAAAGTTAGTGTATGACGGAGAATTCTGTGGGTACGAGAAATTCTGGGTTTGTACATTCCAAAAAGTAGGGGTTTCTTATACACTGGTTATTTCTTGCCTAGTGGCCATATAAGGGTCATTTTGGTTCAGCTCTAATCTTAGGGTTGTGTTTATTGAAGGTCGAGGAGGCCAGGACCAGGTGTTCGGAGGCAGAGTGCGGACCTCTTGGCTACAGTAGTAGCCTTAGTTCTGGCCCAGGCGTCACTAGGCATCCAGCTTGTCAGTAACCATGGATGATCAGTCCCGAGACTAAACCCGGACTGTTTGTGGTTTGGGTTGGCCGAGTGTTGGTCGTGGGTGTAGTGCTTGGTTTTGGGGTCTGAACAATTTTCGCTCACTCATGCGAATCGGCCGACTTGGACTGACCAATAAGCACTACCATCCCGAACTCGGAATTTGCGCATTCTTGGACTTTACGAAAAGCTCTTTGAGTCTAGAATTTAACCATATGCCAGTGAATGGCATTTGGTGCTCACAATTTCAGGTGTTTTCCTACTCTTGTAAAAAAATTGATGTGTGAATTGTTTTGTGGGCCATACTTATGCCTGATTGATAAAGGTACCAGAAGTTATCCTTGCTTGTATGATTGATACTTGAATTGTTGATATAGGCTTGAGATGCATGAAAAGTAACATGTTTATTGTATTGTGAAGCATTGAGATATATGTGTTAGACATATGGAAATTAAATACGAATAATTATATGTATTAAATATGATTATCCATGATACTTGGCATGAAGTATGATTTTGGCTGTTGCGCGTGGCATTCATTGTGCGTATAGCATGAGATAATTGCGATGGAATTGCATTGCATTTATGCTGCTTGGACATCGCATGACATGGAGTGTGAGTGCATAGTGAGGTCGACTTTGTGTTTGGTGTTTGATGGTGGCTCGGTAAAATGGAATGACGTCGAAATAAGTCTCATGTTCGCATAAAGAAAAGGAAATGAAAATACGTGTGTTGGGTATAGCAAGTAGGGATAGATACCCCCTCGGGTGAAAAACTCGTTATTCTTGGTTAGACATATGTATCCAGCGATGAAAGTTTGTGAAAGTGTTGGAAGGCGTGTGAAGCCTGCAGTGAGACCCTGAGAATTTGCTACCCACAAAAACACATAGGACTTGGTAAAAACAAGTGAATATCGGAGTTTGTCCAATGGATTTTGATTTATAAAACAAAAAGCTTTTGTTTGGGAAAAATGGTCATTAATGGAACATAAATGACGATTTTCACACTTGGCATATGCATTTGTGAGGGAGTCGGTGAGGACTCAAGACATGGGACAGGGTGAGTCACATTCTCATCCATGACATGTAGACATTTGAGTAGGAATGTGTATGTTTTTACTTGAATGTGTGAAATGGCATTGCATGTGCACTTAGGTAGGGAGTAGCCCTTGTAGGAATTATTCTCTACTGGGCATTGCTCATCCCGTCGTGGGACCACATTTCAGGTATAGGACAGGTACTGGAGGACGGCGTTTAATAGAGGCCTCAATTGTGAAGAAAGCCGGATTGTGGCTTTGGTAGTTGTTTTGACATGTATATATATATTTTGTATAAGAGTGTTGTAATAAACTCTTATGGACTATTGTGATATAGTTGTATATTGGGGATATGGACAGATGGACCCTGTATGGTCATTACTACTTCTGTTGAGACCGTGGATAGGTTATGGATATACTATTATACATGTTGTATATTGGGTAGAGATCCCCGAACAAAAGAAAATCTGCCCGATTTTTGTAAAAATATGGATCCCGATAAACGGGACACAATAGTGGTATTGGGTTGCGAAATCCGCAATGAAGTCAAGCGGGTTGATGGGTTGTCAGCGGGACCCTCGGGTTTTAGGGTGTCATAGCTTAGGTATACGAGTACCTAGGGCTTGGTGGGCATGGGTTTAGGACATGCGGTTATAGTACAGAGCTTAGGTTATGAATTCCTAGGGCTCGATGTCTGATATCAGCGTCATAACTTGGTATCAAAGAATTCATCGCTCATTCTTGTGAATCGTTGTGTGATGATTGTGCTACATAATGTGTGTTATATATTGTGTGGATTATATGCATGATAGGTTGTATATAGAAACGAAGAACACTAGGGTTAGAAAACATAACCTTAGGGGTTCGGAAAATGAATGAACGGATTAGTTTAGGATGTGAAGTCTATTAGTAGTTGGCACATGCACTACTAGTTAGACAAGGAGAGAGATCTCGGAGTTTATGCAGATCACCTCCGATGCCACTAGGATAAAGCTAGCCGCTTTCCAGCTAGAGGGAAAATCCCAAGTATAGTGGGATTGGGTCGACAGGATCGGGTCAAAGCCTCGGCGAAACTCGAGGCAATGACATAGAAGTGGACACCTCAAATTATACCACGCTTTATAACATGTTTCTCGTGGGTATAATAAAAGTAAACGTGATATTTACTGGCCAAACATCGTTAAAAATAAAACAAGCAAAATCTGCACTAATATTAGAGTTAAGGGCAAATTAATAATTTACTAATCCATGACTCAGAGTATCATAATTTTAATAAGTTTATAGGCCAAAGCAGGAACATGATGGTTAGAATTTTGAGTAATAAAATGAAGATATGACTGAATAATATATACCTGGGATTGTCAGACTCTGTAATTGGCACGCCACATCACGCCTCTTATTGCGCTCGGTAAACATCTTCGGGTCTGGAAAAAGAGAGAGGGTAAACGAGGAAGAGAAGAGGCAGGATGAGGAGGTATTGGCGATAATAGAAAGAGAGTACAATAGTAAAAGGAAGAAGAAGGGAGAAAAGGAGATCAAAGGTATGGAACTTAAAGGGAAGCTGGTGCTCAGTATGATTCTTTGATCTTCAGGATGAGTTAATTAGTGATGTCCCATTTCTAGTGGTTTGTTGTTAGAAACCCATCCTCTAACCCCCAGATTTGTTGGAAGTCAGGCTGAAAATCTCATTGCTAAGACAAATACAATCCTTCCCTATTTCCTCTATGATTCGTATGACTGGTTAGTGGTTTTGTATAGATTTATGGAATCTTTAGATGGGATTCTTTTGATCTTGCTTAGTATTTGTTATACAGTTTTTAAACTTCACCACATAAGTGCTCAGGGAGAGGCTCTTGTGTGACCTTATGGTGGCCTGGATGCAGACGCAATCGAGAGATGTATTAAAGAAAAGTGAGGTAAAGACGTAATCCGATTTATCATAGCTCCTACTTATCGTACCCTAAGAGCCAAACAGTGTGTACCATTCTCACTTCACTTAAAACAGATCGTAACGCGATCGATCCAAGTGGTACCGGGAGTACCACCGTCCCTACACCCTTCGATTTTTGCGATTTTTACATCATGAGCCAATTAGACACCAGGGTGAGCAGAACCTTAATAAATGACAACTAGTCTGTAAAGAATGTGAAACTATGAAAATGCACGCACTTCACACTTATAGATTGAAGAACTGACAGTCTCCAGAACAAGATACAAGCAGGTTCCCCAAGACACATGAAAGATACGTGATGGGAAGTTTGATATATGAAAGCTTAGCCAGAATACATTTATGATAATTTTCTCATATACGAAAAACACGCCTTCCCAAGATGTATAAGAGATTATTCATAAGTATACATGATATCGAGTAGGTATTCATGTATATGAGATATCTTTCTATCTTGAAAGATTATTAAGAAGAGCATAATAAAAGCGATTGTACGCCTATAGTAGAGGTAGTTGGATAGATAGGCATGCCTATAGGGATATAGTTGATGCGGCATAGGTTCTGAATGTAAATTTGGATTTGGGTCGATGACATAGATCCCGTTTGGATCATTATAACGGCCTCATTTGGGTCATACAGATAAAGATCACTGTCTCGTACAGTGATAGTACCTTCGAGTACATACAATTCTCTCTCGTATCCACTTCTAAGGTATTTGCAGGCATGAAACATAAAAGAAAATGACAAGTATACGCAAATAAGAGGTATATAGTATATGACATGATATGAGAAGCATAACACTGCTATGTGATGATAGTATCAGGTTACAAGAATAAGGAGTAAAGTGTAAGATAACACGAAAAGTATATGAAATATGATACGAAGTGAAATATGATAATACGAACAAGTATGATATATGTAGAAGTATATCTATAAATGATATGTGCAAACATGACTAAGCATGTGTATTTATAATGAATGTTAAAGTTATATGTAGTTGTCTAAAGTGTGATGACCCTTATTAAAGGTCGTCCCTATGTATTAATTCCCACTAAGTTATAAGTTTAGCACGGGTGTTTCATCCCGTATAGATGCAGGGAGAAGCAAAGCGAGAAGTCGAACCTCCATCAGCAACCAAGGCCCGACATGACACTAGATTGCCCGTTTTTTTTTTTCGGTGAAGCTGTTCGTTAGTGACACAACACAACACTGAACAACCACGGTGATGTTCAGTGGCTTGTTGGTTTTTCTTTTTGTGAAGTCGTTATACTATACAGCTTACTTTTTCAATTCAAAACTTGCACCCATTTTTCCCACCCATTTTTTTTGTGTTTTGCCTAGCCTGCAGTTTGAAAAATTGAAACTTTGTCCAATTCTATTGATGTTAGATTGGTTCCATGCCTAATTGAGTGGATGATTAGTTGAACTCTTGTTGCTTTCGACCCTTTTTCTTCCAGCTCTAGCTAACCACACACTGTGCACATCAAGTTTCAACAATAGGCTGAAAAATTGCCTACCTCCTAAACATTGTAAAACCTATCCTAGTTTCATTGACCACCTTTAATAGGTTAAGGACCCCCATGAATAGAAGGTCAATGTGTTTTCCAAAATAAAAGAAGAGAAAAAGAAAAAGAAAAAGAAAATAAAAAGAAAAGAAAAAGAAAAAGAAGAAAAATTGCAACGGTTTGCCTTGAAACCCGAGCACGGTCAGAGAGTATATGTGAAAACCTTTAAAGCCCGGTGCCCTAAGCCCTGACTGGTTGGGAGCCACCGACTTAGTGCTCGCTACTTGGGTGGATGGGTGAAAGGGTTTAGCGAAGTTGTAGGTGGTGCTGGAGTTTGAAATCGTGAAGTCGGGGTGAAACTTTGGAGAGTTAGCGGTCGAAAGATCCTTATGACTTAATGCTTTAAGCCTTAGTTGGTTGGGAGTCATCGGTGAATCCCGTTACATGGACTTTGGTGAGGTCGATTCCTCAGCATTGCACCCTACAACACAAAAAGAGTTGTGGAATAAGAGTGGGCCCTGATCTATTTGGGTCGGTTAGCATGCTAGGTTGTGGCAGTAGCTTAGTTGGGGTGAGAGTGCAGTTTGGCAACTTATTGTTGAGAGCTTATCAAACAAACACTTAGATTTTGGTGGAAGTTTCTAGTTGATTCACCAAGATGGAAGCTCTTTTGATACTCAATTCTGTATGGCATTCATTCTTTCAAGATGGTTATTGGGCTAGGTTTTGATGATTCTCATTGAGGGTTAGGCATTACTCATTCAAGACCTTTTTGAAATACCATTTTTTGAACATCATTTTGATTTTTGTTTTGATTACTCTCTCTTTCTTTCATTGCTAAGGGACTAGCAATGTGTAGGTTGGGGGGTGTGATTAGTGCTCAAAAAGTGCTATTTTGAACCCTATTTATTAGCAGGTTTTGAGCACTTTTGTGTTGCTAATCCAACGTAATTAACCCGATTTGCACATTAAGGTCCACTGCTATTTTGATGATCGCATTTGTGGCTAATTTTGTAGTTTTACACCCAGAAGCTATTATGCCAAAATTGTTAGTCGATCCAAACACGAGAAGAATTGAGTCGAACTCGGCATTACACGGATCATAAGCCGAGGAAGGAAAGAGAGATAGAAAACAGAAGAAAAGAGCCCCATGACAAAAATTTTGCGGAGAAGCATTGAAATTTTACTTAACTGCGAAATTTAAACGCAGTTGCGAAATTTGTTTCTAACGCCCTTGTTCACCTCATGCCACTATTCACCTCTCCAGCCATTGTTCCTTCCTGCTGCTTGTTTGACTTGTTGATTGTTGCTTCCTTTTTGGTTTTCTTCCCATTTTATCCCTTGTAAAAGCTTTTGATTTTGGTTTTTTTTTGTAATTTTGCTTGGCTGGGCAGTATATAAGCCCCTGCTACATTGTAATCGATTAACCTTTGCTCAGTAATAAAATTGGCGGGAAGCTTTCAGCTTTCCCGCTCTTTCTCATTTTCCTCCACTTTCCCTCACTTTCTCTCCCTTTATCGGCTACCAAACACCCCTTAAGGATGACAACTCAAGGGATGGTTGGCTAAAACCCCTCTCTTCCTTGAAGAGGAAGGCTAATGGGCAAGGGAACTTGGTGTAACAGAGGGTTCTCATGCTTTCAATGCAGGTATTCTCTGTTATTTTTGGTTTTTCTCTTCAAATCTTAGTTGTAACCCCTTCCATTCACCTTGAATGATCGGTATTTGATAATCTTTTAGGGTTACGATTGGATGCTTATTACTAAGATCCACTTGAGATTCGTAGTTATCCTCTATAAGGTTATTTATGTAGGTGGGTCGGTATGCCTCCTTTATCGGTGACCCTTGTGCTCAATGAATACCATTTTCAAAGGATAATTATTTTGGGTTAGGTTTTTATGGCTAAATGAAGATCGATTCGGAGATGACTATAGGTCATCCTCCCACGTCTCGAAAATGACAGGAAACCTCGATTGCCCTACGATCCTAAGCCCGGCATCGATACTTCAAGGAAGTCTCTTTTATTATTTTCTTATTTTCTTAGGTTTATTTCGGTTTCTGACCCTGCAATTCTCACTTGTTTACCAAAACCCCAAAATCAAGCCAAATTCACCATTTTGGCCTTCCTTTGTAAATCATTTATGCGAAGAAAACCCATCCCTGTGTTCGACCCTAGAGCCACTATCTTTGCAGTAGCTTTGCTCTGGCTGATGAGGACCCTAGGATATAAATATTGTTGATTCCACATACCTACTATGGCATGAATCGGTGGCACAGAAATTTACGCAAAGCCCGCACCACGGTAGTACTTTTGGATTCATGGGGGGTCAAGGAGGGAATTTCCTCCTTGTTTCTTTTGTGTGTTTATCTTGCATAGGGCCCTCAGTCTTTGCTTATTATTGAACCTCTGCTATCTTTGGAATTAGAAGGTCAGTCCATTGAGGTAGATTTGATGGGCTGATGAATGGGCCAGAGTCCACCTTGACTTGAGCTTTCCAGAAAAGAGGTGGAGCTTGGAGTCATATTGTAACACCTGATCTCCTTGTTTAAAATTCTTACAGATTTATTAGGTGATCATGCCACTTCTTAAGTATGTCTTTTTCAATTTTCAAGTTGAACTAGGCATCATTCCTCGGCTTCTTCGGCTGGCTGATATCAAAGAGCCTTTTAAGGCCAGCTCTTCCCATGTCTAGGTTAAGCTTTTTGACTGCCCACCCCTTATATTCAATTTCCACGAGGCGGTGAAACTGACACCTCATAAACTAGGCCATAAGGGGACATGCGAGGATGGTCTTGTATGTTGTTAAGTATGCCCACAAGGAATCTAGCGACTTGAGGGCCAGGTCCTTTCTATTGGGCTCACCACTTTCATCGATTATTGTTTTGATTTCTACGATGTGAGCTCCTTGACCACTAGTTTGAGGATGGTAGGGGTGGCCATTTGTGTTTACACCATACAGCTAGGAGGTTCTCAAAAGGCTTGTTGTAGAAGTGTGAACCTCCATCACTAATTATGGCCTTAGGGACCCTAAATCTGGAGAAGATGTTCTCCTTCAAAAATTTTAACACCACCCTGGGGTCTGCTGCTCTGCAGGGCATTGCTTCAACCCATTTCGACACATAGTCGACCCTCACCAAAATGTAAACATATCCAAAGGAATAATGGAATGGTCCCATGAAGTCGATGCTGAGCATTGAGAACTTGACTCAGCTACGATATCGGGTTCGAGGCATCGTGGCGATGGTCTTCTGACCGTTGACATTTGTCACATTCACAGCACATGGGTGGGCATCCTTGAAAGAAGTGAAGGCCCAGTGAGGGCCCAGTTAGACACCTTCATGGCAGTCTTCTGGGAAGAAAAATGACCTCCACATTCATTCTCATGGCAGTGACTGAGTATCCCTTTGTTGCTCTCCTTCAGACACACATTTTCTGATTATCTGATCAGCACAATATTTGTCTGAAGGCTCTTCCCAATAGTAGGGTGAATTTTCTCAGAAGAACTTCCTGTCTTGTGCCTTCCAGTCTGTTGGTAACTCTCATATTACCAAAAAATTAGCAATGTGGGCATACCATGGGGTATTCTCTACTAGGAGCAGGGATTCCTCAGGAAACTCATCGTTGATTGGAGGATTGTGAGTGTTGTGTGCTATTGTTAGTCTCGAGAGATGATCTGCAACAACATTCTCCACACCCTTTTATCTTTGATTTGCAGGTTGAACTCTTGGAGTAAGAAGAACCCTCGTGGAGCACAGCCTTGGCATTTTGCTTGGTGAGCAGGTGTTCAAGTTGAATGATCCGTGAAGATGATTATGTCGACCCGACCAGTAAACCTGGGGAAACTTGTATCCAAAGCATAGACCCTTTGCCAGTGGCGCTCTTTTGATTGGTGGTGTAATTCCTCTGCGCCTCGTTCAATGTCTTGCTTGCATAGTAGACCACATAAGGCTTTCCTTCTTCCCTCCGCTCGAGAACTGCTCCAATGGCGAGGTCGCTTGCATCGCACATTACCTCGAAAGGTAACTGCCAGTTGGGGGCCCTCACTATTAGTGAGTGGTCAAGTAGGCCTTGAGCTCCTCAAAGCTCCTCTGGCAGTCTTCGTCCCACACAAATTTGGCATCTTTCTCTAATAGCTTATAAAGAGGCTTAGCAATTTTTGAGAAGTCCTTGATAAACCTCCTGTAAAAGCCTGCATGCCCTAAGAATTGCCTCACAGTCTTCACATTTGTGGGAGAGGGCAGTTTGGAAATCATCTCAATTTTCTCCTTGCAACTTCAATTTCTTTATTGGAAATAATATATCCCAGCACAATTCCCTGGTTGACCATAAATGGCATTTTTCCCAGTTCAGTACCAAGTTCTTATCTATACACCTATACCATGATTTTAAGTTGATCGAAGCATTCTTAGCTCCTCATGGCTTATAATATCATCGTGTAAACATCCATATCACGCTCCACCAAATTCTTGAAGATGCGAGCATGCATCGGTAGGTGGTAGGGGCATTACATAAGCCAAGGGCATCCTCCTGTAAGCATATGTGCCAAATGGGCAGGTGAAGGTGGTCTTCTCTGGTCTTCTGTAGCAATTTCAATTTGAATCTTTGAATAACCATCAGGGGAAGTAGTGAAGGGGTGCCCAGGAAATCCTTTAGGAAAATTTGGTCCATGAAGGGGTAGGAAGTGATCTTTCCTTGTCCACCTCATTTAGTCTTCTATAATCAATACATACCCTCCAACCTGTAGTATGGCGGGTGGGCATTTCCTCTCCTTTTCAAGTATGCACAGTGGTTGCCTGATTTCTTGAGCCTGACTGGAGTTGGACTCACTAATGTTATCGGATATGGGGTAAATAATACCAACTTGTAGCAACTTTAGGATTTCCGCACGTACCACTTTCTGCATGTGAGGTTTCAGTCTCCTCTATGGCTGCCTTACTGGTTTTGCCTCCTCCTTCAAGTAGATGTGATGGAGTGTGAGCTACTGAGACGTCGGATGGGGTGATTTTCCGCAGCTGCTTATTCTCCACCCAGGATGTCCCGACAGCACATTTTCTGTTGGTTCTGTGGCTTGGGGAGGATATTACAATGGAGCTTAGCTGCTCATGTTTTCAGTATGCATATTTCGGTTACACGTAGGCGGGGGCTTGAGATCCGGCACAGGGCACGGTGGCTTCTCCCGATCAATGAGGTGGGAATTTCCTCTGTTTTCTCCAGTGCCCACAGCCGGTATTCATGCCTTGGGTTTCCTGCTGCTCTTCAGGATAGTCAAACAGTTCCTCAGTTAGCACACCCTGCATTTGTTGCTGATTAGCTTGTTCCTCCAGAATTGTATCAATTATGCAAACTTCCTCTGGACCGACCCTCTTCCATTGGTTGCAAGTGCTTTTTACTCAAGTGGAAGATGTTGAGTTCTAAGGTCATGTTCTCAAATGTAAGTTGCATAACTTCATTTCAGCAATTGATAATTGCATTGGAGGTGGCTAAGAATGGTCTTCCGAGGATGATAGGCACATAATTAGCCCTCCACGACCTTGGGTGTATCAAGCACCACAAAGTCTGAGGGCAAGTAGAATTTGTCCACTTGTATTAAACATCCTCCACGGTGCCCTTTGGTATTTTTGTGGATCTATCGCAGGGACAATGTGATGGAGGTGGAAGCTTAGCTCTCCACAAGCCTAGTTGCTTGCTGCTTGAATAAGGCCCGACGGGTTGACCTGGCTCCCAGTCTGTGGTGCCTTTTTCTACAAGTGCCTGCAATATTCACCGAGATGGTAGGAGCTGACCGGATCTTTGTATATCCAGCGGAGTCTTGCTAAATGATGGCCTTAACTTGTTGTTACTGTCGGGAAGGCTTTTTTGTCAACATTTAGTCACTCTCTTCTTGCCATAGGTCCTTTAAAACTTGGCATATGTTGGGACTGTTTAATCTTGTCGACAAGGGGGGATGTTGACTTTCACCTTAGCACTTCTAACATTTCAACATCACAGTTGATGGCCTTTTTCTTGGCTTTTAGTGCTTGTGGGAAAGGTAGAGGAGTGTGCTCTTTTCACTGCATTTCTTTGATCGGCTTCCTCACTCTTTGCCTCGGTTTCTTTTGCCTCTGGCGCTTCTTCTATTGGTTTGAGGACGTGATTCGACCTCCTTTCCACTTCTCAAGTGATCTTGCTTTAACTTCATCTATCACCAGGATTTGGCTTCTTTGGAAGAGCTCATCATGCACCCCTCTGGGATTGGGTTGTGTCACAGAGGAAATTTCCCTTGTTCACACTTTTCTTCTTTGGTTTATCGACCTTGAAATTAAGTACCGTAGGTTGTCAAATTTTTGAGAAATTTCAAACTACAGGTTCTCTATTTTCTTATTCAATGTTCCTTCCACTGTATCAATCCTCTGGTTAGTATGCGTGTTCACTACCTTCTGTTCTTCTAAAATTGCCTTACCTTGCTGAGTTCATGATAGCTTGTTCAACTGGTGATGATGATGGTGGTGGCTGTGGCTGGGATGAAGAACCATACTGCTGCTGTGCAGCAGGGGGCACATATGGTGGAGGCTTTGGCTTCTAGGAGAGGTTAGGATGGTTCCTCCAGTTAGGGTTATAGGTGTTTCCATATGGGGCATTGGTTGGTGGCTTTTATTGACCCACAACATTGGCATGCTCAGCCATCATATCCCTCAATGAAGGAACAGTTGGGCAGTGCTCTCCTTGGTTCTCAGTAGACTGACAAATGAAACAAGGTTGGTTAGGCATAGATGCCTTAATCACTGCTCGCACCTCATGGTGATTTCACATTTCAAGCTCCTCCAACCTTCTGGCCAAGGTGGATAGCTTTACCTTCATCTCCATGTCCTCTGTGATTGAGTACATGCCTCCCGCTGAATTAATTTTGAGGTCTCATCCTTCGCCTCCTGCAGAGGTTAGGTTCATCCCATGCTTTGGTGTCTACGACCACATAATTCAAAGTCCCTGGCTTCCTCTGGATGTTTGCTCCTTGAGGACATTCCATTATAGAGTGATTAACTTGACATCAGTATCAAAGCCATGGTGAGACGGAGCGTGGTCTCTAGGTACCTTTCCAGCCTTAGTAAATTTCTCATTTTCTTGTTTGCCAAAGATTATCATAAATTCCCCTCTTGGAGACTAACTTGGTTTATGGGTGCTAAAGAATTTCTTTAAAGTGCACTTTGCATATCTCCCCGATTCCTAATGGTTCTCGGCCTCGGAGGATTGCCAGGCAGTTACAGCCTTGTCCTTGAGTCGGAGGGAAGAACTTGACCTCATCGGATCCACATTGGGGATGTCCTCTTTGAGCCCCATTGCACACTTCCTGAACTCCCGGATGTATGAATAAAGATTTTCCTCTCCGTTCATGGAAAGTGGGGAGCAGGGGCTCTATATAGGGCTTGATAATGATGTCCTCTGGAGGAGGCACAATGCAGGAGGATGCACTCACCCTTAGGGGGTGTATATGGTCCCTCATTGTTCTGTATGCATTTGGGTTCCTTTGAGCCCCCTACTCTTCAAGGATTAGAGGAGCTTAGCCAACCATCCTTTGATTTGTCATCCTCAGGGGGTGTTTGGCAAGCGAGAAAGTGAGAGAAAATGAGAAGTGAGGAAAGGAAAACGGGGAGGAGAAGTGCTTCGCTCAAAATTGTGCCTAAAAGTGATCGTCTGTCTGAGCCTTGGCCCGAGGCTTATATCTTTGCTCAGAATCAAGGGAAATTACAAAAATGTATAAAGCTACCCGATAATATAAAGAGGGTAGTTTAGGAAAGGTCTGGTGGTCGAAGTAGAATTGACAAGACACGAGGCCGAGGTTGCGAAAATTCGCAACCTGCGAAATTTCACAACCTACGAAATTCTACAGGTTGCAAAATTTTCGTAACCCTACAAAATTCTTGCGGTGTTTTGAATTTTTCTGTTTTCTGCTCCAATTTCCTTATGACTTCTGACCTGCAACTCCGAGTTCGGCTTGGATTCTTCGTGTTTGAGTCCACTCGATGACTTTGGCCTAATTTAGCTTACAAAAACTACAAAAATAGCCACAAAATGCTATCAGTAGTAAAGCCGAGACCTTAATGTGCGAATTGGGTTATTTAAGTTGATTAATACACAAAAAGTGCTCAAAATCTGCAATAAACAGGGCTCAAAATAGCACTATTTGGGCACTAATCAATGACTTGAGAACAATTGAAGTTGTGTTGTATTGTTGTGAGCTGAATGCATGATCAAAATGAACTTATTTACTTGATTAAAATAACACTACAACAAATCTCAAAACCAAACAAAACATCGATAGATGCATTGGGGTAGGATGAAATAAATGGAAATATAAAGTTGTAAGATTATGAATAAATATGTTGAACTTCAAGAATAGGGAAGCTTTTACTAAATTTATGGAACAGATAAAACTCATAATTCTATTTGATGTAACTAGTTTGTTCATAAAATCCTGATAACTTTGCACATGAATTGATAACTCACGGAAGAATTGTGCGAGATTAGGAACATCTTCTAAATACATCACAATAGAATCTCAATGTCCACAGAACTTGTTAGACTATTAGTCAAGGCGAAATCCTAGGCAATACCACTAACAAGAAATGATTTAGGCCATCCTTGGAAGTTTGAGCATTTCAAAGCCTACCCCTATGATATGCATATGCATATACCCTAGTTCCTTATTTGAGCCTAAAGCCAAATTTCATTATCAACCAGCAATATAGAAACCCAATCCCTTCCTTACATTTGATCCTACAGTAAAGAACCCTTATGTAGCCAGATTGCAAGACAAAAGACATCAAAGACGACAAGGGACAAGTTTGGGGGAATATCATTTTGAGATGTAGAAAAAGAAGAGAGTGGTTGAGAGAGAAAGTGTATAGAGATAATAGGAATAAAAAAATAAAATATAGAGAAGTTTGTCCAAAAACATCAAGAGAGGTGAGTTGGTCTTGTACCTTCCTCCTGTAACAATTAAGTCCTTAGGGGTGTTGACACCTAATACCCTAATACTGTGTGGTATGGGGAGTTATTGATGAGAAGTTTGTTAAGGGTGGTAGCTTAAAAGACCAACATTGCACCATTCCTGTGTGGATGAAATTGAAAGTGACAAAGCTTCTCAAATAAGGAGGGAAAAGTATCTTAAGGTGTGAACAATGAAAAGAGAAAAGATACGAGAATGAAGAATATACAAGAATCTGATAAACCTGTGGGAAGGTTAGAAAATTACAATCCAAGAGAGAACTCAAGGATGTATCAGGCAAAGTGTAATTGTCTTGAATATGGGTTAAATTGAGCTAAAATGTCTAATTATCTGCCTAATTACCACCCCGAGCCACACATTACAAAAACCTAAAAGACCTATTTGATTCTGAATGTGGTATTATGCCTACATTAGTGGAGATTAATATGACAAACAAGCATATGGGATTGTAAGAATGAAAGAGAAAATGCCAACTGAGTATTATCCCAAAAGATGTAATTGATCTACCAAAGAAAAAGAGTAAAGACCAGCACACACAAATCAGGATTGAATGATTGAATTGTTACACACTATGAATTATTGGTTGGTTCAGTGAACTTAATTGAAAATCTTCCTGAATCTAGATTGGAAACATGTTTAGAATTAATCCTACAGCTAACTTATGTTTCCTGCCCAATTGAGTTGTGAATAGAAAAATATCCTTAAAAATAAAAGTTAAATTGTTTGAGGACAAACAAAAACTTTCTTTTCTTTGCTTGGGGACAAGCAAAACCTTAAGTTTGGGGAAATTTGATGAGTTTTAAACTCATCTATTTTTAATCCATTTTTAAACACTTTTAGTATGTTCGGATCTATTTTAATGCCCAGGTATGGATTATTCACCAACTTTGTGTTTTGCGGGTTTAATTCAAAAATGAGAAAATTTCAGCAGAAAGAAGAAAAAGAGCAATTACTGAGTAACTTTTATCGTGACGAGTTCTTTGTGTTGCAACAAACGTCTAAGCAAATGGCTAAGGAAATCTGTCATGACAATATTTCCTCTGTCGCAACCTAAGGGGCGAATAGAAGAGAAGAGTTATGTCGATTACAAAGATAGTGTGTCGCAATAGAACATGGGAAGAATGTAACAAGTCAGTTGAGACAAAGAAAATTAATGTTGCGACAAGGTTTGTCAGCTGGATGTCAACACCAGGAAGAACCTGTCACGACATTAAAGCTCATGTCGCGACACTGGAAACAAAAGAAAGAAGAAATTCTGTCACGACAAGGTATCTTGTCCAGCTCTGAGAAATTAAGAGCTATCACGGGAAGAATCTTTGCTGACGGATCGGTTATGTTGCGACGTATTGAAAAATAAAGCGAAGTCTATGTTGCGTAAATCTTCTCTGCCATTGACACTGATTGTACAACTTGGAAAACGTTGAGACACAAAGAATACGCAGGAGAAAGACCTCTGTCACGATAAGACAATCTATGTCGCGACACTGAAAGACAAGGTTTCTAGTCTTGACAGAGAAACAAAGTCGCGACAAGTGATGCGAACTTAGTGAACTGACCTAGTTGCAACAAAAGAGTTCAATGTTACGACATCCTTCAAGTTGAAGAGATGTTTCGATGTTGCGACAAGGATCTTAAGGTCGCGACACATAAATAAACTGAACACAGATAAACAAGGTCGCGACAGACTTTTCTATGTCGTAACAAAGATTCCCACACGAGGAAGAAAAGTCTTGTCACGGCATAACAAACTGGGTCGCGACAGAAAAATGAGCTGAATACAAAAAGTCTTGTCACGACATAACAAACTGGGTCGTGAGAGAAAACATCTACAACACAAAGAGACTACGTCGAAACATCGAAATGAAGCGCAGCAAGGGAATTGGGTTAGAGTGGCGACAGGACTGCGTAGACGGACTTCTTGGTCGCCCGACATAAATGCTAGCAATCTGATAAACATTGTTGTAACGAACCAGTGAAATACTTTATCGACATAAGCGGGTCGCGACACAAATTGAAGAAAACAGAAGCAATGTCGTAACACAATTGTCCAGTAGCCAGCAACATAAGCGTTCGATATAGCTTACACATAAGATTTTCGTGACATAGAATGGATAAAACAACAGACCCTACAAGACAAAGTGTTCAAGAGCCAAAGAAAGATCTGTCGCGACAGAGGAAACTTTGTCGCGACATAATAAATATGATGAAGAAACAAATACTGTCGCGACAGACTATTGCATGTTACCATGAGGACACGCAACGAAAATTAAAACTCTGCTTGCAACAACACTTTGGGGTTGCCACTTGAGAATGCAATGCGGGCCCGAAAATTTTGAGGATTCCTGATGTAACCTCGAATTTGGGGACCCCGAGCTTCTGAGACTGTAAATAGAAACATTTGAGGAAAGCAAGGCGAGTTAGTTGTGAAAAACCCGAGGAGCATCTGGGGGAGGCGAGGACTCTTTTTATATTATATTTTTCTTTTAATTTCTTTTATTGTTCTTTTCTTTGTAGATTAGATTGCGTAGGATTTCAATTTGTTTACTAGACTTGAAGCAGGTGAATTGTTCATGAGTTTAGTTAAGCTAAAATTGTTGAAGATCAATTCCGGTCTTGTTTTGAATCTAATGAAGTTTAGATGGCTAGTTCATTTCTTTGATTGAATTACGATTGCATTGGAAATTTCTTGATCCCGATATTTCGGTGTTCGCGTGATTCGGTTCGAAAATACAATACCTTGGGAAATATCTTATCTTAGTTATGGTCTTTCTGCCTGATTAGTAGAGATTTCTTGATTGAGAATTTTGGGTTATTTGGATGGTGTTGTTCATGAGTGAATTGTTCCCGACATTAGTAACATGCGATTAAGGACCGTTGTCTAGATCTGATTTCTAAAAATTTCTCCCGGGTAAAACAGAGTTGGAGATTCCTGAGAGCATGGATGCATTACTTAGGGGTATGCTAGACTAATATTGATGAACTAATAAGCTTTGATGGATTACTTAGATAAATCATCAATTTACTCATGGTTTGAGAATTAGTTGAGAGATCTATCAATTTAATCAATTAGAGATTTCTCCTTGGTCTTGAGGAATGATTTTGATTCCGTGTTAGCTTAGATCTAATCAAGGAAAGAAAGAACTCTTTAAGATCTCAAGGATGAGACATCATTCTTCTTGTAGAAATTTGGCAATGTATGTACGTCTTGAAACGAGAAATCTGGAGTCATAAGAAATGGGTATGAAGTATTGGAAGAAAATACCGGATCTTATAAAGAAGATCTTATTACAGTAATTGGTTAGACCACAATGTTTCATAAATGAACATGATTCTCTATCAATTAAATGTATGGTTAAGGAGAAATCAAACTATACTACCTTGCTTACTCTTTGACAAATTCAAATTCAATTCATGATAGACCAAAATTAGATTATGATGCGAGGAATTGATAATTTCACGACGGTGAAATCTAGTGTCTACTTCGGCCGATAATGCGGTTCAGTCGATTTTGAACTAAATTTTTTTTTTTTTTAACAGATCTAGAAATTTAGATAGTGAAATTCTTAGTTAGGTTTTGAAAATCTTATGAAATGGAAGTTCAAATAGTGTGGAACTTGAGTAGTTGGGGTAGTTAAACTTTGAATTCTCTTCAATCTCTGTGGGAACGATATCCAGACTTATAGGTCCACTTTTATTACTTGTATAACCTGTGCACTTGCAGCATATGACCAAACTAAATAAAATCATTGACAAAGCCATTTTTATTATGAGCATAAAAGTTCTATTTTGGTCAACAAGTTTTTTGATACGCTTTCAGGGATTAAGTAATAGTCTGCCAGGTAGGTAGCAGAATTTGATTTCTATACACAAATTGAATTGACATGGGGCCTTGACAATGTGCTCTTTAGGAAATTAATTTTCAAAGATACCTAATGGTACTTGAAATAATGCCAAACTATCTGACCCACCTTAGCCATATCGAGTGCCGCACACTCACAAGTAAACATGAGAATGCTTAGTGTTGGGATTGTAGTGAAGCACAGTGGAATATTACAAGTAATATTTCGGTGGCACTGCCAATCCTTGTAAATGTTAGTAATTGGGAGAGCGAAATTGTCCAGTAACAAAACAACAATTGGATAGCGATGTTAAACTTGAAATTAAGCAACCGATTGGGTGGCTATGCTAATCCGCGAGAAATGTAAATAAACGATTTGGAGGCTAAGTCGATCGCGCATAATAAAAGCAGCGAGATGAATGGTTATGCTGACCTTTGGGAAATGAGTGTAGATGGATGGGTAAGTCGATCTTCAAAAAATAAGAAGGAAGATAATAATATTTTGAGTATAGCATTGATAAAACCATGAGAATGAGAAATCTCCGAGGCAAATTCGAAAAATAATCCCATGAGATAAAGCGAGTGCAGATATCATTTATTCAAGGTTTATCTTTGTAATTATACCGGTACTTTCTCTTTGTAGTCTTATGTTTCTCTGGCTCTCCTCGATCTTGATAACCCCAGAAACATTTTGTATATCATTTCAACTCTGTGATTAAAAGAATGATCTCTTAAACTTTTTATGATCTCTTGGAAATTTCCATTTGATTATGTTCCTCAAAACTTATTTATAGGCAAGAATTTGATCCTCTGATGGATTCCATTTATTGAAATGGAAACCATTTTCATTTAATGAAACAAAGGTCAATTTTCATCCATATAAACATTAGTTAGTCGACGCAACGTAAACATGGAGAACATTTCTCCTCGTTATATAGCTGTTGCAACTGCAACAGCATTTATGGGGCTGGACCCCACACTTAGAACATAGCTTGACACTCCCACTCTCCTCTTCATTCACTTCCATAAACATATAATGCTCCATCCCTTCCGAGTTCCTACAACACCGGAGACATAGACCTCCAATTTCCATATCTTTGCTATAAATAATTTCTTATCACATTCTTTAATTACTCCCTCCAGTTGAACCACTTCAAGATAAATTAATCTCTTACACTGATCAAAATCTTGATCATCCGGGTAATATTTTATTCTTCTCGGCCTGCTGTAGCTTGTAGGGTCAATCTGCAAAAATTTTATTAGCAGGATTGAGCGTTATGGCTATGTTGGAACTTGGAAATATAATCAAATTCTTCAAATCTTACATATTTTTAAATTTAATAGTCGCTTCCTCTTGAGGAGAAGAGAAAGCAAATAAAATGAGTTTGAATAAACAATATAAAATTAATTTATTAGTTGAACTATTTTTTTTATTTTGATGCGAATTCTCTTTCCTTATTTTCACTTTATATTTTATTTCTATAACACTTTCCATGTTTTTCTCTCTCTTTTCTTTTTCTTTAATATTTTCCAAGTTCAAAAGCATGAATATGATAAGGAAAATCTTGAAGCAATTAAGCCGAGGTGCTTCACAAACTCACATTTATGTATAGTTTTTGCAAGAAATGACATATTTTCAAGAAGGAAATCAGAGAATCAATGCTATTTAGTTCCCAGTTTTTTTCTTTGAAAAACACATAAAACATACAAAATACTAAATTTAGATAACAAAAATAGCTTTTAGAGAATATTAAATTCAGATAACAAGAACAGTTTATAATTTACAAAGAACATTGAAGAACATTTTTTGAAAACAAAAACCAAATTGAATAGTTCTCAAAAACATAAACCAAATAGACAGTTACAGAAAACATACCTCAAAAGTACATTTGCATAGAGAAAATTCGAGAAGTTCCAATGGCTAATAAAAGGGAGTCTGAATGGTCGTACGTAAAATGATCATACCCTAAAATCAAGCATGTTGTATGAAGCTAAGATGGAATATCCTTCACTTCCAACATTCTCCCTCCTTCACGTGCAACCTCACACTCGTACGTATGTAAGTCAAGCCAAATAGAGTTCTCAATTGACTTTCAAATCAACAAATAGGAAATATATTACAAATAGGTGGTTCGAACCTAGAACTTCCTGTCAAACCAGGCTCTGATACCATGTTAAACGACCAACTCTCCTAAAAGCTCAATTTTGTAGGATTTTGGTTTAATATGAATATCATGTCTTTAACAAAGTAAAACTCGAAAGGAGCCCACGAAACCAAAACTTATCGATTTCTTATGACTTAATATGAAGAGACTTTAGTTGGAGACAGTTAAGAATCATCAGTTTTAATAAGCGACAATAGACATCAATTCTTAAATAATGTAATCGACAATAGGCATCAATTCTTAAAGAATGTAATCCATGGCACTCTTTGATTGTCAAGCTTTTGAGATTCTGAAATTCTGAGAGCATGGAAGAAATTTACTCACTAGTAAGATTAGTTACTGCTATTGAATGGAGAGACCTAATAGACTTGAAAGCGGAAATTGTTGAAACGTAGTCTTCTGAAATAATATGTACTCGTCCAGATCAAATCAAAATCAATGGGAGCTGCTTCATACTTGATGGAGTGGAAATCCAGATGAAGAGTCCTATTAATAGGCATAATGTGGCTTGGAGAAAACCAGAATCGCCAAAATTAAACCGAAGCCTCCTAGAATGTTTCATCAGATTAAGGATTGAGCTGAATTCTTGAACCCTACTTAACAAACCAAGTTCACGAGCATCATCCAGGAAGCAGCCAACTTCCATACCAATTGTTAAATTATATTATATTATAGAACATAATATATTCCTATTATTTTTAGGATTCTTTTTCTATTTTTGTACGATTCTTATTCTTAGTATCTTAGAGTTTGTTTCCTATTATGATTCTTCTAGTAAGTCTATATAAAGACCTTTGTTATGTAATTTTTATAAGGATTATTCATTTCAATAAGAATTTCAGTTTTCTCTTATTCCTCGATAGGATTTCCTAATTTTAACATGGTATCAGAGCAAGGTTCTTTAATTTGATTTGGCTGGGGTTGCGAGGACCCAGCGCTCCTATGACCACGCCTCTGCAGAGTTTGGCTCAAAACCCCATTCTTGGCTTGTCCTGATGGTGAGAGTGATAGGCGGCCCGTGGTGGTGGTGGTGGTGGTCTCTTGATTTGTCACGACTATGGTGATTATGGACACACGGCTGAGAGTTGCATGAAGCAACAACATTGGTAGGTTCGATGGCGACAGATGCTATAATTGCGAAAAGAAGGGCGCTGCTAGAGAGTACTAATCCTACCCAGTGATGAAAAAGAAAAGAGGGGTAATAGTATACATGCTTTTTTCCTTGTGAATGAAGGGATATTTTGCTCAAGGCAATTTCAATAGTGCTTTAAATTTGTTTTTTCAATTATCATTATTTTCATTATGTGGGTGTTGAGGGTTTGGCAAAAAAAAAAAGTTAGGGTTTAATGTTATGATTGAATTGGGGTGTTTAAGGATTGGTTGTAGATCAGGAATTAAAGGATATAGGGATGGGATAAGAAAACTTTTTTAGTTGGCTTTGGGATTTGTTGCTGCGTAGGAGATGGAATTTAAGGTTTTTGATTGGAATTTGACTTTGGTATTAGCATTGGCATTGTGCATTGGCATTGATATTGGTATTGGCATAGGCATTGGTGCATTGGTATTGGCATTGGCATCTGCATTGGCATTGGTATTGGCATCAGCATTGGCATCGGCATTGCATTGGCATTAGTATTGGCATTGGCATTGGTATTGGTGTTGGTATTGTCATCGGTATTGGCATCAGCATCGGCATTGGTATTGGTATTGGCATTGGCATTGGTATTAGTATTGGCATTGTCATCGGTATTAGTATTGGTATCTGCATTGGCATTGGTACTGGCATTGGCATCGGTATTGGCATTGGCATCGACATCAACATCGACATTAGCATTGGCATCGGCATCGGCATCCACATTAGGATTGGCATTGGTATTGGTATTGACATTGGCAACAGTATGGGCATTGGCATCGGCATCGACATCGACATTAGTATTGGTATTGGTATTGGCATTGGTATTGGTATTGACATCGGCATCAGTGTTGGCATTGGCATTGGCATTGGCATCAACATTTGGATTTGTTTATGCATTTTCAATGTTTGGGTTCTTTTCTTTTGAAATTGTTTCTCGTGATCTTCCGATTTATAGCTGTTTCTCTCTTTGTAATCTAGTATCAATTGGCATTCTATTTTCTGGTTTTGTTTTCTAGTTAGCAAACTCTCGATGCTTATAATAGTCACATGGTGAGTTTGAGAGGGAATGTTAAATTATATTATCTTATAGAATATAATATATTCCTATTATTTGTAGGATTCTTTTTCTATTTTGGTAGGTTTCTTATTACTTAGCATCTTAGAGTTTGTTTCACATTAAGTTCTTCCTGAAGTAAGTCTATATAAAGACCTTTGTTATGTGATTTTTATAAGGATTATTCATTCCAATAAAAATTCCAGTTTTCTCTTGTTCCCAATGGAGTTTCTTAATTTTAACACCAATATCATTCACAGTTCCATCTTACTCTGTGGTTTCAAGTCTTGTTTTCCAAATGTCCCTCCATCTGGTTGAGAGGAAACCGGTTCTCACGGCATCTCTCAGAGGGAGTAAGGAAATTATGTGTAGAAGCACATCATTGGTAACACAGCACAGAGAATCATTCTGCTTGATTTTTCTTCAACATCCTATTCCCATAAGCAGTTATTACAATTCGAATCATTAATCGGAATTCATAGATTCAAAACAAACATAAGCGATTTAGGTTATTAATTAATTACCTTTCTGCGTTTGATGTTTGGAGATCAAGATTGTTTTTTCTTCTTCTACTATCATACACTGGATCATTGTTTTTTTGTTGTTTCTTTGTTTTATTTCGGGTCAGCTTCTTCCCCATGCTAGATTCACCTCTTTCAAAGAGCTATGGAGAGAAACTTCAAGTATTCTAGTATATATATGGATTAAAGGTTTGTGCGGAATTTTTAAGTATTATGAAAGAGACTTAATTATTATTGAGAGAGTTGAGGTATATAAATATACAATACAAGGGCAAAAAGGTAAAAGCATAGAAACAGTAAAAGGAATCCTAAATATACTCTAATATGCCCGCTCAAGATGGTGTGCCAAAAATAACATCAATCTTGTTACATAGGGATAGAGGCTGGTCGAGATAGAGAATTGGTAGGCGTCGGCAAGTTGGTCACCGTGGAGACATGAACTGTAGCGGCTGAGTGACGAACCGGGTCACAAGCAAGTGATAATCAATCACAAGGTGTTTCATGCAAGAATGAAAAAAAAGATTAGCAGAGAGATAAATGGCACAAAGATTTTCCAAAAACAGAGTAGGGAGGATTGCATTGGGACAAGAAGTTCCAACAACAAAGACTTCACCCATTTCAGTTTGCGGCGAAGCGATGGCATGAAACTGGCCTCGATTGGACTGGCCAGAACGCCGATACGTTGCTTAGTAGAACTCGAGGTGGATTAGCACCAAGAATATGAAAAGCACCTATGGAGAGTCACGATCATCTAGGTTACCGGCCGGTCTACATCAAAGAAGCGGTGCAATGTGCGAGGTGTGCGAAGCGGATACGAGGATCTCGTGTCCGTGAATAGCGAAGCGGGCGTTTGGCCGACTCCCGATGGTGGAAGATGCATGCATAAACTAGGAAGTTTGTGCGACCAGAAGAAATCCAGGTGAGTCATGCGGAGATGTTGGAGGCTACCAATCACCTGACAGTACATGGTGGCATTGATCGAGGCAGTACCATAATTAGCAATCATAGAAGTACCCAAGGCAAGCGGTGTGGAGACAGGTTTGGATCTGAGCATGTTATGTTTGCTCAGAAGATTAATGACATACTTTTTCTGAGATAGGAGAAGACCTGAGGAGGTAGCCAGAACCTCAACTCCACGAAGTAAGACAATGGCCCAAGATCCTTGGTGGAGAATTTAGAGTCAAGTTGCCAAATAATAGTGTCAACAAGTGAGGGGTCACTACCTATAATAATTATATCATCAACATAGACTAGGAAGTAGATAAGTGCAATGCCGCGGTAATAGACAAAGAGAGACAAGTTTACACGAGATGTAACAAAACCAAGAGAGAGCAAGAAAGTGCGGAGCTCTTGGTATGAAGCTGGAGGAGTTTGTTTTAGCCCATAAATAGCCTTGTGTAAACGACAGACATGATGTGGCTACTCGGTGTTGCGCATACCCTACGACTGCGCCATATAGACCTCTTAGGTGAGACGCCCGTTGAGAAAGGTGTTATTAACATCAATTTGGCGAAGGCCTCATTGGCGATGGAGTGCAATGTTAAGCATAGTATGGACGGTGATGGGATTGATCACAAGACTGAAAGCCTCGTGAAAATCAATACCCGATTGTTGGAAAGCCTTTAGCAATAAGTCAAGCTTTATACCGAGCAATAGAGCCATCTAGATTTTGTTTAATCCGAAAAACTCATTTGTTGCCCACTATGTTATGCCCTAAGCTCAAGGGAACAAGAGACCAAGTGTCGTTCCGAATAAGAGCATCATACTTGTCCTGCATGGCCTAAACCTACTTCAGATCTTAGAGAGCTCGAGCGACAATGCAGGGTTTAGAGATAGGTGGAAAGATGGTGGTAAGGCCATATCTCAAGTTGGGTTTGATGACGGCACTTTTAGATCGAGTTTGCATGGGATGATGGGTGAATGGGCGAGGGGGGATGGGAAAGGGGTCGGGAGTATGGCTAGGTGAGGAGGGGAGGGTGCCGAACCCAACAAGCCAACAAAGGGAGACGGTTGATGGAAAGGTGTTGGCAAGGTCGGGCATGCAGGCTTACGGGAGGTCGAGCGGGTGATGGGGAGTCACTCGGGAGGCCTGTTGAGCTCAACGGTATAAATTGGGGGTATGTTGGTCAACGAGAGGTCGGGCTAGGTGATGAGAAAGCACTTGGGAGGTCTATTGATCTCGGTGATGCCGGAAGGTCACCCGAGGTGAACGAGGAAGCTAGGAGAGCAAAGTTTGTGTCTACTATCGGAGATGTGAGGGTGGGGGAGAAGAGAACGGGAAAACATTCTCCACAAACTTGAAATGATGAGACACAAAGATTTTTTTGAGGGTGGGATCAAAACAGAGGAAGGCACTACGGTAAAGGAGTAAGTAGGAAGAACCGCAAAGGACTAGATTTGGAGATTGAGTTAATGGGAAGAGTAGGGACCTGACCGGGAAAACATAAACAAGCGAAGACCTGAAGTTTAGATGGGTTAGGAACTTTGCGGAATAACTTTTCAAACGAGGAACCAAGAAAGAGACCAACTTTGGGCATTCGATTGATTAAATAAACAGCCATAGCAAAAGCATACGGCCAGAAGGTTAGAGGAATGGAGGCCTGATGCAGGAGAGTGAGACCGGTTTCGACAATATGTTGATGTCAACGTTCAAAATACCCATTATATTCAGGAGTATGTGGAGGTGTAGTGAGATGGGTTATACCATGGGTCGCAAGGAATGACCAAAGAGCTAGGAATTCACCCTCATTATTGGTGTAAAGTGTTTTAATGGTGGTGGTGAAATAATTTTCAACAAGTTGCTTAAAGGCAATAAAGGTTGAATTAACATCATATTTACGACGTAATGGATAAAACCATATATACTTTGTTAAATGGTCAACAAAAATAACGTAGTAATGAAAGCCATCATAAAAGGAAACGAGTGAGGTCCACACATCAGAAATTATGACATCAAGTGGAGAAGAAGAGGTGATGCTTGATTTAGAAAAAGGTAACTTATGGCTTTTATTAATATTGCAGGAGTTACAAGAGAAGGAACATAAATGTTCTTCGGGAAAAGAAATATTTAAAACACTAAGAAATTTTGAAAAATTGGCATCGACGGATGATCGGAGCCAGTACCCACATAGAATAGCGACAGGGAGGATCGGTAAGGATGTGAGCTAAAGGAAGGCGGAAATTAGAATGACTTGACGATAATGACATCGTCTCTACGCTACCCGTGAACCAAGGAGACCCCCGTGTGATGATCCTGCACCTAAAAGAAAGAGTCAAAGAATAGGTATAGACCCCCAAAATTTGGAAGCTTAGGAGGTTTCTTCCTTTGTGGGAGGCAATCTCATATTGGAAATTGACAAGGGAGAGAGGCCTCTCTTTCCCTATAAAAGGGGGCCTCCCCCTCTTGGTTTGAAGAAAAAAGAAAGAGAAATCATGGGCCTCCCCCACCAAAGAGTGGGAGGCCCTAATGGCCCTTAATTAAATTTTTTTTGGGAGAAAAGTTTTGGAATGATAAGGTATGTCAGTCGAGCTTGTTCATGAGATTTTTGTTTTAAGGGAGGATGGGTCATCTCCTTAAAATGAGAGAGTCTAAAAACTCTCATAGTTTAAAAACTTTAATAATTTGGGCTTAGAGGTCCCAATTTTTTAAAGCGATCTCGACTTTAGAGACGTTCTCGGCTTGGGAGGCGACTCGGCCCGAGTTATCCGTCTACCATATAAGTTTGCTTGACTTTCTTTTTATATAGAAATTCTTCTTTTATATAGTTATTTTTAATTAATTGTCTTCTACATCTATTTAATTTATTATTTTCTTTAATTAGTCATTTAAATATATTATTATTGTTTTACTTTTCTTGTGAGTATGTTGTTGCTTTTTTTATTGTTTTAATTAGATTGATTGTTGATGTTTTTTGTTTAATAATTTAATTAATTTTACTTCATTCATGAACAATCACTAACTCATAATTTATTCAAATTTTCAAATTTTCCAATTTCATTTTTTTTTTCAAGTGTTCAATTTCAAAATTACAAAAATTCAAGTACCATAATTTCAAAATTCAAGTTCCTCAATTCATAACTTCAATTGTTACAAAATTCCAATTTCAAAATTCAAGTGTCCTAATTTTAAAATTCAAGTTCCTCAATTCATAATTTCAATCTTTACAAAATTCCAATTTCAAAATTCAAGTCTCTCAATTCATAATTTCAATTTTTCAAGTTTCCAATTTTAAAATTCAATTGCCCTAATTTCAAAATCTCAGTCCCCCAATTTTAAAGTTTCAAATTTCAAATTTACAAAATTCTCAATTTCTAAATTCAAGTGCCCTAATTTCATAATCTAAGTCCCCCAATTTCAAATCTCAAAATTTCAAGTTTCTAATTTTAAATTTACAAATTCCCGATTTCAAAATTCAAGTGCCCTAATTTCATAATTGAAGTCCCCTAATTTCCAGTTTCAAATTTTAAAGTTTCTAATTTTAAAGTTTCCAATTTCTGTGATCCCGATTTCAAATTTCAAGTGCCCTAATTTCAAGATTCAAGTCCCCCCAATTTCTATTTCCAAATTACAAATTTCCAAATTACAAATTTCCAAATTACAAATTTCCAAATATTAAATTTATAAAATTCAGGTTCTTATTTTCCAAAATCCAAATTAAAAAATCCCAATTCAAAATTCTAAAAAATCAAATTCATTTAGAAATTCTCAATTTTCAAACTTCCAATTTTCAAAATTTCAATTTTAAATCAGTTTTCAAAAATTTAAATCACATGATTAATTCTATAGTTCCCATAAAATGAAATCTTATGGAGTTAATTTACATAACATATAAATGGGCTTGGGTGGGATGATAGGTGTTTTTTCATACATCTTTTATACCATTAATCAACTATCAATCATATGCTTTTATGGTGCTTTTAACAACTCTAATGCTTAATTTTATCATCTTATGGCTCTAGGAACATTTTGAAGCAAAAAAAGCATAAAGAGGGCAAAAAATATGAATTTCTGGGTTGTACCATGACATCCCATGGCTTCAAGAAGATATGGATGGATTCTACACCTTCCAAGCATTCCAACGAGTCCAAAATCACCCAATTCGGAGTTCGAATGAAAAAGATACGGTCTCGTGAAGTCAAGAAAGGATTTTCCAAAACACCATATGCAACACCCCTCTACATTTGTGCATTTTCAGTCTACCTGGTGGCCTTTAATGACTCCAAGATTGATATAGATAGATTCTAATCTCTCTTAGCTTTCCATAGAGACAAAATCATTGCATTTGGAGGTCGGATGAGAGAGTTATGATCATTTGAAGTTAGAAGGTGTTCGACTAGTTCGTCAAGGTGAATGAGCCTTCGCCTCGACAAAGGACGTCGGGCCTTGCAAAAATTAGTCATTTTTTACCATTTTTGGCCCTTTAAAGGCCCATTTTCTAAAGCCTGAAAATTTTGGTTCTTTAGACTCCTCTAGGGTTGATCTTTTAGAGGGAGAACACCCTCCTTAAGGTTTCTCCTCTCTTCTTCTTGAATCACCATTTTTAGGGTTGAAGTTTTTGTTCATTTTACTTTGTATTTGGTGTAATATTAAAGAACCCATCAACTAGAGTACCTCATTTAACCTTGGAGCTAAGTTTGGAGCATTTCTCATCTCATATTTGTTTTGTATCTCTAACTCTCACTCTCTTCTCATCTCTTTAATTATTATGGATGTAATAGACATGATTTTGATAGATTTGTGGGTTGTAATGAGTAGCTAAACTTTCCTCAAGGGTTGATTGCTTAAATTGATGTTTGATTTATATATCTTTTAGAATGGTTTTGTGAATTCATGCTTGTGTGGATATTAGTTGGTGTAGTTCTTAGGATTATTATGGTTTTAACTAATTAATCCATACAAAGAGTTGGGTCTTCGATCCCTATACTAGGGCATCCTTGGTGATGCTTGGATTACGCCCTAAAATCTAATCCCGGGTCTCTTTAGGTATGAATTAGTTAATTGAAATACTAATTAACCTAATCAAAGAAGTCTAGGGAATTGGGAATACCTAGTACTAAATGGATTTCAGTAGGAGTAGCACCATCTTAGCATTATGTAAGGATCGTATGTGTAACACCCCGAATTATACCCTAGTAGTTTTATGACATGTTTAGGATATAATGGAAATCAAATTTGTGTTTTTCGAAAATTTAGGAGTTAAAGTGAAAATGATATAATTGGACTCATTAAAGAAGTAAAGAGGATAATGGTAATTGTCAAATTAAAGTCTTATGACATTAAGTTAAAAGATTATAGGTTATTTTGGAATTGTGATAAGTTGAGTTTCAAATTGAATAAAGAGGGAGGACTAAATAGAAAAAAGGGAAAAGTTTGAGCCAAATCCCATTAAGACAACAATTTTTCTTCTAGGATAAGAATTCTCCATTTTGGCTTTAAGGTCTAGGGCTTACGGTGGGGAGAAGAAGAACCAGTTTCTAGGTTGCTATCTCTCCATTTGGTAGGGCTCTACTTGTTCAAGTAAAGAGGAAGAAAGGGAAGATAAGAAAATGAAGGAAAAGGAAAGCTAGGTTGAAGCTTTCAAGACATCAAGGTTAGGAAAAATCCTAAGTCTCCCCATATTTTTGTTTTTGGTTGGTTTGAGTTGGGTTTGAGAGTTGTTTTGATTTGGTTTTGTTTTGATTTGGAAATTGACCGGTGAAAAGGGCAAGAATATGCAATTTCTGTCAAAGCCCAACGCCCTTCACTTTCCATCTCTACCCCTAGAGGCGAAGAAGCCGGCAGGCAAAGTTCTTGCCCACTACCCGAAGAACCGAAGCTGAAATTTTCCGATCTACGCCTCGCCTCGATGAAGGTTGCTTCGCCTTAGCGAAGGTCCTTGCCTAAGCGAAGGCCCTCTTCACCTAGGCAAACCTAAAGTCCCATTTTTCCCCATTCCTTCTGTTAATTCTAGAAACCATTACTCCTTTGTTAGGACTCCGACTTGGGTGAACGATAGGCGTGAAATTGGATTAATTGACGATCCTAACAAGTGAATGAAAGTCCATTATTACATGTATCTGAAGTTATATGTTATTAATTACTAAATATTATCGTGACATGGGCGATTCAATATATGAATGAGGAAAGAGTACAGTCTTAGAATTGACCAAGTGTATAACATGGATATTGGTAAGATCGGTCTGAAATATACGAACATATAATTGTGTGTCTACCTAAGGCCACAGGATAGTGAATGAATAAGCACGTACGTGGCAGTGCTTGGCACTCTGTCTAGCACTACCAGCCTTACATTTCGTGTAGTACATTTGTTGGTGCTATAGCCTCTGTTTAATTAAAGGCACGTGCATTGATATTACATTGTACCTTGAATTTTGTTGTGTTAATGTCCTCTCATTCATTATTCTTTGGTCTATGCAGAAAAATACTTATATGATGTACATCTGAATAATGAATAATATGAACAAAAATGTAATCAACTCGGATGCTAAGGCATATCTCAGTTCTTTACTGTAGTGTACCTACGGGTACCTTCTGTTATGAAATTTCTGATAAGTACTCCTACGGGAGAGATGAATAATATGATATGTGGAAATAATTATGTGTTTATATACTAAAATTGAGGATTAATGTAAGCGGTTATACATGTCATTTATGTCATACATGTTATATATATATGTTATCTTGTTTTTCCCACTAAGTTATATGATTATACAATTGTTTCATCCGTGTAAGTGCAGAAGTTATCGAGACATCACTTTTGAAACAAGGCCAACACAACCTTAGGTGTCTCCTTTATGTGGGTCCACTGCCCCATATATTTTGTAATAGAATTTTAAAAGCAAGATTTTGTTATAGAAAAACTAGTAAGTAGAAAAGTTGTCAAAGACTCAAGCATATTTGTACAGGACATTTTAAACACCACTGTAGTGGTAGTTCCACAAGTTATAATTTGTAGTCTAGAATTTTTCATAATTTTGGCTTTTGAAACAAGTTTGTATCAATTATGAATCTATGCTTGAAATGGGCCCAATAATGCCAGGAAATCAGGTTAAAAGTCTCTACTCTGTGTGGCATCCCCTCGCTTGTCGAAGACAGGGGAAGGGGCGTTACAGTTTAGTGGTACCAAAGCCTAGGTTTAGGCGTTTCTAGAAAATTATTAGGATAAAAATGTACCTACATAGTATTGTGTTGGCCTAATGCGGATGTCCTTGTTTTTGTTTTTTTTATATATAGTGAATAAGATGAAATGACCTAAGACCGCATTGTGAGAAAGTGCAGAAAGTGTTAACCACAAGGAATCGAGGTTCATCGACCTCTGTCCTTACAGACCGGTTAAGTAAACATGTGTCAATCGAAGCGTTGTCAAAAATTCCTCAGGATATGGCAAGGGTCTTAGATCGACTCACGGCCCCTAGAGCTCCAATTTATTTGATAAGAAAGTATGGAGTAGAAGAATTTCATGGCACAAGTCTAAAAGAGTGAGATAAAGATAAGTTTTGACTTGAAAAACTACAAAGGGCTCTAGACAAAGTGAAATGTCCCTTTGAATAGATGACCAAATGTGCGGTCTCACTTCTGCAAGGTGCAACTTATGATTGGTGGAAGTTAGTTTTAAGAAATCCCTTTGCTTCCAATTGATTACATGGAACTTCTTTGTCCAGTTCGTACAAGAGTATGTCTGATGATTCTTAGAGACACAAATGGAAGCAATTCACGAATATGAAACAAAGGGTGTTCATAGTGGCGAAGTATGAAAAATTTAGTGCCTCGAGTAAGTATGCACGGAACTAGTTCTTACTAAGAAAGCGGATTCGATGTGAGCCGGTTTGAGGATGGCCTAAAAGAGTCTATAAAAACATACCTCAAGGTTGTTACATCATTACAAGTGGTGAATTTCTATCAGCGAATTGCAGCGACTATGAAAGTGAGAAATGTTTGAATGATGAGTTAGGAAAGAAAAACAGAGAGAAAGTTCTCTAAGGGTAGTTACTCCTCAGGTAAAAGAACTAGAGAGTCTCAAGTTGAATCAGTACATAGTTGCACTCTTTAGAGGGTAAAAATGACAGCCTCTGGCGATCAGGGTTACGGTAGGGTACTCGACCAAACAAGGGAAAGGCGTGAATGCACGCACATACAAATATCGTGCGCACAGGTAATGGCAGGATTTGTTTTCGATGTGGAAGCACCTTACCATCTTATAGTGAAGCCCATCGCGAGGATCACGGAATTTAGAAATCCTCGAGGAGTAGCAAAGGATGATCAGATGTACCTCCACATCATTTCGTGATACCGTGTAGAGGGCGAGAGGTGGTTCGACGACACAAAGAAATATTGCATCGAGAAGCGAGTAAATCACCACAACGCTACGGTCTAACCGACTTATGCTATGAGGGCTCGTGAAGATCAGGATGCATTATAGCTGGTATTTTCTCTCTCTATGACATTTGAAATGCATGCTTTGATAGATCCTAGTTCTACACATTCTTATGTCTGCACTGAGCACTTGTATGATAAAATGTCATTAGTAGAACAATTAGCATATGACATGCATGTTACTAGTCCCTTGGGGTATAGTGTCAAGGTCAACCGAGTATAAGAACTACCCTTTAGTGATCCATGATAGAGAGTTCTCTGTTGATCTAATTGCATTGCCTTTTCACAAGTTTGACTTGATATTAGGGATGGATTGGTTATCCAAACATCAGGTTATAGTTGATTATGATAAGAAAACTGTGAAACCTCGAAAAATCCAAATTTTCTTTAGAAGGGTAAAACGGTAATTTCGGTAGAAAATCCGGAATTTTTCTAGATCTTCGATGACGAAACGGACTTCACCGTTGAAATCGTCTCGCAAAATCTAGTGCACTTGCGTAATTTTGTCTAATTAGAGACGGTCGAATTTCCGTTTTCGAGGCAGAAGGTGGTCTGGTTCTCTTTATTTTAGTGGCTCAAGATAAGCCACGTGTTGAGTCTTGAGCAAGTCAAAAATGAGCTCAAATGGGACCCATGAGAGACATGTGGCAACATGTGGTTGGGTGAAAATCCAAGTTAGATGGATAAGGGATAAGGTGTAATCCAAGGTGGCTAATTAGAAATGGACATGTGGCAAGTGAGATGACATCCCACTTGACCACTATCTTCTCCCAATTGGTTTGGAGAGAATGAAAAAAAAAAAAAGATCGAGGGGAGAGGGGAAGGAAGAGTTAGAGTGAGAAGCTCTCACTTCTCTCTAGATTTTTCGATGATCGGTCCGTCAAATTCCGACGAGACAAGAGGCAAAGTTGATCCCCACTGCAAGAGCTACGCGTGGGTGTCGGAAGTGTGGAGTTTCGACAAACTCCGGGAGGTAGGGGTTTTCTCCTACTTGTTTACTTCTTATTTAAAAAGCCATGAAAATGGTTTTTGGGTGTTGTAAGGCCGGGAAGGGCCAAATGGATTTCAGTCCTGAAAGTGGGCAGGTGTAATGAGGGTGCCCATAGGCGGCCCACGGACTGGTTTGGAGCTGATTAAAACGGTCCGGTTGCTTGGACCAAGATTGTCCATGAGAAATTGTTTGCATGTTATTGCTTGGTAGTTGAATAACATGATTGAGTTGTTTGTGTGTCATTGTTTGGAAAATGAATGACACATAGTTGTGCATGATTGGGGCCATTACATGGCTCGTTGGAGGCTAGTCGTGGACAAATTGTGTCATCACTAGGCCTAGGGATTTATGTGTATCATTACCCTAGTGGTAGTGACTTGTGATGTCCATGTATGCGCGGATGAAGTGTTGACGCGATGTTTTGAAGTATATGAAATATAATTGCGTATGAGCCATTGAAATTGGATCTGTGAATTGGCATCATTGCATTCATGTGCACGGTGACATCGCATCGAGTCGGGTGTGGGTGCACTGTATGGTTGTTCACCACCCTTGGTGAATGGGGGTTGAGTTTTTCTTTGGGACTACGTTCAATAAAGACTCATAGTTCAAATCATAAAAATGAAAAGTAATTAATGTGTGTTGGGCGTAGCAAGAAGAGAGTCGTTAATCCCCTCAAGTGAAAAGCCTGGAATTCAGGTATAGGAGACTCATGGTAATATTCGAAAGGTCCTGTATGGGTGTGAGAGACCCACGGTGTTATCCGAAAAGTTTTGTGGGGGTGTAAGAGACTTGCGGTGTAAGTCGAAAAGTTATGTTGCCCAAAAGAAAACACACGGTCATGGTTATCATTTAGACTTCTAGTTGGGTGATAGAAGTCAGGGTTGACTCAGGATTAGTTACCCATTGGCACTAGCATTAGGTGTTGGTGAGCCGACAAGGGCTCGGTATATGGTGTCATTGGTACCACCAGTGACGATTGTCACACGTGACATAGACATGTGTGAGGGAGTCGGTGAGTGACTCGGGATAGGGGCATGAAAACATCTCATGCATGATATATAAACCATTCCATGTGTGAATTGCAAATTGTATGGAATGTGGATATTTGTTTTGTGCCATTGCATGTGCATTTTAGGTGGGGAGTAGCCCTGGTAGGAGAATTCAACTACTGGGCATTGCTCACCCGTCGTGGGACCCCTTTACAGGTATTGAAGGTGCACCTGAGGATGGGACGCATCCGAGGCCTTAGAGGCGAAGAAATGGCCAAACTTGGCCTTATTTTCTGTATTTTGTAAATTCTGGGTGAAAGACCCAGTTTTGGGTAATTTGTAATTAAAAACAAGTTGTAAATTAATTCATTTTGTATGATGAATACATTTTATTGAGTTTTCCAGATTTTAGTAGCCTTTGTAGAAATGAGGTTGATTCCTAGTGGTTTTACAGTGAGTAGAACAAAAGAAGAGGAAAAGGAAAATTCAGAGGAGAAATCGAATGGGGCAATCGCCATTTCAAGACTGTGTCGTGGACACAGCGTGGTGTCGCCGGCTACTCGTGGTTAGTGCAAGGCGAGCCGCAGCGCCGCTTCAGCCAAGAACCGCGCCCACTACATACAGCGCTGAGCCGGCGCGACTGGGCGCCAGTGCAAAGGCGGTGCCACGACACACCGTCGCAAAGTCGCCACCGCTTAGCAGGATTGGTGTCGCAACACACCCCTTCGTGTCATGACATGGTTGGCTTTCACGGGCGCCGCAAACTCATTGTCGTGTCACGGCCGCGAGGCTATAGGTCGGGTGTCGCGGCTACGGGTCGTCGCTGCGTCGCGACACACCTATTGGTGTCGCGACATGGCCGGCTACGCCAAAGGTTTCAGGTCGCGGCTACGATTTTTCATAACGCCGGATGTGGCGCTTGTTAGGCTGCTCGGCATGGAGGTTGCGGGCGAAATAAGGCTATCAAAGACATACCTATGGTGTCGCTGGCCGCGGCATAGCAATTCGTTTCGCAACGACAGCTTGGTGTCGCGACCGAGGAAGAATGCGTCGCGATCGGCAAAGGGCATGGCTCCAAACAAGGCCGACACCTACCGCTGCGCCGTAGACGCAAATGCGCATACACCTCGCACTATGCAATCGACCTGTTTTGGTCGGGGCTACTATTGATCACGTTCCTGACAATGTTCACTAACACCGCTCGTTTGGACACTATTCATTAAAAAAAGACCCCCTGTGCTTTGGGCAAAAACGTAGTGCTTAAATCACTCTAACCTATCAGAGGCAACTATACATGGTATCCGATCTTGACCATTGTCAAATGTAATTTCCACTATGCAAGTCTGGGCTTTTTAGAAAGGTCAGGAAGCTTTTCGTCAGGTGCTTGACTCTAAGAAGGATGTGTAAACTGAAGATATTCCAAAGGATAAAGAAATTTCAATGTGTTTCGAGAATACGGTTTACCATCCGAAAGAGAAGTGTATTTGGCTATTAAAGTTTTACCCGAACGATCATTTAGGCACCTACCAGATGGCTCTAATCGACCAAAGAGTCAAGACTCAACTGGGAGCTATCGACACAAGGATTCATCCTATTTCTAGTGTTTCTCATTTCTGGTGCTCGGTTTTGTTTGTCAAAAAGAAAGGTGGCACTCTCCGGATGTGCATTGGTTATCGGCAAATAAATAAGGTAATAGTGAAAAATAAATATCTGTTGCCAAGAATATAATATCTATTCAAGTAGTTGAAATGAGCGAGTGCCTTTTCAAAGATAGACTTGCAATCGGGATATTATCAACTTCGAGTAAAAGATGTTGATGTTTTGAAAATAGCCTTTAGAACATGATATGGTCATTATGAGTTTTTAGTAATGCCATTTAGGTTGACTAATGCACTACCGCATTCATGGACTTGATGAATAAGGTATTCCACCCTATTCGGGACCAAATCTTGTAGTGGTATTCAGATGATATCCCGGTGTATTCTAAGGATGCACAAGAACATGAACAAGAATCGAGGATAGTGTTGCAGATCCCGAAGAGAAAAAGTTACTTGCAAAGGCAGTGTGATTTTCGCTTAAGGAAGTGTCATTCCTAGCTATATCATGGTCTGTAGAGGGTATTATAGTGGACCTAAGATCAAGCGATTGTGAGTTGGAAACCGCATCAAAATGTAACATGAGGTAAGAATTTTCTTGGTTTTGCTAGGTATTACCGACGGTTCGTAAAGGGATTCTCCGTCATAGCCTTTACACTTACTAAGTTACTCCGAAAAGGGGTGAAGTTTGAATGGGATGACAAATTTCGGTCAAGTTTTGATCAGATAAAGAAAATATTGGTTGAAGCACTAGTGTTGACTTAGCCTACTCCGAGCAAAGAATATGCCATGTATAGTGATGCTTCAAGGATTGGTTTGGGATGTGTATGGATGCAAGATGGAAAAGTGGTGGCATATGCCTCAAGACAGTTGAAACCGCATGAGCATAATTATCCCACACATGACTGAGTCAGCAATGTAGTGTTCGCTAAGAAAATAAGGGAGACTTTATTTATATGGTGAAAACAAAAAGAATATTTACAGATCATAAGAAGTCTTAGGTAATCATAACCTCGTAAGGAACTGAACCTTGAGGCAACGCCGCTTTCGGCTGTAGTTGTTCAAAGACTATGATTGCATAGTTGATTACCACCTGTGAAAAGTTAATGGTGGCAAGACGCCTTTAAGTAGAAAAAATTTTCTATTTTATCCTCAAACACCGTATATGGAGATTTGCATCCACAAGGGACGAGCCTTTTGTTAGTCAAATAAAAGCTATGCCGGATTCAAATGTATGATGATGATGCCTGTAAAATGATGTCAAAATTACAAAAAAGGGTACAATTAGTCGAAAATTGAGACAAGACTGACTACTCCATAAAAGGAGATGGAGGTCTCTGTTACATGAACATATTATGTGTACCGAATGTCCAGGAATTGAAAATGAAGTACCGAATGTTCACCATGCATCCTAGAGGTAACAAGATGTACCAGGATTTGAAACGGTACTATTGTTGGAGAGGGATGAAAAAGGATATAGCAAGTAAAAGCTTAACAACAAGTACCGTCGGTCTGTTAAATCCCATTCCAATTCCACAATGGAAGCGGGATAACATTACTATGATTTGTGTCCTAAGCCGCGTAAAGAAACATGATTAGATAATCATTTGACGACTTTTCACAAAATCAATACTTACCACCACCGATTATTTCATGGATTGGTTAGCGGAGATGTATATGAGTGTGATTATCCGGTTGCATGGGATTCCACTGCCAATAGTGTCTCATCAAGATCCAATTCGCACATCAAGGTTTTGAAAGAATTACGCCAAATTGGTACCTCGATCAATTTTAGTACAGCCTTTCATCCACAAATAGATAGACAATCTGAAAGAGTGATTCAAGTGTTAGAGGACATGCTTCGGGGTTGTATGCTAGATTTTCTTGGAAGTTGGGATATGTATATTCCTCTTATGGAATTTGCCTATAACAACAAGGCTATCAAATAAGTATTGGGGGCATAGCCCCTCATGAAGCTTGTATTAGCAGAAATAGAACCCTCGTATGCTAGATAGACCTGAACAAGCATAAACTAATTAGGCCTAACATAGTAAAAGAAACATAAGAAAAAGTTCGGGTCATTCAAAAAAGGTTAAAAACTGTAAGTGATCGACAAAAATCGTATGTTGATTAAAAAGAAAAGATTTGAATATGAATTCGGAGATAAGGTGTTCTTGAAAGTATCACTATGGAGAAAGATAATCCGGTTTGGAAAGTAAGGAAAACTAAGTCCAAGGTTTATTAGACCTTATGAAATCTTAGAAAGAATTTGACCAATTGCTTATCGTTTGGCACTCTGATGAGCTTAAAAGTCATCTATTTTTAGTCCATTTTTCTGTTTGATTTTCATCTAGAAATGAATAATTAATATACAGAAATATGAAGAAACTCACCAAATTGTTATTAGCAGGAAGAGAGAAAGAAAGAAGAAAAAATGGCCAAGCAATAAGTGCAGGAGGAAAAGTACGAATGGCAGAGCGTAAAAACTAAAACAATCGGGTCTATCATCGATGCGCCGTAGGTTTACATGGGCCCACATTTAGGTCGCAACATCAGGGAAATCAAGGAAATCTGATGGTGGTCGCGACATGGATAACAAGTTATAGAAGTCGCTGGCATGAAACTGCCGTGAGAAAGATCAGAAGAAATGAAATGGTGTCGCTATCGCGGGAGATCGTCGTGGACATCAGCAAACTACGCTTCAAAGGCTGAAGTCATGAATCAAAGTCGCGACAGCGATACCGAAGGTCGCGATAAGAGATTGATGTCGACATCCGGCGACAAGTTAAAATCGCAATGATTTAGTTGATGTCGCTGACTGGATCGAGGTCGCATCGGCAACCAAATAGAAGTCCCGTGAGAATTGCCGATGTCGCGGCGAGATCGGTCGCGGCATCTGTGACCTACTCGCCAGCGAAGGTTGCAGAGCCATAAAGAGATGTCGCGACAAGATATTGCTGTCGCGACAACATGAGCGATCAGTTGAAGACTGCAGATGACTTGAGTTGAAGTCGCGACAAGACATCGATGTCGCGACATCAGGAGAGAACAATTGAAACCTCGCTAAATGCGAAGATATCGCTGAAGAATATATTGATGTCGCGACATCAAGAATGACCAAATCAAGCTTACATAGAGTAAGTTGATGTCGCGATTTGAGATTGATGTCGCGACATCGATGATGTCACTATTGTGAAACCGGTCGCGAACAATGCGCTGAATCGCCAAACCATTGAAACCCACAAAGAAGTTACATCAGGATTAGGCCCAATTGAGTGAACCCTATAAATACGCTAATATCCAAATTCATTAAAGCAATTATGCCACAGCTTAGAGGTCTCGATAGTCGAAAGCTCATTTTCTTTATTTTCTTTTCTTTCTTTTTCTTATTTTTTTATTTCACAAGCTAGAGCAAAGATTATGTTCGTATTTTTATTTTCGTTGTATTTTCTGAACTGATGTTGTTGTTTGAGTTGAAGCCGAATGCGTGTAATTCAATTTCTTTCAAATTACCCGAATGTTTGAAGTTCGCACAAATTTCTCAAATTACTGCTTCGCCTCAAATTGCAAAGCACTTCCATGATCGAGGAATGCCGATCGTGTAATTCAAGAATTGAGGAATCCAGCTCCATTGCGTAGAACGTTATAGTCGTGACTTATCTTTCCTCGTAGTTGCTTCATGCCAGCTCTTGTTAATTTCAAGCCAATGAATTTACTTCTGCTCTTGGGTTTATTACACTTGGGATCCGAATACGCTCATGACCAAGTAAGATTCGTCGTCCTCCTCGACTTCAAGCGAGGTCCTCCGAAAGGACAATGTGAAGACATTCTAAGGGTAATGTATTACTTTGAAGGTATACTAATCATATTAGGGATCTTTGAGCTTTGTAAGTTCATTTAGATAAATCCTCTCTCACTTGAAATCAAGAATCCAGTTGAATGAGTTATCTATTTAAACAAGGTAAAGAGTTCACTCAATTCTGGAGCAGCGAGGCCAACCCGTGTTAGCCGAGATCTAATCAAGGAAAGGTTGATCTATTCTAATTTCGAGGAGAGGAGCAATCGAAGTTGTATATCCTTGTTTCACCGTATAACTGGGAGCTAAGGTTTACAAATTCATAAAATGGGTATGAAGTATTGCAAAAGAAAAATATCCACTAGAAGTCCTCAAGTAAAAGTAGTTATCTAATTCCCGTATTCGAGAATCGTGTCAGATATTAAATAATGAAATGCGGAGTGTGGAGAGATCCAACAAAGATCTACAACGCCTTGGACATTTTGAAACCGAGATAATCAAGAAATTTTTATCGAGTAACTACAGGAATCGAGCAATTACTATAACTGCTTATCGATGTGTCCTTCGAGGATAACTATTCGTGATTAATTTCTTTATTAGAAATTCATTATTCTTATTCTTATCTTCCAAGATACTGGATAGTTCGGGCCATTTTCCTTTTGTTCGCTTAATTTTCCAGCACCTAATGCCGGATCCTACTATCATTTTGTGGCCCAAATAGTATGGAAATTGAGTAGGTCGTAGTAAGTTGATTTAAAATTCCGAGACTTTCGGGATCGACACCGATCACTAAATCCATTTTATTACTGTTTAATTGTACTTGCAGTGTATTTAATGTACTAAAACCAAACTTTGAAAATGATTTACTTAAGAGATTGGTGGTTTATATAGTATAATATCAACAAGCTTAGCCATGTCGGGGATTAGACAATAGTCCTTCGTAATAGTGACATAACGTATATGTGTTCTTGGTTTGGTTAACAAGCTACGCTGCCACGGGGATTAGACAATAGTCCTTTGGTAATAGTGACATAAATTTAGGCTGTGTTCTTTGGTTTGCTACTGCTTTTTACGCCAAGGTCGGATCGAAGAATTTTATAAATCAATATTCGATGAAGAAGGAAATACTAATTTGGACATTTTTAAAAGAAAAAGAACAAAAATAGTTTTTCAAGTGTTGAATCTTGTAGCCACGACCCTTAACAAATCCATATTGAAAATGTTTGTTGATTAGGCTAACTTCATTTATCCGAGTGTACTTTGATTTCGTAAAGGACAAATTACACAACATGACAGATAAAGGATTATTTGTACCAACCAGAATGTGCAAGAAAAGACCTCAAGTGCGAGCATGACACTATGGAGAATTCTATGGAATTCATTCATCCAATAAATAAACATTTCTTCTCTCTAGCAACAGAACGCATGAAAGAATCAATGCTAATAATTTTGAACTCAACCAAGACCGATAACTATGGTCCAACAAAGATCGCTCGGCTATCCCACTCGAAGATTCATGTTAAACGCAGAAGACCTTAAGACATTCCTCGTGACGGCTTAATCGTTGTTGAATGGTGTGGAGTCAGAAGTTATTCAACAAGGCAGCTTATTCTATTCTCTTTACGAGATAAGGATCGCAACATGGTTTAACTCCTACCATATGAATCGTTAACACAATGTGGAAGGAGCTAATGAGAGCTATTTCAAGAAATTTACTCCATCCTTCCCACTGACAAAGAAGGGAAATTACTAATTCCAAACATGGGGAAAGTGAGAACCGCAGATACAGATAGGAAAATCTTGTCATCACAACATTAGCTCATGTGTGAAATTTCAGAGAAATGGCAGAGTCGAAGAGAGCAAAGGAATGTGATTGACAAATCACGTACCATAGGCCAAATGGGATGAAAAAGATTGATACATTGGTTGAATGAAAGGAAGTCCAACTAAAAGCCAAAACGAAGGTAGCTAGGAAAGAATGAAGATTGCACGTAAAGAAGGATCTCTAAAATCACATTCGGGATAAATGATATAACATGACTGTGGAAATAAAAAGCGGGGAGTCTCTCATTCCTTTCTATCTTTTATTGCAATCGAAAGGAAATAATTGTTAGATTTTATATTTGAAGTAGCATGATTGCAAGTTTGGGGAATTTATTTTTATCTTGCATGAAATGCTTAACTATTGAAGAGAAATAATAGAAATTGTCAATTTCCCGCATGATAAAAATAAATCGAAGTCAGGTCGAGCCTGGAAAGTGACATCAACAAATCGTGATATTGTCAGAAGTTGGATTGTTTATTGTTTTGAGATATAACATGGGTTCGAGAGGATTGACCAAGGATGTGAGAGAATGAAGAATAATAAGTGGAAAAGAAAGCCAAATTGATGAAATTTAGTCATAACCTAAATAAAGAACATTCTCTGTCATAACTTAGAAACCCGATAACGTCACTTCCAGTAATTAATGTCTAGACTTTATTGCCCAATAGATAATGAAGTAACTTCAAAAGGTAATGTCAAAACATTAACCAAGGTTCACTTCACTCAAGGTCCAACGAATCCAAATTCACCCAAAACTTATGCAAGAATAAATAGCAATAAATAAACAGAAATCCATCTTTCGATCTTAATCGACTGCGGAATATCCCTTCAAGGAGCATAATCGTAGGAAAATTAAGGCATTCAAGAAAACGCTCCCAAATTTCCAAGAAAAGCCGAAATCTGGATTGAAAATACAAAACGGGACATAAATCGATGAATCTCATTTAATCTTCCCATAGAAATTGAAGGAAATCATAATTGACTTTGTTCTTTCCAAGAGACGCACCTCACTATAAAAGGGATGGAAGAACAAGGAATTAGAAACAAGCAGAAAGAATGAAGGGAAGGGAAAATGAGAGTGAAAGAAGCGTCCGAGGGGTGCAAACACTGCTTATGGAACGAAGGAGTCGAACAAATCACACTCCACTAAGTGTTCCATAAAACGCCGTTTACCCGTAGTTGCCGATGGGAAGGGAATATGGATTAGTTAGAATCCATCAACCAAGAAGCCCAAAGAAAAGGTAGAAGTAGCCCCAATTTACTGCAGGCACAACCTTGTTATGGTCAATCGCCATTCGAGCTCAAGGTCTCCGAGAACCAAATTTCAAAGAATGCAAAAACTCGAGAAAAGATAGATTTGTGAGCAGATGAACTTAGTGAAAATGTTTGTAATTGAAACGTGTTCGACAATATTGAAGTCTTTTGATATTTGAATAAAATTGCTGATTTTGTTGATCATGATGATCGTGTTTCCTTCAGATCAGTTTATTTTCTGTTAGGAATCAAAATTAACATTTCTCGCTCTGCTCAATTCTATTCAAGAGAATGGAGAACATGAATAATGAAAACTGAATTAAGAGTAAGCTAAAATCGCTTGTTCAAGTTCATCAAGAAAAAATGTAGAGAAATTGGTTAATTCATATAACAAAGTACTGATAACTAATGTAATAGACAAGTGAATAAACACAAAAGTCTTGAAGGAAATAATACACCTCGTCAACAAAGACCTTGAAACTTTGACTGAAATTAGGAAATTTTCCTGGAATTTAATTTGTAATCCACAAATTCTAGAACTGTTTGAATATTGATTGAGGCGTAAACTTGAAGAAACAACCGACAAAAAATGATACAAGCCATTATTGAACAATTTGAGCTTTCCAGCACCACCACTATGGGATATGTTGCTTTGCATACAATCTTAGTCCCTGAATTTGAGCCAAGATATTCCATGTCTTCAAAATAAGCTAACAAAAGCCCAAACCATCCTTATCACTAAATCCCAAGAAAGAACCTATGATGACCCAAGAACTCAAAAAAGGAGAGGAAAGAGATGGAGTTCGGGGGAGTTTGATTAGGGAAAGGCAAAAAGAGATGTACAGAGAAGGTGAAGGAAGAGAGATCGAAGACGTGTGAAAATACAAAGGAAAAAAGGAAAGAAAGCTAAAGAATAGCTTTTGTCTGCGGGCCTAACTCTCAACAATTAAGTTCTTAGTGGGTGTTTCAACACCCAAATTCTAATAAACATCTGGTATGGGGAGCTACTAACCTAAAGTTCGCAAGAGTGTTAGAAAGCCTAAAAGACAAAAACATAGCATAATTCCTAAAGTACATGACAAGGAAAATTCCAAAATCGAATTCATGTAAGAGAATCGGGAGCACAAATATTAAAAGAAGAAATTATAGTAGAATCCCAAACATAAAGTTTGGGGGAGTTTTTTTTTTTTTTTTTAGGGAGGAAAGAGCAGTTGAGGAGAGAAAAGCAGCTCTGGGTAATCTCAATCTAAAAATCCATTCATCCTACCCTTTACCCAAGCCTAACATTACAAGCCAAAAGACCGATTGATTTTGAAGGTTGAATCACCACATTAGTGGAGATCATGAAAAAACAAAGCTGCTGGGACCCGAATAAACAAACTTAAGAAAACTCCTTAAGATTTATTAAAATAAGTTAAGTTGGAGAAGGATTACTGACCGCACTATCAGTGAAAGAGTAAGACTTGATAAATAAACCTGCTTATAAGGCATTAGTTTATCATGAATTTGTAATAAAAGTATATCATGCTTTATTCGCTCATCCGAAAACTCCTGCTTGAATTAACAAAGGATATCTTTTAGTTCTAGATTAGAAAGGCAGACAGATAAAGGATGAAAAACAAAACGTAAAATGTCCTCTTGCTTCGAGGACAAACAATACTCTTTTCTTTTTCTTGCTTGAGACAAGCAAAATTTTGCAGTTTGGGGGGAGTTTGATGAGCTTAAAAGTCATCTATTTTTAGTCCATTTTTCCGTTTGATTTTCATCTAGAAATGAATAATTAATATACGTAAATACGAAGAAACTCACCAAATTGTTATTAAAGGGTGAAGAGAAGAAAGAAAGTAGAAAAATACAAAGAATAAGTGGAGGAAAAGTGCAGTCGAATGGCAGAGCAGAAACGAAAACAATTATTGATTCATTGATGCAGTTTTGGGTTTACACAGCCTGGGCCATGAGGTCGCAACATCGAAATCGAAGGAAATTACGTAGGTCGCGACATGGATAACAAGTTATAGAAGTCGCATACGAAACCGCCAGAGAAAGATCAGAAGAAATGAGTCGAGGTCGCGACGTGAGATCAAGTCAGCGACATCAAGAACCACAGCTTCAAAGCTGGGCGTAGTCGCGAATCAAAGTCGCAACAAGATACTGATGTCACGACAAGAGATTGATGTCGCGACATCCGAAGACAAGTTAAAAACTGCAAATGACTTAAGTTGATGTCGCTGACGTTGGGGATCGTGAGGTCGCTGGCTAATGGGCAACCAGTTGAAAGCTCCCAGAACTGTCGGCGTCACGGCTGAGATCGGTCGCCGGCACGTGACCGCCGTGCTGAAGGTTGCGTAGCCATAAAGCAGATGTCGCTATTAGCATAGTTGTCGCCGACAACATGAGCGAATAGTTAAGACTGCATGACTTGAGTTGAAGTCGCGATAAGATACTGAGCGTCGCGGTTAATGAGAGGCAACAATTGAAACCGCCAAATGTGGAGAAGATGTCGCTGATTAAAGATATCGATAGTTCGCACATCAAGAATGACCAACCGCTTTACATAGAGGCAAGTTGATGTCGCGACGTGAGATTGATGTCGCTAAGACATGTAGATGTCACGACAAGGAAACTCAAGTCGCGCATTTGAATGCTGAATCGGGTCAACCATTTTGAAACTCCACGCAGTTACACATTGGGATTAGGGCCCAATTGAGGAACCATAAATACGCAAATTATCCAAATTCTATTAAAGCAAATACGTCATTGCATTTGAGGTCTGGATAGTTTAAAGCTCATTTTCTTTATTATTTTTCTTTTCTTTCTTTTTCATATTTTTATTCACGCTTCTTCTTTAGCAAAAGATTATGTTCTCAAATAGATTTTTATTTTCGTCAGATTAACTGATGTTATCAAGGTTGAAATGGTCGAATGCAAAATTCACTTCTTTTCAAATTACTTCACCGGAATGTTCAAGTTCGGACAAATTCTGAATTCGATTGTTTCGCTTCAAATTGCAACTATTCTTAAGTGATCGAGGAATGTTGTATCGTGTAATTCAAGAATTTGGTGAATCCACCATTAAGTGAACGTTATAATGCACTTATCTTCCCCGTAGTTGTTTACAAAGAATTGTTACCCCGCCATCGAATTTACTCGTTTTGGGTTTATTGTCTTGGGATCCGAATACGCTTCTTATACCCAAGATTTAAGGCCATTGATCCGAGATTTCAAGCGAGAGGTCCTCCGAGTGACAATGTGGAAGACATTCCGAGGTAACGATTACTTTGAAGCCATACCACCCGCCATTAGATCTTTGAGCTTTGTGTTCACTTAGATAAATCCTCTCTCACTTGAAATCAAGAACGCAGTTGAATGAGTTACTCCATTTAAACAAGCAAAGAGTTCACCTCAATTCTGATAGTGAGGCCAACCCTGTTAGCCGAGATCTAATCAAGGAAAGGTCGAGATCTATTCTAATTCTCGAGGAGAGCAACTTAAGTTGTATATCCCCGCTTGACCGATAACTTGGGAGAGCTGGTTTACAAATTACAAATGGTATGAAGTATTGCAAAAGAAAATATCCGTAATTAGAAGTCCTCGCAGTGAGCATCTAATTCCCCTCAAAGATTCGAGAGAATCGTGCTCGGGAGTTATTAGATAATGAAACGTGGAGTGTGGGAGAGATCCAAATGCACTACAACTGGATGTATTTTGAACCTGGAGATAATCAAGAAATTTTATCGAGTAACCACAGAATCGATGGTCACTATAATCGCTTCTATTGATGTGTCCTCGTAGGATAACTATTCGCATTCACATTTCTTTATTAGAAATCATATTATTTTTATTCTTCATCTTCCAAGATGTCGATGTTCGCTTATTTTCCTTTCCTTTGTTCGCTAATTTTCCAGCACCTTAATGCTGGATCCTACTATCATTTTGTGCCCAAATAGTATGGAAATTGAGTAGTCGTGGTGTTGATTTAAAATTTTGAGATCTCTCGTGGGGATCGATATCTCGACTTAAATAATATTTATTACTTGTCGATTCGCGGCACTTGCGTATCATACCAAAACCAAACTTGAAAATGATTTACTCTAAGCGAGATTGGTAGTTTCATATAGTATAATATCAACAAGTTTTTGATGTCATGTTTAGGGATTAGACAATAGTCCTTTGGTAATAGTGACATAAATTTGTATGTGTTCTTTGGTTTGGTTAACAAGCCATGCCAATGGGACACAATAGTCCTTTGGTAATAGTGACATAAATTTGTATGTGTTCTTTGGTTTGGTTAACACACTCCCTTCGGAGTTAGCCAAATTACATAATGTGTTTCATGTCTCAATGCTTCGGAGATACCATTCTAATGAATCACACATCTTGCCAATACAAAATGTACAAGTGCAATCAGAATTCTCTTTTGATGAAGAGCCAAAAGTCATTCTATCTCGTGAAGTGAAACAATTGCGAAACAAACATGTCCCTCTAGTAAAGGTACTTTGGCAACACCACGGTTAGGAGCCATAATTGACAATGAGAGCATAGTATTCGCAACTCTTCAATTCGTGCATGAATTCGAGACTAAATTTTTAAGGTGGAGAATTAGAGACCAAATTATACCCTTGTATTTTATGACATGTTTAGGGTATAATGGAAATCAAATTTGTGTTTTTTGGAAATTTAAGAGTTAAAGTGAAAAGGGACATAACCAGACTCATTAAAGAAGTAAAAAGGATAATGGTAATTTGTCAAATTAAGGTCTTATGGGACATTAAGTTAAAAGATTATAGGTTATTTTGGAATTGTGATAAGTCGAGTTTCAAATTGACAACAATTTGTTCTAGATAAGAATTCCTCCATTTGGCTTTAGGTCTATTTATGGTGGAGAGAAGAAGAACTAGTTTCTAGGTTGCTATCTCTCCATTTGGTAGGGCTCTACTTGTTCAAGTAAAGAGGAAGAAAGGGAAGAGAAGAAAATGAAGGAAAAGGGAAGCTAGGTTGAAGCTTTCAAGACATTAAGGCTAGGAAAAATCCTAACTCTCCCCATATTTTTGTTTTTGGTTGGTTTGAGTTGAGTTGGGTTTGAGAGTTGTTTTGATCTGGTTTTGTTTTGATTTGGAAATTGACCGGTGAAAAGGGCAAGAATATGCAATTTCTATCAAAGCCCAACGCCTTTCACTTTCCGCCTCTACTCCTAGGCGAAAAGAAGCTTCACTTAGGCGAAGGTCTTCACCTAGGCGAAGGTCTTGCCCGCCTACGCAAACCCGAAGCCCAAATTTGCCCAGTCTCTGCCTCGCCTCGGCGAAGGTTGCTTCGTCTTGGCAAACCTGAAGCCCCGTTTTTCCCCCTTCCTTCTGCTAATTCTATAAACCATTACTCCTTTGTTAGGACTCTGATTTAGGTGAACGATAGGCATGAAATTGGATTAATTGACGATCTTAACAAGTGAATGAAAGGTTCGCATACGTATACAAGTTATAATGCTACACTACTAAATAAAATGTACGTGACATGGATGATTCAATACAAATAAGGAAAGTACAGTCTTAAGAATTGACTAAGTGTATAATATGGATATTGGTAAGATCTATGCGAAATGCTCTAAACTGCATATAATTGTGTGTCTTCTTAAGACCAAATAGTGAATGAGAATAGCACATCCGCTTAGTGCTTCAAAGACTCGTCAGCTACCCCGCACTTCCTCGCTCGTGACAGAACGCTCATTCAAGCAATGACACTCCCGCATAGTGCTACGACTCTCGCTTCGTGTCAGCACGCCTGCTCGCTGCTTCAACACTTCTATTCGCATTGCATCAGACCTTCGGGTACCTATTGTGATGCGTCTCTCTCATTCATTGTTACTGGTCTATGCAAGCAAATACTTATATGATGTGCATCTGAATAATGAATAATATGAACACAAATGTAATCAACTCAAATGCTAAGGCATATCTCAGTTATGTATTGTAGTGTACCTATGGGTACCTTCTGTTATGAAATTTCTAATAAGTACTCCTATGGGAGAGATGAATAATATGATTTGTGGAAATAATTATATATGTTTATATATTGAAATTGAGGATTAATGTTGCCATATGCTCATTTATGTCATACATGTATGTGTGTGTATATATATATATATATATATATATATATATATATATATATATGTATATATATATATATTATTTTGTTTTTCCCACTAAGTTTATTGTTAAGTTATATGTTTAGTTACCGAATGTTTCATCCGTGTAGGTTCTGAAGAAGTCATCAGAGACATCCTGTATATTTTGTAATAGAATTGTAAAAGCAATATTTTGTTATAGCAAAACTAGTAAGTAGATAAGTTGTCAGAGACTCAAGCATATTTGTACAGGACATTTTAAAACACCATTGTAGTGGTAATTCCACAAGTTATAATTTGTAGTCTATAATTTTTCATAATTCTGGCTTTTGAAACAAGTTTGTATCAATTATGAATCTATGCTCGAAATGGACCCAATAATGCCAAGAAATCAAAGTTAATTGTGTCTCTACTCAGGGCGCCCTTGCTTGTCGAAAACAAAGGGGCTTTACAAAGATGGACCGAGATAAGGATCAATCCGAAAGATAGTCCAGGTAGTCCTATTATATGGACCGGGAGGTGACCAATAGGATTCTCGAGGAAAGAACTGCCTTAGAAAAGTATCGCATTTAATGACCTAGATGGACCAAAAGGAGAATAGGGAGTTGGTGTAGAAAATTAAAGGGAGACACGAAAGTGTAAACCTCATACAGCGTTCCTTGGACAAGCATAAGTATATATTCACTTAATTAGCACTTCATAAATATAAATCAAATGCATCAACGGAAGCAATCAACCCTAGTATCTTTCCTGAGCTTTCTTGAGATTAACCACCTTGTAAGTGGACATTGATCATACCCTACTTTGTTTTATTTTGTTTTGTTTTTAAAACCTTTTTCACCCAACCATCAAGTCACGTAAATAGTGAATGACTTTAGTAGTCGGGGTACTTAATCCTCACTAAAACCACACCTTCCTTATGGGATCGATCTTTGGACTTGTTTGTCCACTGTATTACTTGTGCGACCCGTGCGCTTGCGAAAAATTGCTAACATGGAGCCCGACATTTCATGTATCATTTGAATAAATAATCTAACATCTAATCTATGACCAAATTTCTAATTGATTATGAATATTTTGTATTTTATTATTGCACTAACATTGTTTCTAATTGATAGAGCTTCGGATATGCCGCCCAAGTACACATTTTTCTCATCTAACTTGGCTTATTTATTTATTAATATATTTATTTGTCTATTCATTTATATATATTTGGTGTGTTAAGCTTTATCATATCAGTTGTCTTTAGTATCAATCAATTAATTAGCCAAAAGCCGTATTTTCTTTAGTTTGTTTAGTAGAGACCTGACTTTAGGGGCTTAGAGGGGTGCTACGCTTCCATTGTACCTTTCCGATAAAGAATCTAATTCTGACCAGACTCGCTTTTCCCAAACTCCACCTTCTTTCATCAGAGTCATACACTAGGTTTTTTCTTCTTGGCTTGCTTTCCTTTCTAAAAATAAACAAAAATAAGATGACTCCAAACCATTTTTTTTAAATGGTTTTTCAAAATAAAAACGAGTCTCGTGTTTTTAAGTGGGAAACACATAATAGCCAAAACTGCGAGGTCCACAAAATGGCGACTCCGTTAGGAACAAAGGATGGTACGCTTGAATACAAATTGGGAAAAATATTTCTTTGATTAGTTGATTAATAGATGCCTCTTTTTGTGCTTTTGTATACTTGATTGGTGGCATATCAGAGTTTTGATTTGTCGATTGCATCTTTCACATGCTTGATTGTTGTATTATTAATATTAGTTGGTTAACTTTGTCGGTTGATGCTTATACTTATCTTGTTATATCACTTGCTTCTTGTGGTATGCTCATTCTATTCACCTTGACACCTATTATTTTATCATTATTGTATATTCCATTTATTTTGATGTGTTGATTGTTTTGCTTTACTATTCTCATAGTATGTTGACTTCCTCTCACTATTTGATATTTTATCTCATTCTTTACATGTATACTCTTATTTTTTTGCATACTTCATTTTCAATGATATAGTTGATTATATTGGTTGGATATTATATCAAAGCGTGTTGATTCCTCCTTCTTGTATAATTACTCTACTCATCTTGACACGTGTGCATTTTGATTGATTGCTTATATCATTTGCCTTGACATGTTGATTTTGTCCATTGTGTATTCATCTTGATCACTGATAGGTGATTTTCATACACTATTTTATACCATTAATCACCTATCAATCATATGCTTTTATGGTGTTTTTAACAGCTTTAATGCTTAGTTTTATCATCTTATGGCTCTAGGAACATTTTGAAGCAAACAGAGCATAAAAAAATGCTAAAAGGATGAATTTCTGGGTTATACCATGACCTCCCATGGCTTCGAGAATTATATGGATGGATTCTACACCTTCCAATCTTTCTAACGAGTCCAAGATCACCAAATTCGGAGTTCGAATACACAGCCTCATGAAGTCAAGAAAGGATTTTCAAAAACACTACATGCAACACCCCTCAACTTTTGTGCATTTTCAGTATACTTAGTAGCCTCCAATGACTCCAAGCTTGATATAGGTAGATTCTACTCTCTCTTAGTTTTCCGTAGAGACCAAAATCATTGCATTTGGAGGTCGAATGAGAGAGTTATGATCATTTAAACTCAGAAGGTGTTCACCACGGCGAAGCCATTGTTCGCCGCAACGAAGGTGCCTTCGCTGAGGCGAACCAAAGCCATGCAAACTAAGAAGCTACTGGTTTGCCGAGGCGAAGGACGTCGGGCCTTGCAAAAATTAACCATTTTTTACCATTTTTTTCCCTTTTAAAGGCCCATTTTCCTAAAGCTTATAAATATATAAAGAGGACAAGTCTAGGGTTCCTGCTTGAGAGGGAACACCCTTAGGTTTCTCCCTTCTTGAACCATTTAGGATTTGTGATTTTGTTTATTTCTTCTTTGGATTTGGAGCTGATATTGAAGATCTAGCTTATTAGAGGAGCTCTTGCAACGGTAGTGTAGAGTTGGAGACGATTTTCATCTCTCATTTGTTTTATATCTCTAAACTCTACTCTATTTGTAAATCTTTCAGTATTATATTTATCTTAAATATGATTTTGTTGGATTACTTGATTGCAATGAGTAGCCAAACATCCTCTAGGGTTGATTGTGGAAGCACGGTATATATATTTTATGATGGTTTTGTGAATTCATGCTTGTGTGGATGTTAGTTGGTGTAGTTCTTAGGATTATTATGGTTTTAATTAATTAATCTATACTGAGAGTTAGGTCTTCGATCCCCTTACTAGGACATCCTTGGTGATGCTTGGATTACGCCTTAAAATCTGGTCCTGGGTCTCTTAAGGTATGAATTAATAATTTAAATACTAATTAACCTAATCAAAGAAGTCTAGGAAATTAGGAATGCTAAGTACTAGATGGATTTCATTAGGAGAAAACATTCAACATTACAAAACGGATCAGAGTGGACCACCGGAAGGTGATCGATCCGAGCATATTCCGGGTATTCCTATTGTATGGACCGAGAGGTGACCAATAGGATTCCCAAGGAAAGCACTGCCTTATAAAATTACCATGCTTCATGACCTAGATGGACCGAAATGAGTGTAAGGTCCCGATCGCCACCCGCATCGGCACCCGACCCGACATGACTAGGAACCAGATTGGGGAAAGTGGTCCTTATTTCTATTTCCAATCCAAATACAAAAAAATTCAATATTAAATGTGAATACATTTTCAATACCAAACGCATTTCAAATACTCATTAGGTATACGAAAAATATACATTAAACATTTTGTCAGAACTAAACATTTTATGAAGGCCCATCATTTCGGGGATAACTCCCACATTTCAGACTCATCATTTACAAAATTTATCGTGAGTTTTCTACTATCAAAAACATTTACAAAATAGAATTAGAGTTTAACTTTCACAAGATATTTTATACAAAAAAAGTCAATTCAATTTCATGCATGCGTGTCGCGGAGTTTTACTTCTCCTCCGAATGGCTTTGATGTTGGCTCTATGCTTATGCGGTCTTCACTCTTGTACCTATTCACTCGGTACCTGCGCGTTGATAAAAACAACACGCTAAGCATTTTCATGCTTAGTGGTTCTATACAGTTCTATTCTCTCTTCATTTCATTTTAAATCGAAACATGCAATATTTATAAAACAATGCTTTTGTACAATTTTCAATGACCAATGCACTACAATACGTATCTATATATTTATTCAATAAATAAATTACAATTCATTAGTCATCTCAAGCTATGCATTTTCATAGGTAGAAAGAAAAAAAAAATCATTCAAAGCACAAATCGTGCACTTTTCAATCTCATTATCATTTTGCACTAATCGAATTTAACCTATTCTTTCTAAGTAAGCATAGATAAACTAATCACCGGCATCCCACCTGCCGCAGCCACTATATATATATATATATAATATGTACTCAATTGGTGTACACTACTGATACTGTCCCGCTGAGCTACGAATCGGTATGCCAAAATAGTACGTTTGTTCGACTCTTATTGGTATACCAATTTATCCTTAACTAGAATTCTAACGGTAAACATTCTTTTAAGGGCATTAAAATCATTCAATACAATTTACAATAGCATATATATACATTTGTATGCAAATAGAACATTTTCACATTCATGCAATTTTCTTATGCAAATTCGCTTCACAAGCAATTGTCTCAAATCACTTTAAAAAAATCATTTCAAACACAAATCAATATGCACTTTCTTGTCAATCATTTCCAAAATTCAAATCATTTCAGAATTATTCAAATATTTTAGAAATAGAGAGAGTTTCCAGAATAACCCAAAATCGTCACTTTGATTCCACCTTCTAATCTCGACTTCAATGAGAGCTTTTCTCCGGTCACCCTATTCAAATACAATGAAAATCAAGTATTAGCCGATTATTCTAGAGTTCTATTTTCAGTAGGAATTGGAATCATCTCAATGGATAACCCAAACTCAAGTTACGGCATTTCAATGCCAAACTAGTCGATATGCCTAGCTCACTGGATCACCCACTATTTTTTTCGATTTTTGGGGTCTTAACTCCATAAATTGGTAATGGTTCCTTCACTCATTTGAAGCCATGGTTCTAAGGTTTCTTCTCCAATTGGAATCATCCAATTTGGATCACCCAAACTCAAGTTACGGCATTTTGATGCCAAACTAGTCGATATGCCCAGCTCACTGGATCACCCACTGTTTTTTTTCGATTTCTAGGGTCTTAACTCCGTAAATTGGTAATGGTTACTTCACTCATTTGAAGCTATGGTTCTAATGTTTCTTCTCCAATTGGAATCATCCAATTTGGATCACCCAAACTCAAGTTACGGCATTTTAATGCCAAACTAGTCGATATGTCCAACTCACTGGATCACCCACTGTTTTTTTTCGATTTCTGGGGTCTTAACTCCATAAATTGGTAATGGTTCCTTCACTAATTTGAAGCTATGGTTCTAATTTTTCTTCTTCAATTGGAATCATCCAATTTGGATCATTCAAACTCAAGTTATTACATTTTACACCTAGACTACTCTATTTTGCAAAACAAAATCTGTATATAGCTCCACTTTCATAGATTTCTGGGCACTTTGGGGTTACAATTACATATACTTCCTTCAAGTAAATTATTCCCCCAGAAGTCTAGTTTACCCAGAATTTTGAATCACTCAATTTGGATGAGTGAAACTGATTTTATGGCCAAAACACCACAACTACACCCAAAATAGGGCATACCCATGAGCTACCTGAACCCCCCTTTAAGCCATATTCGGGAGCCTTAGTGGTACATTTGTAGATCTATCTCTTATGGTTCTTTAACAATTAGAATCACTTCATTTGGATGATTACAACTTAATCTATAGCCAAAACAAGAACAGGAGTTTTGACAAAGATTTTTGAAACCAAACATTTCTTTTACAATCATTTCTCCAAACCAATCCAAACCAATACTCAACCAACAATACTCTTTCAAAATCAACCCAACACAACCCCAAAACTCATTTACAACCAAAACAAAAACTCTTTTTATCCACATTATTTTAGGGTTTTCCCAACTCAAAACAAATAAAGGGTTCTTGTAGTGGTTTGAGTCTTACTCAAATCTCTTTTCAAACTTAAATACCAAGGTTCCTCCTTGTTTTTTATCACTTTAGCCTTTGATTTTCATGGAGCAATTCACAAATCTCCCCATTCAAAAACCCTAGCTCTCTCCCTTTTTCTCAAAAATGAAAATGCCTTAATGAGAGGAATGTCTCTCAAAGGCCAAAATATGGTCTTTATGTCTCCTATTCACAAGGCCCTGTTTAGCTTTCACACTAAATCCCATTTCCTTTCTCATTTGCCATTTTAACACTTCATTTCACTTTTATTACTTCATTTACACTTTGTGCACTTTATATTTCTCATTTAGGACCCCGTCCCCATTTGACATTTTTACCAAATTTAATTGTTTCAAAATCTCCAAGTCGTATATTTTTTCGTTTAGATTTTAAATTCTGAAAATTTTCATTTACTTTATTTTGTACCCTAAACAAATTCTAAAAAACCTGCTAGGGCATTTTAGGCTGGGCAACTCTCCCCACTTAAGAAAATTTTATCCTAAATTACTTTCATCAACAACTATGATATTATCGTCGCACGTTTTCACTTTCCCAAGTTGCTTCCTCGGTCTTGTGGTTTCTCCACAACACTTTGACTAGAGGAATCTTCTTGTTCCAAAATTCTTTCACCTCACGAGCCAAAATTTCTACTGGCTCTTCCTCATAAATCAAATCTGGTCTCAACTCAATTGTCTCCGAAGAGACTACATGAGACTGGTCTGATCGGTACCTCCGTAGCATGGACACTTGAAACACATTATGGATCTTTTCCAATTCTGGAGGTAGTGCCAAACAGTATGCCACTGGACCAACTTTTTCGATCACTTCATAGGGGCCAATAAATCTAAGGCTCAACTTGCCATTTTTCCCAAATCTCATCACCTTCTTTCAAGGCGATACTTTCAAAAACACTTTTTCACCAACCTCATATCGAATATCTTTTCTTTTCATGTCGGCATATGATTTCTGTCTATCGGTGGCCACTTTCAATCTTTCTCTAATTATTTTCACTTTTTCTTCAGTCTCCTGTATCAAGTCAGGGCCAATCACTTTCTTTTCGCTCAACATTTTCTTCCATATAAAGCCACGTAAGGTGTCATTCCAATACTCAATTGGAAACTGTTGTTGTACACAAATTCAACTAAAGGGATGTGTCTATCCCAACTACCCTCTAGCTCAATCACACAACCTCTTAGCATGTCTCCGTAATCCGACTACTCTCCGATTGTCCAACCGTCTACGGGTGGAAGAAGCAAATTTAGTCATGCCCAAAGCCTCTGGCCTCTAAATCTCGAGGTAAACCTCGGATCTCTATCTGAAATAATCAACACTGGAATCCCATGTAACCGAACTATTTCACTTAAGTAAATCTCTGCCATCTTGTCAAGTGAATAGTCGATTTTCACTAGTAGGAAGTGAGCTGACTTGGTCATTTGTATTTGCATACAAATGTATATATATACTATTGTAAATTGTATTGAATGATTTTAATGCCCTTAAAAGAATTTTAACCGTTAGAATTCGAGTTAAGGATAAATTGGTATACCAATAAGAGTCAAACAAACGTACTATTGTGGCATACCGACCGTATCTGACAAGATTTGGTGAGGTGTACACCAACCGAGCACATTTTTTTAACCATGTTTACACCTACTAACCCAAGAGGACCGTGCCGGTGATTCTATCCTGTGCAATCGAAAGCATAGGTTAAATTCGATATGGGCTAAATGCAAAATGATAATGAGAATGAAAAAGTGCATGATTTATGATCTGGCGATTTGTCGCACATGAAAATGCATAGCTTCCGAGATGACCAATGAATCAGAATTGATTAAATGGAATTATATCTTTATGTATGTATTGTACTGCATTGGTAATTTAAGAAAGTACGAAAGCATTGTCTTATGAAATTGCATGATTTGATTTAAACTGAAATAAAGAGAGAATCTTATAGAACCACTAAGTATGAAAATGCTTAGCGTGTTGTTTTTATCAACATGCAGGTACCAAGTATAAAGTAGCAAGACCGAAGATGGCCGAGAGCGGAGTCACCGTCAAACAACGAGGAGTATAAGTAAATGCTCTGTCCCATGCATATCATTCCATTCATGATATTTTGTAACTATTTTGCATTGAATTCACGATAAAAGTCTTCATGAGAAGAATATATTGACTCATTTTGTTTTGGATATTTATGGAATGCTTTAAAGAGGTCTAAGAATATCATTTTGTATATTATTTTGAATTGTTACAGAATGTCTTCATTGTAAATGCATTTTGTTAAATGTAAATGCTTCTCTTATGGGCCTACCGAATTGAAATCGCTTCCGCACATATTTGAAAGTGTTTATACGAAATGGAATGTCGGCCTAAACGATTATTTTGTTTTTGTATATGTTTTGGTAAATGAACTCGGCTAGCAACCCGGACTAGGTTCGAATCCGCCAATCGGGTCGAGCTGGGAATGAGGTGTTACAAGGAGAATAGGGAGTGGGTGTGAGAATTTGAGGGGAGACGCGAAAGCATAAACCTCATGTCGGATTCCTTGGACATGCACAAGTGTACGTTCACTTAATCAATGCTTAATGAATATAAACCATAAATGCATCAATAGAAACAATCAACCTTGGAATCTTTCCTTGAGTTATATTCCCGATATTGCTCCATTCCTTGTGAGTGGACATTGATCACACCCTGTTTTCTTCTGTTTTCTTATCTTTTTAGTTTAGTTTAGGAAACCCTTTTTCACCCAACCATTTAGTCGCTCAAATAGTGAACGACTTAAGTAGATGGGGTACTCTATCCTCACTAAAACCACACCTTCCATGTGAAATCGATATCTGGACTTGTTAGTCCATTGTATTACGTGTCAAGTACACCCCATCATCCCCCTGCCTGCGATGAGGGACGCCACACGACGTAGACTTCTTTAACCTGATTTTTCTTATATGGGTGGGCCCATTTCAAATCATAATATCATAATAACAATAAAATTGTAAAACTACCAATGTAGTGATGTTTAAATTACCCTTTACATATATTGCAGTCCTATTTACTTGTCCTTACACAAGTTCCACTATTACAAAATTTTACATTTACATTTCAAATACAAATTCAAGGGACCTACACGAAAGACTCCCACGTCAGGTTTGCCCTAGCGAATGTGGGATGTCTCCACGACCTTCGCACCTACACTGGGATGAAACACCCATGCTAAGCTTATAGCTTAGTGGGAAACAGATAACATATATGACCACAGTAGTGGTCCTCAATTACAGTATACATATACATAATTCATATATCAAAATTTTCACATTTCCCGTAAGAGTTCATAATCGAAATTCAATGTGGTTAAAATTCGTAGGTACACTACATAACATAACCGAGATGCGAGCACGTAACTTATTACTTTTGTTTTCATATAATTATTTCCATATATCATCTTATTCAGATACATAACATATAAGTATTTGCTTGCATAGATCGGTAACAATGAATGAGAGGGACACAACACAATAGGTATCCTAAGGTACGCATAAAGATCGAATAGAGGTGTCACACGCACGTGCATGCCCACGTAATTGCAGGTGCAAGAGTGTCGTGAAGACTATGCGGGAGTGTCGTGAGCACTAATGATAGTGCCGCAGCACTAAACAGAGTGTCGGCATTAATCGTAGAGTGTTGCAAAACACTTAATCGAGGTGCCTATTCATTCACTATTCGATCTTAGGCAGGCATACAATTATATGTAATATTGAGATTGTTATATTATTCCTAATCACATTCCTATATTTATATAAAGCTAGCAAATAAGAGGCGAAACAAGTCTACCCAGAAACGGGTACGGACCCTTTCATTCACTTATTAGGATCGTCAATTAATCCAATTTCATGCCTATGGTTGAGCTTAATCGGAGTCCTAACAAAGGAGTGACGATTTCTAGAATTAACAGAAGGTCGGAAACAATAACAGTAACGCAGGTTCGCTTAGGCGTAGGGGACCTTCGCCTAGGAAAGGACCTATGCCAATGCGAAGCAACCCACGCCAAGGCGTAGCAAAGACTGGAAAATTTGGGGAATCGGGTTCGCAAAGGCAAAGCTCCCTTCGCCTAGGCGGAGAGCTTCAGGATTGCACAGAAATAACATCTTTAGCCATTCTCACCGGGTGATTTCCAACCAAAACAAAACCAAACCAAAACAAACCTCAAAACTGACTTAAATCAACCAAAAATACCTTTATAATGAGAGTTAGGGTTTTCCTAACTCACACATAACCAAAGAAGGAGGTTGGAGAATTTCCTAACCTTGATTTCTTAACACCTTCAAACTAGCTTCCTTTTCTTCTCTTCGCTTCACTTTACTTGAACGAGTGGAACTCCAAAAGATGGAGAAATAACAACCCCAAAAATGTCTTCTTCTCCCAAACCGTAATCCCTGAACTCCCAAAGCCAAAAATGAGATTTTTTTTTTTTTACCTCTCCTAAAAGACGAAGTGTTTGTCTTAATGAGATTTGGCTCATAGTTTCCCCTTTGGTAGTTAGTCCTTCATCTTTACTCTATTTGCAAGCCAACTTAGTATTATTCTGCTTTAACATATAATCTTCTTAACTTATGTCCCTTGAGTCCTTAATTTGTCAAATTACTATTTTACCCCTTTTTGACACTTAGCACTTAATTTTTAAAAAAATACAAATTTGACTTTTATTATACCCTAAACATGTAATAAAACTAATAGGGTATAATTTGGGGTGTTACATGTGCGACCCGTGCACTTGTGGAAAATCGCTAACAAGTTTTCATGGGTAAACTAAAGCCTAAATGATCTATTTAACTACCCTTACCTAAGTCATACACTACAAGCTATCTAAAGACCTAATTGATCCTAAGAATTGTGTATAGCCTATATTAGTGGAGAGTGATATGCCCAACAAGCCTATGGAGTCTTACACACTTACCATGTGAGTGAGAGATCCTCATTCCCTCATGTTTATTTAATTCCATCCGAACTACAATTAACCAGAGAGGGGAATACCACACACACACTTTTGAGAACTTTGGTTTAGGTATTTCAACTCATGGTCAATCTATTATTTTTTGAAAAAGGCAATCTCAAAGTTTTTTTTGTGTTGTATGAAGGTTAGATCCTTGAGCCAATTTATCATATAGGATCTCAATTTCATGCTCAACATACTTGTTTTTTTTTTTTTAATAAAGGGAAATGGTCTTGTTCTTTATTTGAGAACAAGCAAAATGTCAAGTTTGGGGGTATTTGATAGGTGATTTTCATACATTCTTTTATACCATTAATCACCTATCAATCATATGTTTTCATGATGTTTTTAACAGCTATAATGCTTAATTTTATCATCTTATGGCTCTAGGAACATTTTGAAGCAAAGAGAGCATAAAGAGGGCCAAAAATATGAATTTCTGGGTTTTACCATGACCTCCCATGGCTTCAAGCATGATATGGATGGATTCTACACCTTCCAAGCTTTCCAATGAGTCTAAGATCACCCAATTCGAAGTTCAAATGAAAAAACATACAGCCTCGTGAAGTCAAGAGATGATTTTCCAAAACACCTAATGCAACAGCCCTCAACATTTGTGCATTTTCAGTCTACTTATTGGCCTCCAATGACTCCAACCTTGATATTGATAGATTCTACTCTCTCTTACGTTTTCGTAGAGACCAAAATTATTGCATTTGGAGGTCGGATGAGAGAGTTATGATCATTGAAATTAGAAGGTGTTCGCCACAGCGAACAGGCGAAGCCATTGTTCGCCGTAGCGAAGACCTTCGCCAAGGCAAACCAGAGCCATGCAAAACAGAAAGCTATTGTTTCGCCGAGGCGAAGGATGTCGGGCCTTGCAAAAATTAACCATTTTTTGCCCTTTTAAAGGCCCATTTTCCTAAAGCCTATAAATATATGTATTATAGACAAGTTCCAATTTTTGGAGAGGGAACACCCTCTTAGGTTTCTCTTCCCTTCTTCTTGAATCATTTTTGTGGTTTAAGTTTTTGTCTCATTTTACTTTTGTATTTGGTGTAATATTGAAGAATCTACCAACTAGAGACCTCATTCAACCTTGAAGCTGAGTTTGAGCATTTCTAATCTCATTCATTTCTCTTGTATCTCTAACTCTCACTTCCTTTCTCATCTCTTTCATTATTATGGATGTAATAGACATGATTTTGATAGATTTAGGTTGCAATGAGTAGCTAAACTTTCCCTCTCAGTGGCTGATTGTTTAAATTGATGTTTACTATATATCTTTTAGAATGGTTTTGTGAACTCATGCTTGTGTGGATGTTAGTTGGTGTAGTTCTTAGGATTATTACGGTTTTAACTAATTAATCCATACTGAGAGTTAGGTCTTGATCCTCATACTAAAGCATCCTTGGTGACGCTTGGATTATGTCCTAAAACTAGTCCTAGATCTCTTAAGGTATGAATTAGTTAATTGAAATACTAATTAACCTAATCAAAGAAGTCTAGGGAATTAGGAATGCCTGGTACTAGATGGATTTCATTAGGAGTAGCATCATCTCAGCATTATGTGAGGATCGTATGGACCGAGAGGTGATTGATTCAAGCATAGTCCGAGTAGTCCTATTGTATGGACCAAGAGGTGACCAATAGGATTCCTAAAGAAAGCATTGCCTTATAAAAGTACTATCCTTAATGACCTAGATGGACCGAAAGGAGAATAGAGAGTTGGTGTGAGAAATTGAGGGGAGACACGAAAGTGTAAACCTCATCTTGGATTCCTTGGACATGCACAAGTGTACGTTCACTTAATCACCTTAATGGAATGAGAATCACAATGACCAACGGAGACAATCAACCCTAGAATCTTTCCTTGAGTTATATTCCCGACATTGCTCTATTCCTTGTGAGTGGACATTGATCACACCCTGTTTTCTTTTCTTTTGTTTTCTCTTTAGTTTAGTTTAGGAAACCCTTTTTCACCCAACCATTTATTGCTCAAAATTGAACGACATCAAGTAGCCGGGGTACTCAATCCTCGCTAAAACCACACCTTCCCTCCGATCGGTTATCTTAATTTGTTAGTCCACTCGTATTAATGGTGTGGGATCTAGCGCTTATGGGACTACCAAAGTCTTTGGTAGCTACGCCAATTACCAAACAATCACCTCTTTTACCATGTTGTTTTTTTGTTATATATTCACCTTATATTCCTATGCTTTCAATTCCTCCTTTGTATATTCTTTCCATTGATTGATTGCTCATCTCATATTCCTGCTTAGATCGTGTGTAGATTTTGATTATATACTTATGCTTTGCATGACTGATTGTTATGTGACTACCTTTCTCTCGCTTGACTGCATGTTGTATGTCTATGTGGAACACACTTGTATCCCCTTATCTCTAAATCCTTAGTCTCGATTGATCTATCTTTCTTGATTGGTGGTGTTTGATCGAGCCTTGTTGCCTTTCGTTTCTGCTCTTCGACCGAGCTAGTGACTAGGGGTAAGGTCTAGTGATGGGCTATATCCATGTTTGGGAGCATTTTGGAGGTGGACGACATGTAGATGCTAAGGAGTCCGATCTTTGAAGACTTGTATAGCCCAAAGCTAGATTTTAGGATACTTGTGTGACCGGTGTGCCTTTTTTTGTTTTAGATGTCATTTAGATTTTTCGGATGCACCCACACATTCACTATACACTTAGTTTATTCCTGAGTGTTGAGAGTAGTGAGAGCCTTTACCATAGGCCGCCCCTTGGGATGTCGAGGAAGTGCATGTGTGGAGTTGATGACCACCTTGCATGGAAGCGCTCAAGGCCTCTTCGAAGACATAGAGGTCAGTACCACTGAGGGTACGACGCTTCCTGCTAGGGACCCTTTAAAAGACCCACCCACCCTTCTTTTTTTAGAGCCACTATTGACCTTCTACGTTAAGTTTAGATCCTACTGATTAGAACTCCCATCCTACACGTGGGTGCATCTGTGAGCCTTCAGGGCTGGTTTAGTCATGATATGGATCCAGGTTTCTCCATTTTGATTTCCTCTTAAAGGTATTGATAAGACTAAATGATATATACAAATTTATGACACCACTACCAAAGGATTATTACCTAATCCCCGGCAACGGCGCCAAAAACTTGTTGAGACCCTTTTTCTTATGTAGGAAAAAGATGGAATTGTTCTTTATTTTTAAAATGACTCCTTTAAAATTTGTGTGTGTGGTCTCGATCACTGCAAGTGCACAGGTCGTACAAGTAATGAAAGTGGATATTTAAAGTCCAAATATTTTTCCCACGAGGAAAGATGATAAATCAAAAGACCAACACCTCAATTACTCAAGATCATTACTATTTGAATTCCACTGATATGATGATAAGAGGACTAAAATGTAGTCCTAGACTGAAATCTTAAATGTACAAAAGTAAAGTTTAATAAAATTTGGGGTTGAGGTTTCACTGAGTGAGGCAAAAACCGACATGATCAAATAATAAATTAATTTATATCATTGATTCATAGCTCAACCATCAATTGGAAAACTGAATTTGTCAAAGATGAAAGGTAGTATAGTTTGGATTTCTCCCTCAACCATACTTTTCACTGATTAAAGGTTCATATCTACCAGAGGATATGATTCTATTAAGTTACCTCGCATTTCATATAACCCTTTCTAAGATTTAAGTATTTTTCCCTTTCGCATTTCATACATCACGTATCTTAGGACTAAAGTAGTCTCGCTCTACAAATGTGATCTTGTAAGCCTTCTCTAATTTGATTTGACACCATCCTACACTTCCGATGAAAATTTCCATCTCCTTGATTAGATCTTGCTAACACTCGGATCGGGACCAATTCAAATAGGAATAAGAGAGACCTTTGGATGATTAAACAGATACTTCATTCAACCATCCTCCAATTATAAGTAAGTTGGTGATCTATCTGAGTAATCCTTCAAAGTTCATTAGCTCCATAGTATTAGTCTACCATACCACAATGAACAGCTCTACACTCCCAAGATTCACCATCTCTGTGTCACTCAGAGGGCCTCTTGGAAATCAGAGAGAGATATAGTACCTTGCATTGGGTACACGATACTAGTACTGAGAACAAGTAGATTTATAAACAAAACCAATCAAATAAATTCAAGAATTCTAATTAAAGCTTTCTTCCACCTTATGCATCAAAATGACTATCATTAATGACCCATTTCCAATGAGCTCAACTTTTCAAAACTGGTTTACTCATGTTAGTGACTAACTAATCAGGAAAATTCACTGAAATCATAAATGAACTGAAATAAATGAACTCGATAAACTTTCCAAAGATCCATTTAAATCAAACAAGAATGAAAAGAAGAATTTATAAAGAAATACCACCGAAGCCACACTTCAAGAGAATACCCAAATCCGCAAAATTGAAAGAAAACTAACAAAATAAAACTATACCACGCTAAATCTACTAAAATCAAAAATAAAAGAAAAAAAATAAAATAAAATAAATAAAATAAAAAAATAAAAATGTACAGGAGTCTTCAACCACCCAGAAATCCTAGAGCTGCCGAAAGTTGCGTACATTGCCCTAGAAGCGTGTATTTATAGGCTTTCCAATGTTGGGCCTCTTACTCATTAATTGGGTGCTTGTGGATTCCCGACTCCGCCCAATCAGTCTCTACGCGACATAAAAAGGTCCGCCGCGACAACGCTCGCCTTTATCGCGCCTCGTCGTAGCTTCTTGTATTCTCGCCGCGACCTATTCTCCGGGCTTGAGCTGATCAGGTCGCGACATACTTTGATAATGTCGCGACATAATTTGTATTCAACAGTCTTGTTCTTATTGGGACAAGAATGCCTTGTGTCACGACACCAAACCTGTTTGCACCCTGCTTCTCATGTCCTTGTTCTACTGGAGTTTGTCGCGACATAATTTTCCTTGTCACGACAAAACAATTGCTTTTCAGCCTAGCAACTCTGTCGCGACAGGATTTCTTTAAGTCCTTAGCAATTCTTTCATTCCGACAAGAAAACTCTTTCGGGTCACGCATGCACTTTCTTCTTAGTTCACTTGGCCGAGTTGTTTCATTTTACATAGAATTATTATATATGCGACACAATTGCCTTGGCCATTCTCAAGGCTTCTTCAATTTCTGTCGCGACCTACTTTTCTTTGTCGTAACATAATTTTATCATTCCTTAGCTTTTATTGTCGCGACATAAAACTTTTTTGTCGCGACACAGGTTTTGCCTTCAACTCTTGATTATGTCGCAACAAAAATTTCTTTATCGTCGTTCTTCTTGTGTTGCTCTTCAGCATCTTATCGCAACATGGGAATTCACCTCCTTCATGTTTTGTTTGTCGCGATAGAAATAATCTTTGTTGCGACAAAGATTAGGTTGCTCTCAAGCTGTGAATTCGAATGTTATGTTACATGATTTCTTTGTTGCATAAAGAGTTCTTCCGAGTTGTTTGATGTTGGAAACTTGTCACAACAAAAACACTTGTCCGCCTGACCATGTTGTAATCTAAGCAATTTCTATCGCAATAGAATTGTCTTCATATGACAGAGTCTTCATCCCCGGTTAGCCTCTCAACTCTGTCAGAATATGACATAAATTATATTGTCGCGACACAACTTCTTTGCTCTCTGTTTTAATCTTTGTCGCGACAGTTTCCTTCATAATTTTCTTTAACAATGTTGCGACAGAAAAATTCTTTATCGCGACAAAATTTCTTCTTCAGCCATTAAGTTCCGTCTAAGCTTTATTGCGACATCCACATGGCAAGATAGATTTCCTGCCTCATGAATTCGCTGGCCGCGATTATATAAAATTGTGTCGCGACACGTATCACGCTTCCAATTCCGCTCTTGCTCGTTTTCTCTCTTTTTTCACTTAACTCTTGCAAAACAAAAAAAGTTGTGAATATCCTATAATTGGGCAATACAAATATTCTAAAATTGTTAAAATCATGCCAGAAAAATGGATTAAAAATATATGAGTTTAAGACTCATCAGGTATACAGAGATTGATCAAAGTTTGGGTTTCAATGGAATGGTTTTCTACATAGTGTTGGCTTATCTATTTCGGTTTCAGTTCAACATTCACTTATTGATTTTGCTCATCTCGGGTAGTATCTTTTCCAATTTTGCTACATTTTTAGGGCTTATTATGTGATATAATCTGAGACCACTTTTGTGATTAGGTTCAGGCAGATTTAGTTTTATGACGATCATATTGTTATGATTCAAGAAGCTATTAGTTGACCGCTTGCCTCATTGATTTCCTTGATTTAACAGGCCATAGCTAGAGTTAGTCAAAGGATAGACGCAAGAAAATCGCATGACTATTTTCAGGATGAGGCTTAGTATAATTCCTTAATACTACCACCTCCACTACCTGTTTAGATGACGGATTCTTACGCGCCACTAGTGCTTCATGGTCAGGCAGAGGTGACCCCGCCATCGACTACAATACTTGTTTTTACCATTGATAATACACATACACATATGGATAGGCTGGAGCAGCTCTTTCGACAGAAGAGAATCTTTGATGGAGTTAAACAATCGATGTTTATTATTGATGTATGTAAAACTACTTTTCCAATAGCACATATTCATGATACAATGTTGAAGGACCATGATTCGACGAGGATATACTATAATGACTCCCAATCATAGTACTTATGAGAGAGTTTTACATGCTTATGATGATCCTGAGACAATCGACCTTGGTATAGTGATTGGTCTAAAGGATTGAGTTTTGGTTTAGCATTATCTACATATGAGAGAGATAGACTACTTCACTTGCTTAGATTATACCTAGATGTTTTTGCATGATCTTGTGGAGATATGCTACACCTCTCCTTTATTGCTCAATATAAACAGTAGTACACATGCTACCACTACAAGAAGATGATTTGGTTTGAGGAGTCCTCTATAGGATTTGAGTAGTGACCTCAAGGAAGTTCAAATTTCCACCTAAAGCAAGATCTTACATTATCGAGAGCTACCTAGAGAACTGATGGTTTATGGACTTAGATGGAAACCACCCTAGAAATAAACCAATGTAGATCAATTGAAAAAATTTTATGTTTGAGACCATGGTCGCAGAATGGGTGGCCATCATTTCGGTTAACCATATACCTTATCACTTGTTACTCATATTTTTTACCAAGCAGAGCCCATTGAGTCTCACAGCGCATTTTGGTCTATCTTTCTCATAGCCCCGCTACCTTTTCATACCGGGATGGTGTCTTCAGCATGGATGCCTTAGTTTAAGGACTGAGTTATGACACATTGACTTCTTATTCTTTACATCATTTTACCACATTCACTTCATTGTTTCATTCCATTTTATAGTTTCTATATTTTCTATACCCACTTTCTTTCTATTTGACTTTTGGTTCCGTCTCATTCTTTTCTCACTTAGATCAGTGATCTATTCATCTTATCAGATAGTCATTATGTCAGCTTCTTCATTCATTTCATAGATATTTATTCAAAGATCTGTGAAGGTTTGATTGTGCGAAGTATTTCATTGGAGTTGGTTTATTGTACTCGCGCTTGGAGAGATATTTGTTCATTGTCATATCGCTTTGTTTCTTCATTTGTTTATTCAATTTATGCGCAAATATATATATATATATATATATATATATATATATATATATATATATATATATGTGTGTGTGTGTGTGTGTGTGTGTGTGTGTGTGTGTGTGTGTGTGTGTGTGTGTGTGTGTGTGTGTGTGTGTGCACGTGTATATATTAGGTAATGACGCAGATTCTCGAGTATGTATAAGGGATTTCTATGAGGATCGTTATTTCGAGTGTATATATTACTTATGGGAGTTCGTATGTGAGCTTCCCGAGATCCTTGTGCTTGAGTATGTATATTGATTTATGAGAATCATTATTTTGAGAGTATGTATTACTAAATGTGGAGGTTTTTTAAGGTATTTCCTAATATCCAGTATCATGTGCTTATTATGTAGATCAGATTAGTCATAATGGTAGATGACTAATCCTCTCCTGTGTGGGCTCGAGTCAAGTCATATTCATCATCCCATCTATCGACGACATACCTCCCATGCAGTGATTTAGGTAGATCCATTATATCATCGCCTTTCTTTTTTTTTTCTTACTCGTTATCTATCTTCTAATTTCATCACATTCCTCACCTCATATGCTATTACTCCTGAGTCTGATGTTTTACCTACATCCTTGCCCTTTACTCCATCTCACCTCTCTCGCTACACTTTCTTTCGCGGTCACATCATTATCATCAGTGCTTCCATTGGATGTTCTTGTGTCCATTGCTCATGAGACTTCTTATGCATGTGGCATTCCACACATGAGGGCACGAAGTTGATCATTGGGCATTTGAGCCTAGTTTCCCTTCATTTATTTTACCTTATCATCCTAAGCCTACATTACGGTCTATGTCGTAAGACCACCCTGAGGCCATGAGATTTGACGTTTTCTTTGACAACATCTACTTGGATAGGCATCTGAGACTTGGTTGATATCTGGACATTGTCATGTTGATTTTTCTAGGGAGATACCTCACTAACATTTGGATCCATTTCTAGTTACGGTTCTGGATGACCCGAGGTCGCTTTTCATCGATGGATGCATGGGATTTCACTGATTTTTCGACACTACTTCTGAGCATTAGGATGCCATATTGTGTGGCCATCCCTATCTATCAGATCATTCGATTTTGCTGTTTGTGTAGAAAAATTATTGCTAAGATGTCGAGCCATATTTTGATATTTTAGGGTTTCACCACATCTTTATTGGATGGCATACATGTCATACTTGGGAAGTCATATCCCTTATTCGCTAGGATCATCAAGAATTTGTTTGTTTGTGCATACAGTCCTTATCGAGAAGATGAGTCTTGTTATGACATTTTTGGAATTTCATTATGCTTTTGTTAGATGCCACACTAGGGCATATTCCTTATCTTTCGGGATCATTTGGAGGAGGTTGGTTTGTGCATGCAGTTCTTATCGAGGATATGAGCCATTATTATGACATTTTTAGACTTCATCATATTTATGTTGGATGTCATACTGGGGCATACCCCTTGGTTAGCGAGATCATTTGGAGTTTGTTGGTTTGTGCAGACACTCCTTATTGAGAAGATGAGCCTTGTGATAACATTCTCTTTTATTTCATCATGTTTCTATTGGATGCCATATTAAGGCATACCCTATAGTTATCGGGACCATCTGGAGGTGGTTGGTTTGTGCAGATAATTTTCATCGAGAGGATGAGCCTCATTATGACATTTCAAGTAGATGTCATCCCAGAGTATCTTTCCCTATTTTTTGAGATTACACTAAGGCCTTCAATTTTTCGGGGTCTTTTTTTAACCGAGTGCTCATGAGCGATTGCCCATGAATAGTGAGCCCAGTGATGCACGACACAATGCCTTTATCGCGTGCCACGGCTTCTGTATTTGCATCGCCTCATTGTCGTGCAAGGGTGCCACGTAGCACACACCTCGGCCGTCCCAACCCCACGCTTTGTCGCGACACATGAAACTGCAATCGAGACATGGGCGAGGCGGACGCTCTGTCGTGGCGGAGAGAAATAAGACGCGAAGTCGCATCCGCAGCCGGAAAATCTTTGTCGCAACAAAAAACACTAGGAAGTCTGTCGTGATAAAGAATTCTCGCCGCCTTGAAATCTTCTGTCAGCTTGCCTTGTAGCTTCCAGTCGCCTGCTTGAGGCATTGGTCTATGGGTCATGATAGAAAACTCTGTCGCAACACCAGCCCAAGCCCCGTCGCGACCTAAAATGTCTGTCGCGACAAGAGGCTGAATAAACCTGCATCTGATAGAGGGACCGCGATACTTGTTGTGAGGTTTTGTCGCCAGTGACTCCCTCCTATCGTACCACATGCGCTGGAGTTCGTGCGAGATCCCTGCCGTGTGCGAGCATGCACGGCGTAAATGCGCGCTCTTTGCGACAACGCATTCCTAGTCGCACACGCTGAGTGCGTGCGTTGCGCCACCACTATCGCTGGCTGGAGTAAGGAACCTATCCGTAAAGACTCAAAATGGGCGATGGCCCATTTGGTCTCTGACCTCGATTTCCCTTTTCTTTTCTTTTTCCTTTCCTTTCCAAAGCACCCTAATTTCAACATAACTTAGTCTTTTTATACAAAGACAACTGGAAGCCCGGAAAGCTTGCAAAAATATATAAATCATATAAAACGAGTTTAATTACAACTTTGTGTTCTTCAATTACAATTACAGAAAAAGGGTTTTCACCTAGAATTTACACAATACAAAAACAAGGCCAAATCATTTTCTTATGTAAGGTCTCGGGATGAATGTTTATCATCGATGTACCTCCAGTACTTGAAATTATTTTCCCACAATGGGGTGAACATTTTGATAGTTGAATTTCCTGCAAAGGGATTTACTCCCACCTAAATGCGCATGCAATGGCACACAACAATCATTCACATTCCATACAAATGCAATTTATACATGGAATGATTTTATATCATGCATGAGATGAGACTCCTCATGCCATACCCCGAGTCCCGACCGACTCCCTCCCGCAGTACAAGCCCGAGTGAAAACCGATCGTTAATTGTTCCACCCGGTAACCCAACTCGTGGATCGACCTCTAATACTCAATTTTAATTTCATTTAATAACGTGTGTGTTTATGGGCTGCGTATTTTTGGGTTCTCATCGCAAGATCGTCGCATGACTTCCCGACATTTTTACGGTCTTGCACCACTAATGATTATGTCTAACCGCGTATGAATTTAGGACTTTCACCCTAAGGGGGGATCTACCCCAACTTACTACACCAACACACGTGATTTATTATTTATTTCCAATTTATACGACCGTGAGTCTCGACCTTGGAAGTTGTCCCTTTTCCGAGCTCACCCCACATTCACCTAGAATAGTGAATTTACCATCACTATGCACCCACACCCGACTCGATGCAATGCTACCGTGCATATGAATGCAATCATGCCAATTCATATATACAACTTTTATGAACAATTATATTTCTCTACAATATAATTTCATAACATTCAAGCAATCATGTTAACACATCAATTGAGCATGCATTAACAACACCATTTTTCACACAACAAATCATGTTATTCATTTTCACAATACACCTGGAAGGTGTAGGCATGGGCCAGTCACGAAAAACCGGTTTCATATTCCAACCCAGTTTTGTCGGCGATCGGAATTTCGGTTTTAAGGCAATAAAGCGACCTAGAAATCCATTATGGGTTGTCAGAAGAAGCGAATCAATCCAGCGTCGGTCGAATCTTTGGGATGGGCAATGGCCATTTCGACTGAACACTAAAACCATTTGTATGGCTTTTAAGCGAGAATCAAGCCGGTAGGAGAAAAACCCCTACCTCTTGGAGAGTTTCGTAAAACTCGATTTCCGGTCTCTACTTGAAGCTCTGGCAGCGAGGGAAACGCTCCCTCTTGCTCGGAAGCGGGATCGATGAGTCGGGTTGGCCGACCTAGAGAAGGTAGAGTTTCTCTCCTCTACTTCTTCTTCCCCCTTCTTTCCTCTTATATTCCTCTCATCACATGGTTGATAGGATAGGTTGAGTGAGTGTCTCTACGGAAGACCGCGTGTCAACCTCTCATTGGCTCATGGTTCCATATCCATTTATCGAAACTTTGGATTTCTGACCTCTTAATGTGGTGACACATGTCCCACATGGGTCCCACTTGAGCTCTTGTTTGACTTGTTTTCCTTCTAACATGTGGCTCAATGTAAGCCACTCATCCCGTGCCAAGTGTCCCTCGTGACTCTGGTGCCTCGAAAAACGTGAAATTTCGACTGTCTTGGATTCGACGAAATTCGACGTGGTAGCTAGATTTCTCGAGATGATTCCAACGGTAAAGTCCGTTTCGTCATCCAAGATCTAGAAAAATTCCGGATTTTCAACCGAAATTACCGTTTTACTCTTTCTCGGAAAATTGAATTTTCTTGGGTTTTACATACATAGTCTTTAGAGATGTGTAGATGGTTTTTGCCGAGGATGAACTTCATTGTGACATTTTTGCTCTAGTATTGTTTATTTAGCGAATCTTTGTTAGGCCATGCAAGTTGGTAGACATTTCTCATGCTTATTTTTTTCATCCATTGTTGACATTGTTTTGGGACCCTCTATCTTTGGTGTCTAGAGATTTCAGAGTCAGATTCCGCATATGTTTCTAGCATGGCTTTTTGAGTCGATGAGAGGAGTTATTCATTTTGGACATTGAGTTCTTATTAGTCCTTCATGATAGATGCACATGCTCGTACTATTTCTGATTTTATGGTTGGTTCGACTGTTGAGCACAGTGTTAACTGCCTAGAGTCACTTTGGATATCCACTCGATGTGATGTTCCACTTGCCATACTAGGGCATATCCCCATATTTTATTGATGGGATGATTTGGCTTCACTAGCACTTGGTGGTTCTTATTTGATTAGGGGATCCTCTTTTTACATTATTAGCAATGTTCTTAGAATCTGAGAGATTCATGCATATATTATTCAACCTTTTACATATGTTTATTCCATATGAGATTTTCACAGCAGATTGTTCAGGAGTTCGAGTACTCAACACACTAGGCCATGTTTGCCCTCGTAGATTTCAAGCATTCAGACTTCACCTTTGCTTCCTTTGCTTTTTAGATTTTAGGCGTTCAGACTTTGCCTTTTATGTCTTCAGTTCAAATATCAGGCGTTCGAGACACCGCCTCCTACTGGGCGCCTACTCTGGTCGGGCTTTCGGACTTCACCTTCATATGTATGGTCTTGGACTTCATCACATGTCACATTTACTAGCACCGCATATCAGACGTTCAAACTTCGTCTTCTGCAGATCAGGCTTTCAAACTTCACCTTCATATGGATCAGATGTTCAGACTTCATTGCACCACTTTTTGCTATCCACCAGTTGAGGCGTTGAGACTTAAGTCTTCTGAGATCAAACATTCAAGCCCTTCCATGGATCAGATGTTCAAACTTCATCACCATCACATTTTTTCTTCACAGTTCGGAACTGTCTTCTGCAGATCAGACGTTCAGACTTTGCCTTCATATGGATCAGATGTTCAAACTTCATCTGCACCACATTTGCTAGCACCGTAGTTTAGACATTCAGACTTCGTCTTCTACAAATTAGGCATTCAGACTTCGCCTTCATATGGATCAGATGTTCAGACTTCATCTGCATCACATTTGCTAGCATCGCAGTCAGACGTTCAAACTTTGTCTTCTGTGGATTAGGCTTTCAAACTTCGCCTTCATATGGATCATATGTCCAAACTTCATCACATCATTTTCTATGCTGGTTCAGCGTTCGAGACTTCTTCTTACGGATCGAGTTTAGACTTTGCCTTCATATGGATCAGATGTTCAGACTTCATCTGCATAACATTTGCTAGCATCATAAAAAGACGTTCAAACTTCATCTTCTATAGATCAAGCGTTCAGACTTTGCCTTCATATAGAATAGATGTTCAGACCACACCTTCATATAGTTCAAATGTTCAAACTTTGTCTCCATCACTTCTTTTGCTTCATAGTTCAAACGTTCTTACTTCTTCTTCTACAAATAAGGGCGTTCAAATTTCTCCTCTACCTTCTACATCTTAAATAAAGGCGTTGAGTTTGCTTACATGTTCCCTTCATTTGAGCAGGACGTTGAGATGCCTTCTGCACCGGGCAAACCCTCAGAGTTCATCTTCATTAGAGATATCGTTACCAATATTCACGGTCGCTAGCATTTCCCACTTTGATCACATGGCTTCTTTCGGTTATCTTATTTTCCACTTGCTAGCTCATGAGTTTGTTACGAGTCTACATCTGACAATTATAAGGTTTTCATCAGCATACCATTTTCCTTCAGAGCTTATTCTCTTATTAGTTTCACTATTTTGTTGAGCGTTCATGTTTTTTATGAAAGCATAACGGGTGTTCATCTCTATATAGTGCACATGACCATTCTAGCACCCATGGGTTGGCCGACTTCCGCTTGTTTCAGATTTCGATACAGGTTCCACCTTTGAGAGGACCTTCTTGGATGGAGCTTGGATCTATATCATGGGTGGGACTATAGGTTATCTTGTTTTTTTTGTTGTCCACCCTTAGGGTGTCTAGGGCCCTCTTGGCTTTGCTCTGGTATCCCTCTTGGACACTTTTGGGATTTCCTTTTTTCTACGATAGAGTTCATCTCACTTCACTCACTTTTCACATCTTTGTTTTAATTCATTGCTCGTGTTCGTTACACTCATGAACTCTATCGAATAGAGACATATTTGTAGACCCCCAAAATTTGGAGGCTTAGAAGGTTTCTTCCTTTATAGGAGGCAATCCCACATTGGAAATTGACAAGGGAGAGAGGCATCTCTTTCCCTATAAAACAAGGCCTCTCCCGCTTGGTTTAAAGAAGAAATGGAAACCATGGGCCTCCCCCACCAAAGAGTTGGAGGCCCTAATGGCCCTTAATTAAATATTTTTTGGGGAGAAAAGTTTTGGGACAATAGGCTGTAATGCCCCAAAAATACCCTAGAATTTATAATAAAAATTATTATATATTAGAATTGTATCGTTAGTCATCTTGAGTATTCAGAGATTTATTAAATGAATATTGAATAAATGATTATATAGCTAAAAGCCAAAGGCAAATATTATATGCTAAATGAAAATTGATTGAACCCGAAAAATTTACCCAAGTGAAAAATGGAAAAAAAATATGGAATTTGTAAAAGGAGGACCTAAGGGTCAAATGATAGCTTAAATGCTAATGTGAAATAAATGATAGATGATAAGGAAAGTGAAATAAAGAGTTAGAATATCAAAAAAATGGAAAATTGGATTTATTGAGTGGCTAAACAAGGCCTTATGAAGATTAAGTGACTTAAGACAAAAAATGAAAATGAAACTAGGTGGAAGGCCAAACATGGCCTTACACTTAAGTGGGATTTTAAAAGACCAAAAGTGGTCTTTGGGAGCTCACTTTTTGAGCCAACCGTTTTTGAGAGAAGGAGAGGAGAAAAGGGGGAGAAAAACTAGGGTTTGCAAGAAGGAGTGGTTTTGGTTGGGTTTGCTTCCCATTTCTTGCTCCAAAGAGATAAAGCAACCCTAGGGAGATTTGAAGAAGAGATAAGGTAAGAAAAAAATCAAACCCTAACTTCATCCTATTTGATTTGGATTATGGGAAAAGCTACTTGAAGAAAAGGGTTTTCATTTATTCTAAACCACCTTTAGGTTGTTTTAGGTGGATTCCATGGTGGATTTTGATATGGGATGGATTGGAGAAGGTTTGTGAAAGAAAAATGGATGAAAATGCTAAAATCCAGTTTTACGGGCAAAAGCAGTAAGTGATACCGATACCAAAGTGGTGGTACCCACATGAGGTAGTGGGCAAGTGGTACGGTACCACTCAAGCTGGTACGTACCCGGTACCCAGCGGTGAGGAACTGAATCCGGTACGATTAGTGTGCGTACCCCACGCTTCCAATATACATTTTTTGCATATTTTGCCTTTATTAAGTCCGTATTCGTATACCGATTGTTGGGGACCACCGAAATGATTGCGAGGGTTGAATAAGGATAGAACTAGTGAAGCGCACCATACCTACGCCGCCTGCGGCTCCGCTCGCGCGGCGGGATTCGTCGTGGCGAGACTTAGTGTGTAACCAGAAACCGCTAACAAAGATAAATTGCCATTCACTAAAAATATGATAATTGTTTATCCATTAAAGTGGCGTGATTGTTATTGACTGAGACGGTGATCGCCTAACTGGACCGAGATCGAAGAAGAATGAAACTATATCCGACAACCGGTTTGTTCTCGACTCTTATTCTTATTTCAAGTATTTTGGTAGTTTACGAGTAAATATGAAATGAGTACATGAATGAGTACTATGAAATGAGATCACGTGAATTGAGTATATGAAATGAGTACATAGATTGAGTATATCTTTGAAAGATAATCTGAAAGATAATATGGAATTGAAAGGGCGATACTTGGCAGAATGAATGTGAATGATAAATCAGATTGTAAGCGAATCGGTCAATTCTTGACATCTTAAAGATTGAATATTATCTGAATGAGCCGCTGACGGGATGCGCAATCGGCATTCCTCACGAAGAGCACCCGAGGTAATCGATGTCCCGGCAGTGGGATCGCTGTCGTCGTCGTCATGATGGCGTGGCATTGAAGAAATGTCATGGCGGGATGCACCAATCGGCATCCGTCATGATGGGTATGGCATTTAAGTGATACCACGTAATAGGGGTGCGCAAGCGACATCCGTCATGATGGGAGACGGGTGTTAAATGTGTAGGCACATTACGAATGATGATAAGGGCGAGTTCATCAAGCGGAATCCGTCATAAATGTAATTGAATAGTCGAAGTGAAATAACCAGCATTGGCCAGGTGAAAGGGGATTTTATGTATATGCTTCGTCTCGCCGAGTTGAATTGTGAATTGAATTATTGCATTGAAAATGCATGTTGTGATATGATAAATGATTTGTAAAATGAAAGCATGCGAAATAATAGCATGAGTATATGTTGATATAATAGGCATTGTTTGATGTTAAATGCATGTCATGTGACACCCCAAAACCGGGGGTCTGTTGACTACCCGTCAACCCGCAGAAAATCTATATGTCTCGTATCGCGAGACTCATACCTGAGTAAAAATGCCTCTTGGGCTTAACCAATACTCATAAAAACAAATAGCACAACTATATTCCAATTATCTCCCAATGATTCAATAGTTGATTACACTTTTATACAAACATATATTAAAATCTAAATTCTAATACATGTATATCCAAAGCATCAAAGCCCGCAACCCGACTTTCTTCAAAATAGGCCTCTAAGATGAGTCATACTCCTCGAATGCTCCACAGCTTACAGAAATGATATTCCCTCGACGGGATGGTATCGCCGATGATGGAATCACCACTAAGTAGGTTACCTCTCCGCTTTAAGTGCATATCACGATGCTCCAATTTAAACACACGCTCAAGTAAATCATTGATCCTGCTTGAATGTCCTAAATGCGGATTCCATGTCTAGAGTCCTCACCGACTCCCTCACACTTGCCTAAGCTATGTATGAGAAAAATAACATTTTCAAAACAAAACTTGTTGTTCTTGAAAATATACTACCGAAGTGTCGGTAAAAATATGGGATTTACCCTCAAGAATGAGTGGTTGGTGAGCTTTCGAAACAGTCATGGTCTCATCCGAAATGATCACATTGGCCCATCTGGCAATTCTCAGGAAAATCATCTGTGAAATTCCTTTCGCAGCTTCATACTGAATTTTTCGGGAAATTCATGTCATACTGCTTAACACCTAATCTCTAGGTTACCCAGTGCATATGAAAATGCATTATGTCATTTCCAAAACGGCATTTATATAATATATATATACCAATATATTAATTATGCAACATTACTCAAATTTGCAATTCACACCCACATGTAATTAAACAATATGGATCAAACAACACCCCACGATTAGCTCACACCAGGCAATTCCACAATTTCATCTCAATGGCCTATACTCACATTATATTCCATATAATTGAGTAAATCTAATTTATCTCCAATGGCCTATACACCCAAACACAATTTATTATATAAATTATTAAACAAACACCCAAAAAACAGCCCCTACACAGTCACGGACTGTCCAAATGAGCTCCAAAAATTCTCGAAAATTTTTCACGCCCGGTTCAGATTTGGGACCGATCAACTGACCCCTCGGCCTCAAACCAACACAAGCATTACAAAACACTTAAACAGGGTAAAACAAGTAGGGATAAAAACCCCACACCTCACGGAGTTTGTGAAACTCCTCCAAGGCTGGAGTCACGCGTTGCCCACTCTTAAAAATTAAAGACAACTTGCTTTTGATCAGAAATCCGACGTTCGGATTAACCGGGATTCTAGAGAGAAGGTACTCTCTCTCTAAAAGAAAAATCACAAAATGTAAGCCACTGCATCTCCCATTTTTCTCCTGCACATGTTTTCGTTGTAGTATAGTGGTGAGTATTCCCGCCTGTCACGCGGGTGACCCGGGTTCGATCCCCGGCAACGGCGCCATAAAACTTGATGATCGGACCAAAACATGTTTGCACATTTATGCATTAGTTATGCATGCAAGATTATAACGTTATCACTGAAGGACTACTATCTAATCCCCAGCAAAATCGCCATAAAACTTGTTGTGACGAAATACATATACAAATTTATGACACTATTTCCAAAGGATTTGTATTAACTAATCGGGCAACGATTTTCCATCAACTTGTTGACATCATACTATCATAACCAAAAATCTCTTAAGTAGAACAATTTAATTTATTGGTTTTGATCGAAGTGCAAGTGCAGTCGACAAGTAATAAAATGGACTTAAGTCGGTGTCGATCCCACGAGATCTCAAGAATTTTCATCAACTTCTACGACTACTTTCAAAATTAATACTATTTGGACCCATAAGTTGATACGGGTTTCCGGCATGAAATTTGAAATCAACTAGTTCAAAGAGAGAAATGAACATTCAAATGAAGTATTTGAAATAAAGGACAAATGAAGGAAAATAAATTCCTACAAAAAGAAATGAATCTTGACGATTTATCATAGGAAGACACATCAAAGAGAAGCAGTCATGATGAAACGATCAATTCACATGGATTCATCTTTGAATTAATTTCTTGATTATCTCAAGTTTTCAAAATCTTGTCCCGAGGCATTTGTAGTGCGGTTGGATCTCTCACGCTCCACGTTTAGGTTATCTCTTCTTCACCGATTCTCTCGAATTACAAGAACGAGATAACTACTTTTAACAAGAACTTCCTTAAAAAATTTGGGTATTTTCTTTTGCAATCTTCATACCCATTTATGGTATGCATAGCTCCCAAAGTTATCGGTCGGCAAGGATATCTGACTTCCAAAATTACTCTTCCTCGAAATTAAAATAGATCAACCTTTCCTTGATTAGATCTCGGCTAACAAGGATTAGCCTCACCATCGAATTGAGTGAAATCTACCTTGTTTAAATAGATAAGTCGTTCAACTGGTTCTTGACTTCCAAGTGAGAAGAGGATTTATCCTAAGTGAACTCACAAAGCTCTGAAAGGATCTAATATGTTATTGTACCTTCAAAAGAAATGTATACTCGAGGATTGTCTTCCTGTGTCCTCGGGAGGACCTCCTTGAAATCAGTACTTGACGCAATTCTTAGCAGATATAGTAAGGCGTATTGAATCCAAAATCAATAAACTCATAATGCAGGAAATGGGAATTAAGTAAGCCGAAATGAACAAGATGCGCAAATTACTCACGGGAAAAATCAGGTTGACTACAGCGTTATCACAAATGGAAGAAATTTGGGTTTCCTCAATTCTTGTGAATCACGAGAACGGCATCATACGATCAAAAGAATAGCTGCGATTGGCTAAATAATCGAATCGAGAAATTTAATAGAACGATGCATTCCGGGTAGTAATTTTGAAAAGTGAATTTTGTATCATTAAACCCGACCAAAACGATATTCGGATCCAAGAAAGCGTAACGAAAAAAGCTGGGCAAACATCTGCTCTGGAAATAAAAGAAAAGAAAAGAAAAGAAAAGAAAGAAAATAAAAGAAGTGAAGCCTAGGCTACGGATCTCTCTTTTGATGCGCGCCGACTTGCTTTACTATTCCGTGCATTTGCGTATTTATAGGGTTTTCGGTTGGGCTAATCGATATAACTTTCTTTGTGGATTTGAGTAGCGGTGAATTCTGCTTGCTCGATTGCGACCTCGATTTTCTTTAGTCGCGACGCCGACTTAAGGATACGCTTCCTATGTTTAGTCGTTAGGTTGTCCGCGACGCAATCTTATGCCCTTGCGAGGTTTCGAGTTGATCGCTTGTGATATCGGCGACATCAGCGACGCTGTCGCGACATCATTTCTAGTCCTTTACGGCCTTCAATGGTTATTTCACGATGTCGCGACATCGAGGATGTTGTCAGCGACATGAAACCGAGTCTCACGCACCCTTCCGGATTGTCGCCCAGTGTCGCGACCTCGGTTTTCTTGTCGTGACATCTTAATGCGTCTTGTTCCTTGAGCAGTGTCCCACGATGTCGTGACATCAACCTCATAGTTTCGTAGCCTTGATTGATCTCCCTCTTGATGTCACGACTTGACATTAAGTCTCTGCTGCTAACAACCCGGTTGTTCTTGGTGTGTGACATCCCGATCTTCTTGTCGCTGACATGACCTTATCTTCTTGTAGGTTGCAATGGTTGTTGATGATGTCGCTGACCAATAGTTCTGTCGCGACATCACTCTTTTTTAAATTTACTCCTTCTCGGTACTTACCTGCTTGTGTTCACTGTCGTGACGCATCAAATTCTCTTCAATTTTCTGTGTAGCGACTTTAGAAGCTGATTTGTCTGAGACCCACAAGCATATTTCATTGATTGCTTTCATTTAACATCTGCCATTCATTTGCATTTTTATCACTTATTTACGCATTTTCTACCACTTTTCTTCTCTTGCTTCCTTCTGCTATTGACAAATTGGTGAGTTTCTTCATAGTGCAGTATATTAATTATTCAATTTAATGAAAATCAAGCGGAAAATGTACTAAAAGAGATGACTTTTAAACATCAAACTCCCCCAAACTTAGTTTGCTTGTCCTCGAAGCAAAAGAAAAAGAAAAGATTTGTTTGTCCTCGAACAAAAGGACATTACAAGCTGATTTGTTCTGCGTTAATCAGGAATTTAATTAGAAAGCAAGAGTGTGCATAATTTACGTATATCTAGCTTCAAATCCGGAGTTCAAGGTTAGTTTCTACTTTTCATAGTATACAAACTAAGAAATTTGAAATTATTTATAAACAACATAATCATTAGATCTTGTTGAATAATAGATTATTTCCTTTCTCATTTTCATACTTGAGTCAATTAACTCCTAAAGGATCCTTCTTAGTTTTGATTGTTTCCATGTTTCCGATTCCATAAGTTTGTTTTTTTATGTGATCTCCGCTAATGTAGGTGATTTCAGCCTTCAAGATCGATCAGGTCTTTTGAGCATATTGTTAGGCTTGGGTAATGGGTAGGATGGAAGGAATTTTTAGGTTAGATTGCCACGACCCTTTTCTCTCTTCTTCTGCCCTTTCCTTTTTGCTTATAGTTTCTCTAATAAACTCCTAAGCTTCATGTTTAGGACATCTCTTTGTCTCTTCAATTGACCCCATTATGCCCCTATTTTTCACTTGTAATTTCAACGAGGGAATTTTTCCTTTGTTTGTATGCATTTAAGACAATTTGTGTTTTAACTTTTTAGGCTTTCTAACACTCTTAGCCGAACTTTGGGTTGTGCTCCCATACCCAGATAGTAAGTGCTTAGGTGTTGAAACACCCCCAAGAACTGAATTGTTCGAGAGAGTTAGGCCACAAGATAAAACTTATCCCTATATAGCGTTCTTTTCTATTGCATTTTACGCTCTTTGTCTTTTTCTTTCATTCCCTTTTGAGTTCCTCGAAAATATATACTCCCAAACTTCATTTCTTACTTCCTCCTTTGATTCACAGGTAATCATGGAGTTCTTTCTTGGAGGATTGATTTCTTAGAATGGGTTGGGGTTTCCATTGGTTATTTTTGAAAAATAAGCTTGTTGGTTGATTTGGAACAGGTATATGCATCGGCATATAAATTGGGGATGGTTAGAATAATGGCTCAAATTGTCAGAATGGCTGCGCATCATCTCTCTTGTTAGATTTGTATCACCTAAATTTCGCTCTGACGATAATCCTAACAAATTACAGAATTTGGTTTGAGCGATTTTGTGACTAACCATGAGTACCTTGACTCATTTTGTTAATGAGTATTTAAATTAATTGGTATTCAACAGGTTCTTTGATCCCATTGTTCATACCACAAACTCAAAAAAATGTTTGTTCCTTCTATTGTATTACCTTATAATTATGGACTTATCAGGTTAGATATAGTAATTTTTGCACTTTGTGTTTCAATCAAAGCTTTGTATTTATTTGGCCTTTATTCTACATTTTAGCTCATTCCTAATCTAAGCCTTCATTCAATTCGATTCATTACATCATGTGATTTTTATTACGGAACTAATTTCTACTTTAATGTCACCCCAATCGCCATCTTCAGTGACTTGATATTGAACGACAAGTTCAAAATATACGCTTTTAGCAATTCAATTCAAGTTTCTCATTTTATTTTAAGTTCGATTGCAACGGTTTAGAACTCACAGTATAGAAAAGTGATTGAAACTTGAATGAATGAGTCTATTTTTTCTTTTAATTCATGAATTTATATAGATGTCACGGGGATCCGGGTGAGAGTGTCAATTGTGGCTAGATGCGGAATCTTTATTTCTATTCTCCTCTGTCCTGCTTTCTCTTTGTCGATCTGCTTTTTCCTATGCCATTCAATTGAGAGATCCACCTTTTATTCGAGTTCATCACATGTTCATTCAAGTGTGTTCATGTTTTTTCTCCATTTACATCATTACCTCCAAAATTTTGACGGGTTGTTGTTCGATCAAGTCCCGGATTCTCTAGCCACATCTTCCTCCTGAATGCATCGTTCCATCTAACACCTTGTCTACCCTTCATCTTTGTCTCAAAATCTTTCACTAGGGACATGTAGAAATTTAAATCCATTGATGTTCTCCTTTAATACTTGCTCTTCTGTTTGGCATCCCTTCGTAAATATTCCCGAGTGATTGTCTCTGATGCAGTTGTTGTAGAATGCCTCGTGTTGAACTTGGCTTCTTTAACGGATCTTTATCCCTTGTTTCCATTTCCCTTTACGAGTTTCTCCTTCTTCTTTGAATTACCTCCTTCATACATTCTTCCTTCCTTTTCGGCTTTGCTTCGGGTTCTGTTCCTTTTTTCTGACTCGGCTTCAAACCTTTCTTCTCTTCTCTGTAGTTCTTCTTCCCATTCTTGATCTCTTCTTTTTAGTTCTTTTTCATAGACTTCCTCCCTGAACTCTTGTTGCAACCTCCACTCCTTTTCCCTTGCCTCCATCTTGTTTTGCATGGAGAGAAGCATTTCCATGATTGCCTGGTTCTCTTGTGTTCCTGGGAACTCCTCCCTTTTTCTTTGAATGTTCTACCTTGCATGGGAGGAGAACTACCTAAGGGGAAGAGAGAAATCACTGAGCTTCTTTCATCTGTCTGCGATATCTGCAGAATGGAAATTATTAACATCAGGAGGAGCCTGTATTCACTTCTTCTTCTCTTGTTTTAATCAACACCCCCTTTTTCTTCTGGTTTCTGGGTCCTTTACTCACTCCTGTCAGTAAGAGTGGTGATGTCGTGAACACTTCTTCTTCTGCTTCCCCAATCCTCTCCTCTTGCCTTCAAACACAAGATTATGTATTCTTTGGGTGAGGATCCTCCTCTTTTGTTTCCTTCGTGGTACCTCGTTATCGAGATTTTCTATTATTGTCCCTATATTGATCTTATATCCCTTCGGAATAGCGTATAGCATGACACCTCTGTTCCCTCAACGCGTGCTCGAGGTGTAAGGTTGGAACCAAACGGAGGCTGAGGAAATAAATTATACATAGCCTCCTCGGTGAGGCTTCCTGTTAGGGTTTTGGTCCTCCTTTCTCATGCCTCAATTGAGCCTTCCCGTCGGTGAGTTTTTCTGCAATCTTCTTCAATCTTGGGTTTCTAGGAGCTTTTGAATTTTGACCCATCTTTGTGTCCTACCATTTCATAAACTTGGTTAATGAGTTTTGTGCTCCGTATAGCTGCAGCTCCTCGGCGGTATCTGTTGTGTCCTTTCTCCTACCAAATTTGAGTTGAACTCACTTACCTCTGCTTTGCACCTGCTGCTCTTTGGTGTGCGCAGGGTTTCTGACCTCTTTTCTTTATCATTTCCTTGAAAGGAAGCGGTAGGGTTTTTTAAATCGTCTTTCTGCACCACAAACCCCTTTTCAGGCATAGTGTTTCCTCCGAGTTTGAGTCACCTTCCTCGACACAAAATCTTGATGTTCTCTTACGCTATTTTTTCTTGCCTTTTTAGTGCTTTCCTCTCTGGGGCCCATTGGTCCCTCTGATGCCAGTGTTCTTTCATTACGATTCCTTCCTGTCGATTCTCTTATTCTGATTGCCGTTTTCCTCATGAATTCTTCTTGGTTGGGGTTGAGGTTTGATGGTTCGGCCATTTGAGGAAGAAGGAAAGTTTACGAGAGATTTTGGACCTAGGGTTTCGGGGAGTTTAAAATCGGGAGGGAGAGAGAATGACGGATACGGAATGGAGAGTGGAAGTTGGGAAAAGTACTCAACCCGTTGCAATTCAATCAAGGTTTAACATGAAGCTCGTGATTATTTCATTTATTTCCACATGTGTGACTTTAATGCCACCTTAAAACAAGATATATTTGTCATTGGGCAAACCTTAAAAATTTCTAGCTGGCAACATTTCCTAATTTGTCGCGACATCAAGTTAATTGTCGCGACCTTCTCAACCCTTGTTGGGACAAGCCATCCCTTGGTTGTGAAAGCATATATGTTCTCTATGTGTTATGATGTCAGCAACTATGCTTTAAAGGAAGTTCTCTTGTCGCGACTTGACCTTAAGCTCAATGTTCATAGAATCTTTCATTCCTTAGCTACTCTAAACTCTTCAACATCAAATGAATCAATTTCACCGCAGCCCGATTCATACATGTACTAAATTCACTTTCTCTGAGAATTTATGTGGAGAAAAAAATTGCTTCCACTTTTTCTGTATTCCTCCATGTGAGTTGTTCATGATTATCCGACAATTGCTCTTCCCTCCTTCCTTGCATTTTTGCTCCATGACTGCAATCTTGGCGAGTGATTACATCAAGCTAAAACAAAGTCTGTATTAATTGCTAATAATCAACCACGAATTCTAACTAAAATTCATATAGAAAATTAGAAATTGATTTCCTATGGTTTACTCCACGTCATCTGCTTCGATTTTTAGTCCTTAATTTGGACTTGTTGTTGTGTTCCTTCTTCTTTTAGAGATCTGCTGAAGCTCTTTCATTCCTTCCTCTCTGCGCTTAAATAGTGCTTAAGTCTTTGTCCATTTGCAAGATTCTTCTCAGTATATACGCATACTTAATGTCCTTTGCTCGAATGTGTGCTTGACCTGCTGTGTATGGGTCACCCCATTTGGATTTTAGCTTCCTGAAACAACTTGATCCTAGAGTCAAAGCGGTGAACTTTTTCCCCTGCTACGAACTCCTTCCTTGGGATCCTTTGAGTCATTGCCATTTCTTTGTCTTGTATCCTTGTAGATGGTATTATCATAGGCTTCATTTCTCAGTTCTTCAATTAGACAGTTTGTAGCAATCTCTCTTTGCGGTTTTGAAATCGAGTTCCAACTGTGATGATGTGAGTACATTGCCTTGTATTCTAATTCAGTAGGTGACATAGTTTCCGAATACAATTACGTATGGGGACATTCCAGTGAGTTGTATCGATCTGTAAAGCATGATGCATCATCCAAGTTTGGAGAGACCAATCCTTCCTGTTTGGACTCACTGCCTTTTCAAGTATTCTTTTGATCTCCACACATTTAGAAATTTACGCGCCCATTAGTGCGGGGATGATCGCTAGACTCATTACATGTTTGATCCATACCTACTCATGAGTTTTGCAAATATCTTGTTTGCAAAATGAAACTCTATCAACGATGATAATAATCACAGGTGTTCCAAATGTTCCTCAAAATATTCTTTTCTGAAAGCTCATAGCGTATTAGCATCATTTCTAGAACAAGCCCTTTGCCTCCACCCATTTGAAACGTAATCAAGCGCTAGCGGTATGTCTGATTTAAAATGATGGTGGGAATGGTCTAATAAAATCTATCCCATTACGTAATAATTGCACCACCATAATATTTCTTGAGGCATTTCATTTACTACTCTTGATATTTCCAATCTTACGGCATCGTCACATAACGGCCATTCGGTACAATCACGAAAAGCGTGGGCGATAAAATCCAGTTGGAGTATTTTATGGTGATTCTTTCTCTGAAAAGTGCCCCATGGTGATGCATGGCATTCATCGAAATTTTCCTTTGTTCATTTTAAAGCGCATTTTCTTATTATCATATCGGCACCTCTTTTTAAATAAAAGTGGATCATCCCGGAAATATAATACCTGGCACATCAGGTTAAGGTTTCCTCTTACATTGGGAAGTGAATTCGAAGGAACTACTCCTGGCTAAATAGTTCACAATGTCGGCATACCATGGGAAGTTGACGAAACCTTAAACGGGTTGCTCATACAGGAAATTCTCACATTAATATTACCTTCTCCTCCTCTTCGATTGTCTTTCTCTTGACAGTGATCGGCTATCACATTGTCACATCCTTTATCCTTGATTTCCAAATCAAACTCCTGCGATACGCGGCACCCACCTTATCAATCTTGGCTTGCTTCCTTTTTTGACATCCCAGTATTTGATTCTTGCATGATCGATGTGAATCCACCACATGGGATCCTAAAATGTATTGCCTAAATTTTCCGCAACCCGAATCATAGCTAGCATCTCCTTTTCGGTTGTTGAGTAGTTCTCTTGTGCTTCATTGAAGGTTTACTAGCATAGTATGTGGCCACACGAATATTCTTTCTTTCTTGCCCCAACCACGGCTCCCATTGCAAAATCACTAGCATCGCATTATTTCTAATCCTGATCCCGTTAAGTTTTTAGCCATTATAGGTGCTTGTACCCGATGGTTTTGATTTCTTGAAAGCATCTTTGCGGAGTTATCAAAGTTGAACCTCGTATCTTTTTCGATGTCATGTGTGTTACGGCTATTTTGAAAAGTCTTTGATGAATCTCTGCAAATCGGCGCCCCCGGCTCTTACTCCTTTTCTTTGTGGTAGTTGTGCGAAGTTTTGATAATGAATTCTTGGATTGGTCTACTTCTAAATCATGGCGAAATTTTATACTTGAGAAACGATACCTTGATCATATAAAAATGGCATTTTCCCAATTCAATCTTGCTTTGTTGTCTTGGCATCTTTGATCTTGTTCCCGGATTGTTTAAACATTGATCAAAGATTGGATCCATTACATAGTGAAGTCATCCGTGAAAATTTCCATTACTTCAGCGACTGAGTAGAATATAGGTATCATACACCTGCGGAGATATGGTAGGCATTACACCCAGCCCAAATGGCATCATACGAGAGCCGTACCATAGGGGGCATGTGAATGTAGTCTTCTCTTGATCCTCGGTGCAATTGCGATCTGATTTATCACAGTACCCATCAAAAAACAAAGTGAGGGTGTCTGCTAACACATCCAAACCTCCGTCAATAAGAGAAATGAAGGAAATGATCTTTTAAGTTCTTGCATTCAACTTCATATGTCATGCCACCCTCGTCTGTGCTTTGTTTCTTGTTGGAATCAATTCATTTTCTCATTAGGATCCACGATAAATCCACCCTTCTTTGGAACCATGGAATTTGGACACCCGAGGACTATACGGGATTGCATAGATGAAACCGACATTTAGCAATTTAGTACCTCTTTCTTGACTACTTCCTTCATTCTGAGTTAGTCTCCTTTGATGTTCTCTGATTGGCCTTGAAGTTTCTTCCGTGAATTTTGTACATACAATGTCAGTGTTTGATACATCAATTCTTCAATGGACCGGCTATAGACTCTTTTATGTTTCTTCAGTCTGGTAATTCTTGTTCCTCCTCGTCACTCGGTCTGGCGAGATAATCACTTTGGTTTTTCTCACAGGGTGGTTCACACACACACACACACCTGTAAACATAACCGAATGACTTGGCAGTTCTTCTTTCAACACAGCCCTTGTGGTTTCTTGTTGAGTTCCTCTTTCATGCTTCCTCTTGTTCCATCTCTGCTTTGCGTCATGCTCATCACAGTTTCTATAGAATGAGAACCGTTGTATGAATAATCAGAGTAATCATCTTGATATCACGGAAATTCATCTCTTTTTCATTGATAAAAAATTTGATCATTACTGATCATTTTGAACATCGGGGTTGAGGTTATGAACTTCATCAACTACAGTGAAATTTTCTGCATCTACCTTTATTCTATGTGCGCATGCCCTCGGTCAAGTTGGGCGGCTTCTTTCCCGACCCTCAGTGGAACTCCTTTTTGCATATATCGATGGAGCGGCTCCGGTGGCTCAGGCCGTCTTCCCAATGAAGGGAATTTGCCCGTAGATCTTCCTCCATGTCTAGATGATGAAATCCTTTGAAACAAATTTCCACCTTGTTGACCGGCCATCTTCCAAGACTCCTTAGGTTCTGTCGATGCATGCGCCATTTGAAGAGTAATGGTGGTAGGAAGTAGCTCCCCCAGGCTGGTGTTTAGCTGACAAAAGAGGCATCAAGTTGATACTAGCTCACGAGTCACGAGAGAGCTGCAGTTTCAACTCCTTATTATCTGAATTGTAAAACTCCTGGATCGCCGTCTTTTACGCGATTCTCTTTTTCATGAGGCGCTGTGGCTTGGCGTGAGATTCCTGATCCCTTAACTGCGATCTTTCTCTCTTCTTACTTTCAGAATGTCTTTAAAAATTTCCCTGCGTAGAGTGGCATGCGAGTCACTACTTGATAAAGGAGCATGCGATCTACAGCTTAAAAAGTTTCAAAAAACAGCAAAATTGCTCTTATTTTTATTTGTTATTTGTGGGAAGGCCTTTGCCAGTCCCCAGAGCCTTGGATGTCCTTGGTCCACTCTTTCCTTCTTTTCTCCAATTCTTCTTCCTTTTACGGCATCTTTTTCTCGTTGCTGTAATTTTTTTAACCATCATCTCTAACTCCTTCCCATCTCATTTTTATGACCAGTCTTGATCTTTAAGGATTTTTCTTGGTATCAGCAGGAAGGCATCTTTCTTAGCTCTGAGTTAGGGCAATTTGCCCTACTTGTGTCTCCGGGTTTTTAAGGTTGCATTGGGCAGTGTTGGAAAACTTGAAAATTGGTACTTGATTCTTCCCGATTCTAACGAACTACATTCATGTAGGTTAATGATTTCTTATTATCCCCGTGAAGCTATGACATCACGTTCTTGAATGGGGTACTCCTCAGACCTTGGTATTACCGTTCACTGTGTTCTGTTTCTTCTTCTTTCTTCTCGGAATCTTCTTATGATTCTTTATTGATAACCACCTTGGGTTACGTACTTGCCTTGGGCCTTGTAGCGCCCCTCCACCCGTATGAAGTTCATTGGTTCCTCGATCTCGGATGATAATGTTGGTAGAGTTAGTATTGGGTTTTTGGGAGAATGGTAGTTTCTTGGCTCACCCCGAATGCCCAACCTCTCCATCATAAGGTGTTCATCTGCTGCTCTCTCAGCACTTCCCTTCAATAATTCTCTTTCAACTGCTCCTATCTCTGGGCAGTGTATGTCTTCTTTTCTTGCTTGTCCCATTACGATACATAATAGCGTCAACTTAGCCTCCATGGCATCATCTTTGCTCGATTCGAAATCCCCTTTCCTCTCTGTTTATTTCCTCTTACAGCTTCAGAAAAGGAAATTTTCATATTACATTTAACCAGTCTGTCGAATCCCTTGCCTCCTCAGCACTTGGCACATATACAATCCATTCTACTTCCTGCAATTATCCTATGCATTGATACTCTTTCAAAGAATCAGTTGAATCTCTTTCCCAAGCCACGTAGAGGCTTTCATCTTCTCCCCGTTGAACACTATGATCTCTCTCCTTCTCCCAGAGGAGTGATGGTGGAAAGAATCTGATGGTTAAGTTTCTACTTCACTTCTTCCCTGAATCAGCCAACGTAGACCATACAAAGACTGCATCATAGTCATTAGATTCCTTGTAGAGAATTGGAAACAGATGCAAATTTAATGACTTCGTCTAACTCTATTTGTTCCATCGATAGCCATCCCGAGAAATCTCCCCATGCTCTGGCCATTCTCGTGATGGCCAGAACCATGTCAGCCAACTAGTCGTGATTAGTGTCGGCTTCGGGCTCAAAATTATCGTCTCAATCCAAACACTGACTTCAAGCAGAAAGTATTCATCCTCGACACTGGTCTCCGTAAGTCTTCCATCAGATCCATTGAGGTCTTCCGACCAAGTTTCAGTGTCATTCTGTTCTGCCTTCATCCTGGCTACAGGAAGTTTTCGCCTCTTTTATCTTCCCTGCTTCGGCGTTTTCTAATTCAGATTCAAGCTGAATCCCATCCGTATTCTCGTTTCCTATGCATTAAACTTTGTTCCCGAAAAACAAACATACGCTAATATTAACAGATTAGTCTAGTCAACAAATATTTATAACGGTTTGTTGAAGGTCACATAAAAGATTGTCGTTGAAACGCTTATTTTTGCCTTCTTTTTCTAAATGGTCCAAATTAGCATTTCTTTCATCTGAATATTATCATTAAATCCTTTCGATCCTTAACTAAGCCATAAAATCCTTGACACTCATCAAAACATGTTGCACATTTATATTAGTTATGCATGCAAGATTATAAATCAAAGTATCACCGGCTATCATTATCTAACTTCAAAGAAATCGCCATAAAACTTTGTCAGACCAAAAGAAGGTACAATATGACACTTTGGCTTCCAAAGGACTATTAACTAATCCTGCACAAAGGTTACTCAACTTGTTGACATCATACTATCATAACCAAAAATCTCTTAGAGTAGAAACAATTCTATTCTATTGGTTTTGGTCAAATTCCAGAAGTGCACAAAGTTGACAAGTAATAAAACGACTTAACCGTATATCGATCCCACAGATCTCAAGAATTTTTCATCAACTACCTCACTACTGAAATTAATACTATTTGGACCATAAATTGATATTTTGCTTCCAAAGCGATGAGTTTTAAAATCAACTAGTTCAAAGAGAAAATGAACATTCAAATATAATTGAATAAAATAAATGAAGGAAAATAAATTTTACAAAAAAGTAAAATGAATACTGAACAAGTGATTTAGGAAGACACACTGCAGAATAAATTTTTGTGGTGGAATCATCAATTCCTCGTGAGTTCTATATCAATTAATTTCTGATTATCTCAAGTTTCTGCAACTGGTCCAAGTGCATTTCAGGTAAGTAAATGGATCTCTCCACGCCCATTACTTCGTTATTCTCTTCCCGATTCTCCTGAATTAGCGTGGAACGAGATAACTGTTTTTAACATGAACTTCCTTGCTTCTGCATTTTCTTGTACTTCATACCCATTTTATGGACTCCAGACACCTACCCTGCCATTTGGGCCACAACATAAGGGATATATAACTTCCAATTATCTTCTTCTCGGAATTTAGACCAACCTTTTCCTATTAGATCTCAATAACATGGGATTGGCCTCACCATCCGACTGAGGTGAAATCTCTCGCTGCTTAAATAGATAAGTCGCTCAACTCGCTCACTTCAAGTGAAAGAGGATTTATCTAAGTGAACTCAATAAAGTCAAAGGATCCCTAATAAGCAGGTTAGTATACCTTCAAAGAAATGTACATTACCCTGTAGATTGTCTTCCCGTATCACCCGTGAGACCTCCTTTTGAAACTCAGAGTAACTGCATTTAATTTTAACCCGTATAGTAAATCGACATTTAGATCCAAAATCAATAAATCTATAATCCTGGCAATTGTAAACCTAAAATGAACAAGATGTCGTAAATTACACAGAAAAATCAATTCCCGACTACAACGTTTCACTAAATGGAAGCTAATTCTCACCATCGAATCACACAGACAAGATCCTTCGATCAAAAGAACACCCGCACTGAAACTAAACACCCATCCTTAAATTTGTCTAACTTCACATGCATTCCAAATAGCATCTAGCTACAAACACTGTATTCACTTCAAGAAACTGATAATATCTAGATCCAAAACATGAAAATTAAAACAACAAAACATCTCGTCTCTAAAATAAAGAAAAAGAAAGCAAAAGAAAAGTAGCAGTGCAAAGAAAGAAAGTGAAGCCTAGGCTGCCCAGATCTCTTTACGCGCTCCGACTTGCTTTACTATCAGTAGTCACAGATTTATAGGTTTTCCGCTTGGGCCCTAATCCCAATATAACCCGCCGTGGATTTCGTGAGTAGCCAGCCCAAGTTAACGCCTCCGCTATACCTCGCTTTCTTGTCGCTGACATCAAACTCATGTCGCAAGACGACTTAAAGTTCTGCTTCCTATGAACTCACTGCCGTGCTGGTCACTACACCAATCTTATGCTCCTCGCAGGGTTTCGCTGATCGCTTGTGACATGTCACTCGACATCATGGCCTGGCACCGCGACATCCATTCAGTCCTTTGCGCCTTCACGGTTGCTTCGATGCCTTATTATCGGATGTCGTCGACACGGGCTCAGTCTCCCCGCACCCTTCCACTGTTGTCATGATGTCGCTAATTCGCTTCTTGTCGCCAGATCACTTAATGGTACCTATTTCCTAATCGGTGTCCTACTGCGTCGCGGACATCAACTCCATAGCTCAAGCCTTCTGCCGATTCCCTGATGTCAGCCACTTCAAAGATTATCTCTACCAAATAAATCCAATTCGTTCTTGGTGTCGCGACATCACTCTCTGGTCATGACATGACCTTGCGCCGCCGAGGTTGCAATGGCGTTGATGATGTCGTGATTCTAATAGTTTCGTCGCAAGATCACTCTTTGGTTTCTCTCGCCCTCTCCAATGCCGATGACCGACTCGTCGCGACCATCAAATTTTCTTCAATTTTCCTCTATGTTTACCTTCTGAACCCGATCTGTGCAGACCTCACAACCCAGATCAATGACTCAGCCATATTTACTTCGCTTCCATTCGACTGTGATTTTTTTATCCACTATTTCTATTTTCAATTTTTCTTTTTCTTTCTTTCGCTTCTTCCTCTAATGAATAAATTGGTATTTCTTCCATAATTCCAGATATTAATTATTCATTTTAACCTAAAATCAAATTGTGAAAATTGTACTAAAAGTAGATGACTTTAAGCTCATCAAAGGTACTTCTCTCTAAAAAGAAAAATCATAAAATGTAAGCAATCAGATCTAGTTTTTCTCCTGCATAGATGTTTTCTCCCTTTTTCCATTTCCCTCTACAATTATTTGTTCCTTTATTTCTTTCGCTTTTCTTTCTTTTCCTTTCTCATCTCATTTTCCCATCTTTCTTCTTTTCTCATTTCTCTTCTTTTCTCGCTTTTCTTTTCTCTCCTCCATTATTCTTTCTCCCATTTTGACTGTATGAAACAAGAGAAGTGAAATCAGAGTAAATTTCTTTCTATTTCCTCAACTAATTGTAACTAGCTTATTATTTTTCCATTTTACCTTATCTCTTTTATTTCCTTTATAAGATTGCAGTCCATGTGGGTCTATCATGTATTTAGCTATTCATTCACATATGCTACTAATCAGAAATATTCCTTTAATGCGCGTCACATCCTCAGTAAATATGTGTGCATCCTCTAACCTGGCCATGTGTCATCCTGCCACCCCACGCTCAAAAATTTGAAATCCCGACACTCTGAATCCAACCAAATTCGACGCGGTAGCTAATTTCATTAAACGATTTCAATGTAGGTCCGCCACATCCGAGAGATCTAGAAAAATTTCGACTTTACCCGTAAAATCGTCATTCTGCTTTTGAGAAATCGAATTTCGCCCATGTCATTGAATTGAACAATGGAATAGAATTTGATAGAATCACTATAAAAATGTTTAGCGATAGTTTTTATCTTAAGTAACAGGTATCAGTAAGCAAAAGGCGTGCCGGAAGATCACGGCTTTCAGAATATAAAAGATATACGCTTATAAGTATATACCTCGTCATTTGCATATCATTTCTTTTAAACAAGTGGTATTTTGTAAACAAAGGGTTAAAATCTAAACTCATGATTTTGTATATCATTCCTGTATGCACTAATGTCTTCTTTGTAAATGTATTTTGTTAAATTGCTACGCCACTGAATAAAATGAATTTGTAAAAGATTATGGGCTACCCAAAACTCGGGAACGCTTCGCAACGAAATGACATAATAAAATGTTTCGATAAGACAAATGAAACGCCTGAGTAAACCTGCCCCGTCTGATCCCAATATTCAGCTGGTTCGTGATCTTGGTCATACATTTTGAAAATAAAATTAATACGACATAAAACAAAGAAGAAGAACCAGCCATCCTCAGAGCCACTTCGAGATCGCCATCAAATTAGACTGGCCTTTGGAATGCGAGACAGCCTCTCTAATTTGAGGTCCAAACTTGTCTATTAGCTTTGTTTTAAGGAGACGGGTCATTCCCAAAAGGGGAGAGGGCCAAAACTCATAGTTTAAAAACTTACACTTGCCTAGCGTCCAATTTCAGAAGAACTATGCTTTTTAGAGACGTATCGCCAGAGGCTGACTTTATCGCCGTGAGCTCCTGCCTAACAAGTAATTTTTATTGACTTTCTTACTTAGAATCTTTTTTATATAGTTATTTTTTAATTAATTGTCATGTATATCTATTTAATTTATTATTTTCTTTAATTAGTCATTTAAATATATTATTATTGCTTTATTTTTCTTATGAGTTTGTTGTTGCTTTTAATGTTTTTGTTTAATAATTTAATTAATTTTAATAATTCATGAACTATCACCCACCTCAATTCATTCTAAATTCCCAAATTAAAAATTTCACCCTAATTTCATTTTTTTTTCAAAGCTTTTCACTTCAATTATACCCTAATTCCAAAATTCAAGTGCCCTTAATTTAAAATTCAAGTTCTCACCATACTCATTTTTACAAAACAAATTTCAAATTCAATTTTTCAATTCACAATTTCAATTTTTTCAAGTTTCCAATTTTAAAATTCAAGTGCCCTAATTTCAAAATCCATGTCCCCAATTTTCAAGCTTCTAATTTAAAATTTACAAAATTCTCAATTTCAAAATCCAAGTCTCAATTTCACCCCCAAAATTTCAAGTTTCTAATGAATTTACAAATTCCCATTTTTAAAATTCATAATCCTAATTTCAAAATTAAGTCCCCACTTCACTCTCTAAATTTTAAAGTTTCCAATTTCAAAAGTTGACAATTCCTCAATGTCAAATTTCGCGCCTCTACTTCAAAATTCAAGTCTCCCTAATTCTTTATTTCAACGATAAATTTCTAAATCTCAAATTTATAAAAATTCAAGTTCTTATTTTCTGTAATTCACCAAAATCTCTAATTCAAAATTCAAATTATTTCAAATTCTACTTCAACTTCCACTAAATCTCTCAATTTTAAATCAGTTTTCGTACCCCAATCATTATTATTTAATTATATATTTCATGTATCAGACCAGAGTTAATCGGTATAACGAGTAAATGGGCTTGATAGTCCATGCTATGTATCCTTTACAAATAATATAACATCTAATCATGACCAAATTCTAATTGATTATGAATATTTTGTATTTATTATTGCACTAACGTTGTTTCGATAGAGCTTCGATATGCCGCCCAAAGACACATTTTATCATCTAATCCCATGGTTTATTTATTTGGTTTATTTATTTATTTATTTATTTGGTTCATTCATTTATATATATATGGTGTATTGTTGTATTGTTATTGCTTGTATTTGGTATCAATTGATCGGTTAATCTAAAAGTTGTATTTTCTTTAGTTTGTTTAGTAGAGACCCGACTTTGGGGGCTTAGAGGCGTGTTACGCTAACAGTTTTATAACATGTTCAAGGTGTAAAATAAATTAAATTATATTTTTTTCAAGGTTAATGGTTAAAAACGAAATGTGATAAAAACCTGAATTTACAAAGAAATAATAATTAGTAAATATGTTTCAAATGAGAAGCTAAGGGTCATAAATGAGTAATGTAAGTGCCAAAGGATAAATGAAATGAAATGAAGTGGAAATAAAAGTGATATAAGGCTTTAAAATGAGAAAAATGATTAAATAAAAAATAAAAAAAACCAATTAATGTGCAAGCCCAACATGGCATTACACGTGACATGAGAAGAAGGACTATAGTGGGTCTATGAATTCATTTAGTGATTCACGCTTAGAGGAGCAAGGGTAGTGGTTCGTGGCTTGTGGTATGAAGGTATTTTTATTGCATTTCCTTCCATTCTTACCTATCTTGCTCTCAAACAAGAAGAAGAGGCATTTTGAAGAGAGTTAAGGTAAGAAAACTAACCTTAACTCCCTCCTTGATGTGATTTCATCTGGGGAAAACCCTAACCTTGGCGCGTATTTTTGATTGGCTGGTATCAATTTTGAGCTGTTTGCTAAGTTTCAAATGCTTTTGGGTTAGGATTGGTTTTGAGGAATTTTTGTATAAAGAAAATGATGAAGTTTCAAAGGAGTTGCTGTCAAAAAAATTTCAAAATCCCTATTTTTGTTTTAGCTATAAGTTAAGTTAAAATCATCCAAATTGAGTGATTCTAATTGTTAAAGAACCATAAGAGCTAGAGCTACAAATGTATAGAAGGGACCAAGAGCCAATTGTAGCTCTAAGGCTCCCAAATATGGGCTTAAAGGTGAGTTTCGAGTAGTTGATGGTAAGGTTTGCTTTGAAAAGTTGTAGTGTTTTGGTCAGAAGTTGAGTTTCACCTATATCCAAACTGAAAGATTCAAAATTTAAAACTAGACTTCTAGAATAATTTACTTGAAGGAAGTGCATGCAATTTGTAACCCAAAGTTCCCAGAACCACAAAGTGAGCTATGTGCAGAATAATCTGATTTGCTTTGCAAATTAGAGTAGTTTGATGTAAAATGCAATAACTTGAGTTTTGGTGATCCAAATTGAGAAGAAACCTTAGAACTATGAAGGCTTTGATTCTGTGCTTAATAGCAGGTGTTCCTAATCAACAAATTTTGTATCCTAATTCCTCCTATCATTAGGGTGCCATCATAGTGAGAAGTAGCTTTTTAGTGTTTAACCCTGTGATGTTTTCTGTTAGATTTGTGGTATAAAGACAAAGGTGAATTACATTGGGTTTGTAAAACAATGGAGGTTGATGGTGTGTGATATGCATTGAAATCAAGAAAAATAATAAAAGAAATCTCTTAAGTATCAAGCCACCTGGCCGAGGTCTAGTGCGACTCAGAGGGTCTCGGCTATTTCTCGTGATTGGTGGAGATGACCTATAGTCATTTCCTAAATTACAGATCATTAGCTTTAAAATAAAACCTAAATTTTTCCTTAGCAATAATAGCATTAACTATTCACTACTCCCTAAGAAAATCATTCTTCTTTTGAGACACTCACAAGGATCTCATAGACAATTAACCAATATTTGTGGATTCAGCAATAGCACCACTCAATCCATGATTGCTTTGCACTGTCATCCGTAAAATATGTTAGTGATTTAAACTAGTGATAGAGAAGTCCATAAATGACAACAAACGATGCGTTAAAACAGTAGAGACCACACTATCTAACCAAAGTTTGTTCCTATTGAATAATGTCAATAACCATCCTCCGAGTTGTCATCCAGTGAAATGAATATGAAAGGAATATACGGAGAGAAATATGAAGAGTAAAGAGGCGAGAGTTGAAAGTCTCACCAAAGTTTCGACACGAAAAGAGATTCTTGATAATAAACATTTTAAGCTGAGAATAAAACCTTATGTATTTATAAAATAAAAGACGATTACAACAAAGAAAAATGAAGAAACCTATGAGATAAAAACGAAAAATAATAATAAAGGCAACAGATTATATAGTGAAGATGGGGCCTTTGAATCATAATTACGAAATAATTTTTCGATCCAACCTCTTATATTCATTTCGCGGCATCTTCTGAACTCTTCTACTCTGATCCATTAGTTAGTCACTCGGTTCTTATTGGATTAACTGTTAACTGCAAAAATAACAAAACGCAAAACCCAATATGTACACGTAGAATATCATAGCAGTGGACCTTAATGTGTAAATCGGGTTAATTACACTAATTAGTACATAAAAAGTGCTCAAAACCTACAATAAACAGGATTCAAAATAGCACTTTTTGTGCACTAATCATAGCTTCAAATGAGTAGAAGGAACCATTACCAATTTATGGAGTTAAAGTCCCCGAATCAGAATGTCAAAGAAAACCTATGAGTCGTGGGCATACCACTGGCTGGCATTAAATGTCAGAATTTGAGGTTTAGTGATCAAAATGAGATGATCTCAAATTCTTACCGGAAATAGCCTCAGAGAGATGAGTCATTTTCTTAAAGGTGAAGCATGAGAAAATATGGCTCATGTGAACCCCAAAAATTTTGAAAGTGAAGATGTATCGGTAGATGATTCACCTCAAACCAAAAAACCAAAATGTTAACCCATTTTTTTCTTAGGTTGTTCTTGATAGTAAATATATTTGTGATGGATTAGGGGTTGGTGATGAGGAAGCCCTACCTAAGAATGTGATTCTAGAATAAGAAATTAGAAGAGCGACAACCTTTAGGTTTGTTTTCACACTTCCTTCCTTGTTTTGCCAGTTTTGCTTTGATGTACAAATTCAAAAGGTTTTATATGAATATATGTGTGCCTGCTTTGGTTTATAAATGAATTGGTTTGCTCACTCTCTCTCTCTATTTCAAAATGTTTAAGGTTATGAAATAAGTGGATTTATTTGAAATGAATTGCGATAAATCGTATATTGATTTTATTTTAATTGATTTGAAACGTATTGTGAAAGCTCTGAATTGCACATGAAAATCGCATGAGTATTGGAAACCAAGTATTTGGATAAATGTATATACACTATTGAAAATTAAGAAGTGGAATGATTTGAGCGCCCTTACCAGAATGTTAAATCGTTAATCGTTAAGGATAGATTTGTATGCACAATAAATGGAATGGAGCAGATTATACCGAACGTAATGATGTCACCTCATCCATAGCCCAACGGGATATACTCCAGAGTGTTCGCAAATGATTTTAATAACCAATCGTTAGACCCAAAGACCGATCGTGTTATAAAACCTTTTTTTATATCATCGGCGAAATGCACGAGACCGCATAGTGATTCATTATCCCGTGCACCGAAAGCATAGGTTAAATTCGAAGTATGGCGCAAATGAAAAGAAATTTCAGAAATGTAAGGATTGTGCTTGAATGATTTATTGCATATGAAACTGCATGATTGAAATACATCAATTAATTGTAATTTGAATGTATATAAATGAAAATACATATATGTATTGTTCCATCGTCATTGAAAATTATACAAAGGCATCGATTTAGAAAAATGCATGATTTATTTAAATTTGAAATGAAGACAATCAGAAGAACCACTAGGCATGAAATGCTTAGCCGCTGTTTTATCATCTATCGCACAAGTGAACACCAATTTAACCAAAAGACTGCAAAGAATCAAAGTCAACGCTGGTGTCTCACTGAGTTGAAGTAAACGCTCGAATTTATCTTATGAAATATATTTAACACTTGCAAACTCTGATTTTGTTTTGTAAATATTTCGCATTGAAAACTAATAAAATGTCGCAATATAAAAGGTGGTAGTTAGATCAAATGGGCATGTAATGCCATATTTAATGGAAAATGTGTATTGAAAACAAAATGATGGGCCTCTTTAAGTTGAATTAGTTATACAAATATATTTTCATAAAAGATAACATCTTACAATGAGCATTGAAATGTGTTTTACGCAACAAAAGAAAAATGAATCGATCTAAAGAAGACCGCATCCCGATCCGCCGTTTCAGTCGCTCGCAATGTATGCCGAAATGTCACACCAGATCGTGAAGACTGGTTATGGTTGTGGCTGCCACGGTTGTTCATCGACAATGGGATGAGGAAACTTGAGGCAGCAATCGCGCAACCGCCGAAATGGAGGCAGGCAAAGCCAGAGGAACTAAATGTCGGAGATGGGCCTCATAATTTGTAGCGTGCCTAACAATTTAACGTAATCGAGCCTCCGAACTTGGCAGCGCGAGATGTTCGAGTAGGTTTGTGCCAAGTCTTGCCCAAGACACACGACAAAGAGCTCATCAAAGTCAACGGGGACATTAATGATAGCAAGAGAGTCAATGTTGTATTTGACATCTGTATGGGATTCTATAACGTTCCAATTACCGAGGATCGCAAGATTCTGCGACACTATGATCCTTCGTGGAGGGAGAGGTATGTATCTTTCAAGGGTGCTCCACGTGAACCCGATGGTGGAGGGGTGGAAAGACACTCTGCATGCTGCAGAAATGATGATAATCGCATTAATAGCTGGGTTCGATCTTGCCGTAGCTGTAGAGTATGATCCCGTGATTTGGGAGGGAAAGAAGATTAGTGAGAGCATTATCACCGGAGGACAAGACTTTGAGCCATTGACAAACCCAAGTAAGTCATACCCAAATAAGAAAGATGTGAATTATAGCCAACCACACAGAGTAATTCATGGCTATGAGTTTGAGAAGTGCCTGAGCACTAACATTGAGAGAACGTACCACCTCGAGGCAAGTCGCCTCCGTTAGGATCAGAAGGGGTAATGAGAGGGCATCACTTGGCAGCTGGTAAGAAAAGTGCACTTTACAATAAAGAGAATAAGGGTTAACGGCTACTAGTGGATCATGAGAAGAACACGGGGGCTAGTTTACTGTTGCTTTCATTTGGAGTACTTAATTATTATCGAGACTTTGAATATTGATTTAAGAGAGTTTGAGGATATATAAACATGCCAATACAAGAGCAAGTATAAAAAGTATAGAGACAAGTGGAATCATAAATATACTCTGGGCATTAAGAAGGCACTTGTAAAACAAACACATTTTATTGTAGTCAGAACGGCCGGGCCTAAACGATTTTCGCCAAATTTATTCTGGCCCAGCTAAAAACGACGGACTAATCCGCCACTTCTAGTCTTGTTAGCTTTCAATCAGCCCAACCTATGTGAGTTCCAAGATAAAACGAGTCAAAATCTTTAAAAAATGCTAAAAATTAATTTTACAAATTATATCATCCTTCAAATAAAAATAAATAATATGTAAATATATAGTAATAATTAATATAAATAATCACGGCTAAAGAATATAATAATATTAAACAAACCTGGTAAATAAATAAATAATAACAGATATACTGTTATGTCCAAAGTATGAAATTAAGTTGCTAAATAGTACTAAAATAAAAAAATAACAATTTAATAACATCTCTAAAAAAAAAGTTCAAAATATAAAATGAAATCTCATATACCTCTAATCTTCATCCTCATTATATCCAATAACAACATTTGAATTCACATTGATAAAGCATCCTTGATATTATTAATATGATCTATTAATTAAAATTTTATCGTTAACAACATAAATTTCATTTATATTTAGAATGAAAAAGAAAATTCCAAAAATGAATATCAACAATATAAAATGGAATATTTTATTTGTTTTGGAAACTAACTTAAGATAATCGTAAGCACGGGGTCAACCCAGATCAAACTCCATGGCCATGTGCCAAATGGCAATATGGTCCAATTTTATCGTTTAAACTACATCGCAACCCTTTGAAAAGCTTCCAGTTAAAGTATGCTGAACATTATGTTTAACCATATTGATAACTCTATTATTTATCACCACTCAGGCTAGGAAAAATATATTTACATTGCGAGGTATTATAATTAATCTTGATTATGACAAAATTACAAAGGCAATTTTTAAACAACATTTGCTCATTTTCATCATCTTCCCTTAGATATCATCTACCCTTAGATATCATCTACGTACTACAAAAATAAAAGATATGGAAACTTGGAAAGAAAGATGAGTAAGACATGGGATGGTTGGTATCAGTGGGGTCTGCCTGGGCGTAGGCTTAAAGAGGTATGGCGCCTGGGCCTCACATTTCGCAAAACAGCCCTTCAAGCACTAACTACCTCAGCCACTTTAGGGGCCCTCTAAAACCTCACTTTAGCCCTCACTCACTCAAGTCCCATAGTCTCATCTATTATTACTTCAAACCGCCAAACACCTCGCTGCTCTCCAGATCCGGGACCCAAATCCGGCCACCGGTCACCGGCTCTCCTGGCTCGTCGACAAACCCGATTCGGGCCCATATCCAGATTCAGATCCAATGACATTAGCCGCTGATCGCCATTCGTAGTCAGGGCGCCCTGCTCTGGCCGCGGCTCTCACTTTCGGGCCCGGTTCCATCAAGGTTTCGTCGCTTCCATTTTGTGGCTTTGTAAAGTGACAACCGATAACCGCCATGTTCTGACTCAAATATTGGAATTATTATATCGGGGGATCTGATCCATTTTTATTAAGTTACTGCTACTTTGATTTATTACTAGACTAATTTCAATGAATATATTTAATTATTTTATAACTCTATCAATATAGCTATATATCAGCTAGATGGTTGTGAAGATTCATTTATAAACATTTGTTTGTATTGAAAATATATTACCACACATATAATGATATAAACTTTCAAATTTAATGGTTCATCGATAAATTTTTTTATTTTTTTTTTTTTTGCTCTGATAAATTCGATTAACTCCATTACGCCCATTTTTTATTTTCCTCTCAAGTTTTGGAAACCAAATAGAGGATTTGATTCTCATAATGTACAAGTTTTTATTTTTCTGAAGTAATTAATTTGAATTATTTTCATGTTTATTTTTTCAAATAAACAAGTAGTAAGTGTGATAGACTAGCAAGGGGGTGAGCAGGCCTGGGGTGAGCCCATTGAAACCCTATTCGTGTGTTAATCGGCCAGAGAATTTGCTGTAGGAGGCTGGGGTGAGCCATTGAAAACCCTATTTGTGTGCTGATTGTCGTAGGTTTTGTTATAGAGGTCAAAGCCTATTGAAAACCTCATTTGTGCAATTGTTAATGTATGTTGATTGTTGTAGAATAGTTATAGGAGGTTCAGTGATCACTGAAAACCCCTTGTGTTAATTTTGGAAAATACTCATATAAATTGATTTGATTTCAAAATGCTAATTTATTTTAATTTCTTTTCATTTTAGGTTGATCATAGCAATCAAGGTCTTCTTAATAAAAAGTATATGTCTGGAAATGATAAAAGGAAAAAAGTGTGTAAGATAGAAATTGATTCTGGTCTCTAAGAAGGAGCTCTTTTCAAGTTTTTTCAACTAGTCATCAAATCAGACTTCGTTCAAAATGATAATATTCAAAATGTAAAGAAATAAGTGTACTCGATTAATGAAGAAGAAGAAGAAGAACCCAATCAATATTCAAATGAAAGATAATCAACCTGAATGTAGAGTTGTCAAAAACTTGCTGATAATGAAGATTTGGTTTTAAACATTTATGATCCAAGTAATTTGAATCATGTAAACTTTAAAACTCAAGAGACTTGTTTAAGAGAAAAGGGTCTAATAAGAAATAATGATGATAATTTTTTGAAAGATGATCATAGAAGACATTTCTTATCCATCCATTACCTTCGATCATTACCAGTTTGAGAGTAGCTAAGAGTAGGAAATGGCTAATGTATTCACATATGAGCCATAAAGTATATTGTTTCTTGTTGTGAAGCTTTGTTCAATATAAAGCATGAAATACAATTATTTAATCGCTGAACTTGGCTGATCTCAGATTAAAATCTTAGTCATCGACTCTAAAACTCATGAAACTAGTGATGTTACTTGGCTTGCATGAAAGACAAGAACTCACTTGAGGTTGTAAGAAAATGTTAATTTGATGTTATGCAACAACTAATCGATAAAGAGAAAATCGAAAATGTATTGCTTATAGATTCTTGCTGTTGTAAAAGATCATACAAAATAATATTGCATTTCAAATAATGAGAGAAGATTTTTTGAAGAGCATAGTAAATTCTTTAAAGATAATTGAAATGATTGATGAATTTGGTCTCAAGTTGATGCAAGAGCACTTCGCGTATCCAACAGAAAATGAAATTCAGTCATCATCTTAGTCATAAAGATCCAAAATGAACTGATTCAAATGTCGCGAATGAAATTAAAATTGTGGGCTGTTGAAAGAATCAAGAAAGCAAAATACTTTCAGTAATACTTATCAGACTAGATATAAGTCATGTTGAACAAATGTCACTTGTAATACGATGTGTATTATTTCAAACTAGTCCGATATGGTGAGTTCTTTCTTAGAATTTTTGAAAGTTGATGATACAACCGAAGTTGACTTTTTAATGTACTTTAAGTTTTGCAAACTCCTTGGGCTTGATATTGATAATAATATAAGAGGACGTGGATATGATAAAGGTTCATTTATGAGTGGTACCAAAGGTGTTCAAAAGAGTTTAGACATAAACTTGTGAGCATTTTACACACCATGTGGGTTGCTAGTCTTGAATTTTGCACTTTCTGATATGGCTGGCTCTTGCATTAAAGTCGCTGAATTTTTGAGGAATACAACATTTATATGTATTGTTTGGCTTCTTTCCAAAGGCAGGTGCTGTGACTTAAAAGAAGGGTTCTTTCACTTAAGCCATTATCTTTAAATACGTTGGGAGAGTTTGGCCTTGAGAGTGTTAGCTAATAAGGTTCTGTTCCACAACAAGACGCCATAATTGCCTAAAACAGAAAAGATGATTTTAGATCACCTAGATGTTCAGGAAAAACTGTAAACTCTATGATTTTGAGTTCCTAGTTGCTTTGGTTATTTGGCAAGTTGTTGTTTGTCAAGAATGTTGTTAGCAAGACTCTTCAAACTGAGAACATGCATATTGATGTTGCAGTATGTCATTTGAGAGGACTAATTGAATTTTAAGAAAATTAGTAGGGAAAATGGATTGTGAGCTGGCGGAAATAAAGCTGGCAGAAAATCGCGAATGACACGAGATTGGAACCGCTTTTTCATCGTCGCATCATTCTGTGAGAAAGAAGCATTTTGATGAGAATGGCAAGAGGATTACAAATCAGCCAGTAAACTTTCAGAAAGCAATTCTTTTATATATGTCGATCAAGGCATTTCTCCTACTTATGTATGTTTGCTACTAAATAGGTGCCCAAAATTTGAGATTTTTATTTGATTTGAATGCATTTAATTCCACCAATAATGAATGTTTGAATAATTCATGTAAATAATCTGTATGATGTTAAGATATGGTACAATGTGATATTGATGGTAAAAGATTTATTTGTGGAGTTGAAGTTCTGGTAGCTGATCGCTAAAACTTCAGGAGTCAAAGTGTCGATTTGAAGGAATCATTTAGCTAATGATGTTGTTTCCAAATGCATGGATTAAGCTTTATAGATATTATCAATTCATTCCACCAGCTTACAATGCCTCCTCGAGAAAGAAGCTTCTCAAAGTTGTAGTTGATTAAATCTACTCTTCGCCAACAATGTCAAGCAAGAAAGGGCGAATTAAGGAAGGCAGTTATCCGGTCCAATTGATTTCATAAGAAGATTATATGAAAACTTTAATTAGCTTACTTTGGTACTTAAAACCGCAAGAAGAATAAAGTTTCATGATTGTTGATATTTAGCTGGTTTCTGTCACGGCGAAATTACTTCATAATTGGAAAATTCAACAAATAATAATATTTTTGATTTATGTTATAATTTTTAATACGGGTTTCAAAGTATATTGGTAAACAATGCTAAGTCGAATTGCTCTTTTGTAATCGGCAGATTTTTCCACGCTCGCTTAATCGGGTATGTTTTCCATAAAATCTTTATTTTTCGTTGTTGCATTTTCCAATATGCGATTTCCTTTTTTTATTGATAAACAGTTCTTTATTATCATATAAGATTTGTTTGAAGATATATTTTAGTGTAGTGAGCGGTGATAGGAGTTCGGTGCCAATCAAAACCTCTTTGTGAATCGATTGGTTTAGGCATGACTATTGTTGCAACATAATAAAACTAAGGCTTCAGTTTAATATTAATATTACAAGTAAAAAAATTATACAATAAACCCCCTTTAGAATGTCACTAGGCTCCCCAAGGCCACAAGACTCGGCCTCGTTGGGCACATCCACGCTTTAGTCGTATAAAGTGGCGCTTGGTTCTTATTTATGAAAAGTGTTTATAAGATCATATTTTTCCTATATTCTTGTTCTCTTTATTATTAAGAATATAAAACGATTTTCAAAAACTATAACCAAACTATCTTGTTATATTATAATTGTAATCATATGATGCAACCATAGATGTCTCACACATTTCATTGGGTGAGTGCCAATCAAATCATTTGTATCTTCATCATCATATCCTTATTCAAAAGTAGATCGATCGCTTCTTTATAAGTGAAACAAAAAAGACAGCCATTATTAGAATGGTCAGTGTGTCTTCAATTCTTAATAAAGATTTGTTTTTGTAAACATATTCTCTTAATATATTATTGTAATATTAAATTTCCTAATATAATAAGTAAAGTTGTGAGGTATATTTTTGTAAATATTTTAGATGAAAGGAAAAAGAAGTTATGAGATGAAGTTGGTGTTGTCAGGATGATATTAAGCTGATAAGATGTAAGGAAGAAAAATTAAGAGATATTCTTTTCAACAAGGAACTAGTGGTTCAGGGGTATGGATATAAAGAGCGAAGAAACACGAGATATTTTGAAAATTCAATATTTTTATTAGGTTTTATCCTTTGTATGATATAATAAGAAATCAATTTTTTTTTTTTGACAAAATTTATTATTTTTTATTTTCTTTTGACTTCAATTAGAATATTTTTATTTTTTAAATTCATCCAACAAGAGAATATTTTCAAGAGAATTTGTTTTTTTATTTTTGCATAAGTTATTTATAAATTTTTAAATGATTTATCTTTTCTATTTTGAACCTCATAATATTTAAAATCTTTAATCCACATAAAAATTAAAAACACCATCTCAAAAACATTTAAAAAACATACAAGATGGAAGGGCTCCATTGTCGTTAGGGTCTTCCAACGTGCACGGGCTCTGACCGCCCGGCCTCGAAGAAACACTTAGGTGTCACGCCCCGATCCCGCCAACCTCGACATGAAACCGAACCAAGTCCCCGTGGCGCTTAGACTTATCTATATACTATATACTATACTTGACGCACTCATCGACCTGCTTCTTTCTCGTGAAATTGCATGTACTCCATGGTATAATAAATACTTATGCAACAAAACCATTTATATACATAGCAGAACTATTTCACCTAGTAAACCATTCGTGTTCATACATATACACAAAGAGTCCCATTTACTTATACATGTACAATTTTTATTACAAAACATCAGAGATCATGGCAAATACGTGGAGCAACTTATCTCGAGTCAGTCTACTGGCCGGGCGGAATGTCCTGCCTTCTATCCTGTCTTCGCTTCTGACTCTACACTGATTAACACCTACGCAGTTTTTACTTTAATGGGAATATAGTTGGCGACAACCACCAAACGGCGACATTGTCACAAGCTTATACATATGCACATATATATCTAAACATTTTCTTATAATGTAATTCCTTATCATCCGAGTTATTCCTATCGAAATAATTTTTACATATTCATATACTTATCCTGCGTTCATCTTTCACATTAAGATATGTCTTTTCAATGTTCTTATCTTTGTCACATATAGCATGTCTCTAGCCTATGCCTTTTCATCTTTCTGCCTCTATGATTTATCGATTCTTCACTTCTAGCTACCAGACTATCAGATACTTTCCCATTATAGTGCCCATCTCTAGACTTTTCATATCCCTGCTATCTTGTACTTATCTCCTATATACTACATACATTTGTACTTTCTCTTATCTCTATTCATCCTATACTTTGTGCTTTTGTATACTTTTTATTACTTTTCGTTCATGATATCTTTATTTTCTGATACCAATTTATACCGTACTACTTGCTTTGTAATTAATCAGATTTTCATCGCATAGCGCAGTCATGCTTCCTGTCGTGTCATATCTTCATACATATCATTTCCTTTGGTTTCATGTCCGCAAATACCCCAGCGGATACTTTAAAACTATGTGTACCCGAAGGTACCATCACCTGCACAGCATGATTCGCTTCCGTTAATACCCGAAGCGTATCATCACCGCATCGCAGACGCTGACCGGCGTCGTATGCCATCTGCAGACTGGCTGGGCACGCACACCGTGGTTGCGGCGCTGATCTCGCTTCACAGGGTGATTCTCGCGGCCACCGATCCAAACCCGATCTATAATATCCGACCAAACGCCTCAATGACCGCTTCATGAATATGCCGCAGCGAATCGGTGATCTTCCCTATGTGCATGTCATCTATCCTCTACTAAATCCTAAGGCATTAATCACTTATTACATTTTCTCGTACATAATTCATAGTTAATGAATAACTATTGTTATCATAATTGCCGCTTTATGATATATACTGGGCCATTACTTTACTCAGACACCCTTTACATCCGTAGTTTATATTACAGCTCACATATCTATATATTATATATGGTCATACTTCTTATATCATTTATACATTTCTTATCATGATTTAGTTTATTCTTGTACTTTCTATATTCCTATCATGTAGTTTTACTTCATTCACATTTCTTTACAGCGTACTTATCATTTATAAATGTTCTCATTCCTATGCTTTGTCATCTTTTACTTATCTCCAGCCATTCTTACTATTTATGTCTTTCTACCATATTCTAGTATGTTCCATCTTATTCTTTCAGAGGTCATCATATATTCCATCATTTTATATTCCTTATCATGTCTTTATCTATTCATATACTTTCTTATATTTCTATCATGTTCCATCTATTCTGCTCATGTATGACAATCATATGTTCACATATAATCTCATATTCATATGTGCCTAATACCAGTACTTTTAGACTATCGATCTTATGACATATCCTATCATATCTTATCATATCTTTTATGACTTATACCTATCATATATCTTATGACATATCCTATATTAATATCATATTCATGTTTTATGAAACATATCTTTATGTATATTGCATTTTCTATATTTCCGTTTCATGGCTATTACATATAGCACTTCATATACTTATAAGTGATGTAAGAAAATCACACTCATTCATATTCTACCTCATGAATCTATTTTACTTAGAATTGGAATCAATCCAATCGATCATCCAAACTACGCTATGGCATTTTCATGCCATTCAGCCATTTTTATCATTTTTTTTTTAGTGATACTTGTGGCTACTAATTTTCCGGGGTCTTAACTTCATATTTCGACATCATGTCCTTATAATCATTTAAAGCTAAGGTGCTATGCTCATTCCCAACTGAAATCACCCAATTCGAATTCACCGAACTCAAGTTACGTCCGAAACAACCCTGACTTCTCGCAGCTCAACGATCGAAACTGTAATTTGGTTTGCACATGGTCCCACTTCGAGTGGATTTTTAGGCCAATTTAGATTCATAATTTGATTTGATGTTTATTTCTATATGGATGGTTTCCTTGAAGCCCATTTTAATTTAATAATTGAATCACTCAACCTGAGCAAGAAATGAGTGTTATGGCCAAAAGACTGAACCTGTCAAACCTGAAAATAATAGGTCAGGCCTTGGTATATGTCTAACGATAAATTATACATGTTGGCCAAAATGACCTGTAATATTAGAATGTACCTCGGTACATGTTCAAGCTTAAATGGGTACATATAACTCTGAATGCCTTTAATGTGTATTTTCTCTCCTTTTTCCATATTTTTGATCCCTGTAATTCAACTCTATACTTTATAAATTCCTCAAACCATATCACAAAGCTATCTATAATCTCTTTTCTAATTAAATTGATCTTCAATACACCTCTTATGAACTCACTAACTAAACATGCTTATTCATCTATAAGGTGCCTAGGGTTTTACCTCTCCAACCCTAAGATTCATAGTCTGTTTAAGAGATATCTAACAAACCCTAATATTTAAAGCTCATGATCATCTGAATTGTATTGAATTACCAACAAAGCAGCTCCATACCTTGACTCTGTTTCTCCATCCTCTCCCTCTCTCTTCCTTCCTCTTCTTCTTCTCTCCTTCTTCTCCTTTTCTTCCACCGTTTTTCTTCTTGGGGAGACCAAAATATAAGATATTTTGATCTTTCACTCTAGTTAAGAATTGGGTTGGCATTAAAACCTATTTTTAGTTTTTAAGTTTTCTTGACCGTATCTCTGCCCCCCAAATTCTTCCCTTTTTTGAAATCAACTTATGCCAATTTCATTCGACCAAATCTTTCCTCTTTTAGCTATACTTTCATATCCTTTAATGTCTATAAACATCACCCTGAGAACTTCCTGCAGAACTTTCCGTCCCTGTTTATTCTTCCAGAAATCATATTAACCACGAGTCTTGAAATGTCCAAGAACCCTTACTTGATACTTTGATGTTACATGATTAAACTTAGTTTGCTCATCTTAGGGCCCGCTGACAAGTCAGCTCGGCCAAAGCGAGCCTGACTTAAAAAAAATTTAAGGCTCTGCGCCCAAATTCTACGTGCCAAGCTCACGGCCTGCCTCACGGCCCCTTCCCACCAGCCTCCCCCAAAGGAAGGATATTTAAAAGACGGATTCAATGGGACAAGAGACGTATACGATCACACCTGTAAGCCACTAATTAGCGATCGATACAGAACTTAAATTTATCAAAACATGAATGGATCTACATAATCACCTTAAATATTTGATTAAATATTTAAAACGAATGATTTTTATTTTCTTACGGCTGAAAAGTACGAAATGATTAACAAATGGGCAGGTGTCAAATTTAATTAATATGTACTTGTTTATAGTGATGTAAACTTTTCGCATATTTCAATACCTCATCCGTCCTATTCGATGAACGAAACTTTTAAATGAAGTAGCTTTTTTTACTTTGAATTGTTTTAAGCTTTACTTTTACTTTTTATTTAACTTTGAATATAACTTCAAATTAAAAAACCCAACCTCAACTATGAGGGGTTGACTAGATCAGGCCTCCAAGTGCCCCAGGCGGCTTCTTTGGCCAGCCCATTACTCTGGGTGCCCACGGACCTGGGCCTGCTGCCTAATCAAGCCCACTACCCGCCTTCTTAAACCCGACTAAACTTGCCTGCTTGAGCCGAGCTAGCCCTTAGCCTGCCGGAGCCTAAGCATGCCCCCGCCGCAGTTTTCTGGAGACCTTCATGCACTGTCAATAGTTAGAATGTTATGGATATATATATATATATATATATATATATAGCTTAACCATTTTTTCATTTCCTATCATAATGAAGTTATATCATTATTATGTAAACAAATAATTTAGTTAATGATTATTAATATATTTAAAATAATGAATTTTAAATATATAAAAAACAAACAAATTAATACTTAATAAAAACATAATATTACAAAAACAAATGTCTTAAAACTTAATTCTATTAAATATTATTTAGCATTCAGCTAAATAAATAAGAAATCAATATTTAGTTAAAAAACAAAAGGCACTATGCTTTCAATTTTTTGCCTTGAATCACCTTTTTATTTGTCAAGTCATATATATATATATATATATATATATATTAAACTAATTTAATAATAATTTGTTTCACTAAAATTTTGATGTTCACATATACCTATGCAAAGAACAAGTGTCAAAGCACTTGTCTCTCTTTTTTCTTATGAAAGAAGATTATTGAACAATGAACTTACAAATACAATTGGAAAAAGACCCACAATAATCATAAAAACTAATAATTGTAATGTCTTTAAGGAAATTTGACCATAAAGCACTTAGGTCCTGTTTGGGTAAACAATTTAATTAAGTACTTATTTTATAAGAGTTTATTATATGAGAGCTTATGTCAGAAGTACTTTATTCAATAAGCTATTTACATTTGAATGCATATTTTAAAAAGCGTTTATACATCATTTTAAAATGATCAGATGACATTTATAAAAGACTACAACAAATAAATCACTAAAAGCACACTCAAGAACTTACAAATCTCTGAAGGTTAATAAATAAGTGATTTGTCATAATTTTTAAAAAATTTAAAAAAAATAAAGAACTAAAAATTAATATTACATATATCAGCAAACTGTGATAAAAATTAAAAATAAAGTAAAGATTCAAGATATACTCGAAACATTTATCATTCCAAATGTAATTCTAGTATAAAAATAGATAATGAATCATTCTTCTTCTCACTTTTTGTTTCATGCATCAGTAGATCTATAAAACCAAAATATTATGTTTTTCTTTTATTAAAATATTTGAGACGCTTTCTATAACTAACTAATGACTTACTAACTCATAAGATTGGGCGCGCACCTGGAGTAAGGGCAATAAAGTAATAATGAATATTGTCAAGAAAATAAACACTCATGGATCATCACTAAATATTGTCTGCAGTTTCTTTATCTAAAGAATAAATATAAATAAAGTAAATAACGGTAAACATAAAAATCACATTACTAGTGCTTCATCATTACTAATACTTAAACAAAAATAAGAAACACTATTAATAAGCTTTTCAACATCGCAAAATTAGAGTACCTGTAAAATACACAACACTCATGGATCTGTATCAAATTCTAAATCAAGAAAATCATCATCAACATCATTCTTCCTGTCATTGATATAATTTTTTTTTCTATTTTTTAATTATATGTCATATTTTTTTTTCTATTTTTTCAATAATTTTACTCTATTTTTTACATAATTTTTCAGAATGTTTTCTATGTGTTTAATATTTTTCATATTTTTTATATTTTTACATAATTTTTCAAAAAATTATTCATTTTTTATATAATTTTTTTCGAATTTGTTTTTCTTTTTTTCATTATTTGTCATTTTTGCTTTTAGTTTTGGTAAGAATTTTTTCTAAAATTTTACCTATTTTTATATAATTTTATTTTTTCAGCTCCTATTTTTACATAATTTTTTTGCCGAATGATAGCTTTTCATTAAGATATCGATTTTAAGCTTTGTATAAATTTTGATAAGTTCTCCATGAAGCTTATTGAAATAAGCTAAATGAGTTTATAGGAGGAGTTATTTTTGCAAGCTCTTTCAAACACTTATAATTTTTATCAAAAGTACTGATGCTGAGCAAGATAACTCAAATAAGTCAGAATGCTTCCCAAACTAATTCCTCTTAATTCTGAACTACTAAGCTCTTTTTTAGCTGTATTAATCACAGCTATATTGCTTCTCTCTAGATATTACTAATAATTTAAAACTTGACAAATCTCTAAATATCCTCCGTTAATAACAAAATATATAGACACACCTTCTTATTATAACAATCAATATTTGTCACTGCTCAATCTCTAAATTCAAAGCCCTTTTTCTTGGCGTGAAAATAACATACTTCCATCTCTTAAATAATAGACATCTAAGAAATATCAATAATTTCAGAATAATAATATGTTTATAAGTAGTCATTTTAATAATACCATTATAATCTCTAATTAACTCCATCCTAGCAATAATGGTAAATGGGTGTGTAATAATAATATGTAAGACATAGAATAAAGTGTTGGTAAGATTTTCAAGAAGAAGTAGTTGGCACACACTAAATAATAATACATAGAAGGTCCATCCATATTTCACTGTAATATACAGTAATTGTGGGATTATCAATGCTTATTCCTAAGATCAAGGTCAAATAACATTTTCAAGTTTTAAAATAAAGTTTCGCTTTCAATGACGAGAAAGAGTTCTGGCTACACTTTTAAAGACAACTTGATTTCTATGATTTCAAATATTCCACATACTGCGCTTTCAATCTTTTTTTTCTATATTATGATTTGGAGTTAAATTTGGTAATTCATTTTATAATTTTCATAAACCATTTCAAAGAAATCCTCCTATAAAAGAGCGGAGGGGCAATTATATTTATCCGATCTCAACACTGTAAATAAAGGACATTTTTAGTAAAGACATGATTGATATTTTCAATATTCATGATAACATCTATTTCTTAAATTCCAATCTTTGGCATTTATAAAATCACAAATAGAAAAGGCATTTCCAATTACTAGCTTAAACTAAAATTTTATTTCCTTGAAAGGAGTTTTAATCTCCAAATCCAATCTGTTGTACTAATCCTGGATCAAGATGAGCCAAAAGCATTTGTGTCTTTGGATCAACTAATTCCCATATACACGGAAGTATTAATCATTGCCTTTATTTTCCCATATCCACAGTCTGTTGATGCTTTTAGGCAGCATCTCTACTCAGCCACTGTGAACAAAGTTCTTGCTCCATCCATCCCTCTTTGGTGCCAGATCATTATTGGCTCTTGTGAAACAACCTTCTTGGGCAGATATTTCTCCTAACAATTTTTCATCTTCTGATTTAAGAACCCTCCATTTAACTACTCATATAAACAATCTTATTATTACTGTCTACTTAAATGATTTTAATCAGATCCTGCCTCTTGCTCCTTGCTTGATAGCAGTAGCTAGTTACTCAATCTTGAAATGGTTCCAAGAGAAAAGATGTTCCTTTAATAGTAGAGAAAATTAAACAGATTTGGCCAACAGCATCATATATGTTATAGTTGGATGACTGAATTGTGTCCAACCCTACCCTGACTTGAAAAAGTGTTTCTGAAACAATATTATGATCTTAGATTTGTAATGATGATATGTTCTAAAGATTGAACTGATAGGGACCTGCTCAGATTTGGTATTGATGCTTAATTTGGTACAAATTTCAATTAACCATAATACTTAATCTCTGCCTCACCTAGGATAGTGAATTTGTAAACCTGTGTGTTTCTTCCTTGTCTTTGTCTTGTTGCCTATTATCCTTTTTCTTGAACAACATCAAATGATCAGCTTTCCATGCTTAGAAAATTTATGCAGTCATCTTAGGAGTCTTGTAAGAAGAAATTTATCCAAATATGCTCTCATTAATCAGTAAAGGATAATAATAATGAGAATTCCACAGAAGAAACCTAAGTTATGAAGAGTCTAAGTATGGGCAAAGTTTAAGGAAGGACCCCAAGGCCTCAATCTTGTGTTTTCTCCCATTGAGTCAACAATCCACACAACTCCTTCCAAATTATTCAACACAAATCTCCACGCCCCAAAATGCATTCCTTGGAAGCCGTTGCAACCACCCCAGAACAGAACTGCAATCATTAAAAGGTCAAAAAACCCCAAATCTTCAGACAAGAAAAACCAATTGTCTAAAACTGTAGAATCTGAATTTTAATATAAATCATCTGTTTAATCCCTCCCTCATGGAGTTCTTCATAACTTTTTGAATAAACAATTTTGATTCAAAATTTAAAGTTAATAATCCAAACCCAAGACCTCAGTAATCAAACCCAAGCTTTAACATATTCAAATAACCAACTGTCCAATGATTAAGCTCAGAATAGAATAATATTAATATTATGCTTTAATGTTATAGATGGTAGAAAATCCATAACAAACCATCCAGAAAGATAAGAATCTTGATATTATAAACAGCTATAATAGAAGAAATAAGATTTCGGTTGAGTTTAGTGGATAATGTGGTACTTCTGAAATCATAATATCTCCGCAAGAACATATTTATCCAAAACCAAAAGTCATCCTCTGAACCTGAGTAATGGAGGATTGAAGAAAACAAGACTTAATCCAGCTGGGATAAATCAAAACTGTCGGCCCAGTTTGAACCAGCCTCCTGGCCACGTAGATATCGGAACTTGTATTCTGATACTCGCTTTCAAGAGCTTAACTTGAAACAGGATCTGTTCGTTTCGTGCGCCGCCAATAGATGTTAAATTAGAGGGACTTTGACTGAAAGCCAAAGTTGATTTGTTTGATCGTAGTTTCAAACAACTGTTTTATTTCTGATTTCGCAGTTCGATGAGTTCCTTCAGATCTGAATCTTAGCTAACAGATATTATTTCATTGAATTGATATTAGCTGAAGTGAAACTGTTAAGATCAAGCTCTCAAAATCATCATATAACCAAAGATGACTTCTAGTGAATTTGCCTGTTCTTCCATGATAACAAAAAGCTTTATTCCATGCTTCTCCATCTATTGAGCGATCCTGTCTGAGTTGCATTTAGTAGAAAACAATGATGCAGAAAAGATCTCTCATCCGGCATCCGTCGATTCAGGTCTTTCTTGTCTTCGGCAACTGAATCTCCCCGTTTCAAACATTGAAATGATTTATAACAACTGATATCCAGCAACAGGCAGCCTCGGCGAAACTGATAAACCTCTAAAACGGTTTCACCCTTTGATTCGGCTTCCTCAATCGTCACTCCTTGTTTTCATTTCGATCTGCTTCTTCTTCGTTCTTTCTCTATCGTTCTTTCTTCGTGAAATCTTTTCCGCGAATCAATCTGGAATGTTGGCTAGCCGCTGATCAGATCAACATGATTGTTAAACAACAAGCTGTTGAAATAATATATAAGAAATGCATTTGAATTTCACGTAGCTGATTCAGAGTACAGTTTATACAACAAGGAAGAATTCAGAAATGTCTGATTTATATCAAGTCTTGGGGTGATGAACTGATATGATGATCCTCTTTTCTGAAACAATATCATTTGGACAAGAATTGTTTTACTATTTTATGTCATTACATATCTTCAGAGTTTTTTTACAAGAAAATAAAGAAAACACCTTAATAGAATATTATATGTTAAATTCTTTAAAAGGGTTTAAGGTATGGTAGAAGGTATGATCTTCTGCCTTAATCCTTATAAAATAGCCAGAATATTTATATAAAGCAATAGATAAAAATCCATCTTTAAAAAACATTCTCTGCAAACCATCGAGTTTATCCGTTCATTAAGGTTTGATCAACGGTTTCTTGTAGGAACCGGTCGTGTCAAAACATCAGAACCACCATAGTGCCGCACAAAGCCAAGTTTGGGGTGCTGTTCTGACTGGCTTTATTTGGCTTTGATTGAAAGCATATTGAACAATTTGTATTAATCTTAATCTTCTTAATATTATATTATTTTTAGTAAAATACTACTCAATTTATTGTAAAACAATTTATTTACCAAAGAAATTATAAATATATAAAATGATAAAAACTAATTTTATCCACAGTGAGTTATCTTCAGAAAACATGAAAAGTGTCAGTTATAAAATGTTTTCTATTATTGTTTATGTTATTTAAACAAATATTTCTTTTACTTTTATGCGTGTTCCAAACGGTGTCGTTTAAAGAGTCGACGAAGCAAAAACCCGGAAGGGTTTGGGTTTGGGAAGGCACACAAAAACGGTGTCGTTTCATCGAGGGTTTTAGGGTGTTTGGCCATGGTCGTTTATCACAGCGTAGAGAAGAGATGGTTCTGTCGAACGTAGCCGAAGCAGTCAGAGCGCTTTGGCAGAATCATTAGCACTATTCTGCTGGAACCGCCGATCCAACTACTACCGATCTGATGATCACGAACCAGATAACCCAGCATCTCTCAAGAAAACCTCCTGAGCCTGGCAACCCAGTTACCCAGATTGCCTAAGAGAGAGAATGCAGAAAACCCTCTTCTTGCCGTCCTGAGCCATGTCAAGTAACAGAGTGAAGAAGGAAGTCAAGACAGCAGCTTTGAATGACGGTGTAATGATACTGAAAAAGACGAGTAAGAAAAGCAAGAAAAGGAAGAGAGATGGAGAGGTGGAGATGAGAATTGCATTTGGGATTGGGATTGAAGAGAACAAAAATAAGTGTTGAAGAAGAAGAAAACAAGTAAGAAGGAATAAGAAGCAAAAGGTATGAGACAGATGCAAAGAGAATGTAAAGTGGAGAAACGGGTGTGGCCAAGAGGCAGTACAGATCAGTGATAGGTAATTTGAAATTTTATTTGGATAATTTTCAGTTAAGATTTTGTTGCTTCAGCTGTTCTTTTATGACCATGTTAGATTTTCACTGTTTATTGGGTTGATTTCTTTGATTTGGTGTGAAATGCTCTAGCCCCTGTTTGGTTGCTGGGAAAATTGAGTATAGGATAAAGGGTAGAAACTTTGAACGAATGTGTTTTGTTGTCTTAATGTTTGAAGAATGAAAGCATTGCCTCCTCAAGGCCACATGCCTATACCATGTTAGTTAAGTGAAGGTCTTTTGTTTTTATAAGGTCTTTAAGAATGAACAAAGAAATCATCTTCAAAACAACTCCTTTTGTTACATTTTCTCAGCTCTGCGTATGGATGGACTTTGAATTGCATTTTAACTGACATCTTCTATACGGGATTGAATCATGTCAGTTATTGAATATTTTGCTGTCTATTATGTTTTTGCAGTCAGCAAAATGAGGATGCTTCTAACAAGGTATATGTTGGAGGGATTCCATATTATTCAACTGAGGATGACATTCGAAGTTACTTTGATAGTTGCGGCACCATAACTGAAGTTGACTGTATGACATTTCCAGAGAGTGGAAAGTTCAGGGGGATTGCCATTATCAGTTTCAAGGTAGGTGTTGATTTTTCCATTCAAGTTATGTTTGGTTGTGTCAGTGTGGATGTGTTGCCTTAGGTTGTAGGTGGAAATTCTCCTATACCATCATTAGTTTTAGCTAGCGTGATCAGTTACTTTAGTAAGCTTAGTGACTTTTAGCTCACAAACATGGAGAAACTACATCAGGCAAGCATGTTTTAAAAAAAATAAAACTAGGTGCTGTTTGGAAAACCTGAAATCTTAACCAAACCAAGTCAGCCTTGGTACAATTCAGGCTAATCAGGGAAAAGTTATCAACTTTTTTAGTAAAATTATTTTTTGGTCAAATCTTACACTAAAGCCAGTATATATGAGAATTGGGCTGATTTATTTCATAATTACAGATGATAGACAATCTGTCAGGAAATTTAGCGGCTTACAGCGAGAGTTTTAATTGATGCTGTGCCTTTATTAAACTTTCTCTGGTGTGTGTATAGGGTGACAATTGATTATCCTTTTTCATGTATTAGACAATATACTCATTTTGATGGCTTTACTTATTAAAAAAATTATTCTTTTCCATTATCAAAATGTCTGTACCTTCTGCTGCCTTATTGGTGTGTTGCTGATATCTACCCTGTATATCATAATAAAACCATTGTCATTGAGGGTTCATCATCTGTGAAGTATATTACACTTGGACTTCGAACTAGAAGTAGTATTCTAGACATAAAGACCTGGGGGGGCCCAAAAATCACATGCTAAAGCCCTACGAGGAAATAAATATCCACCCTGCCAGATTGGGAATGTAGAAAATGGCTGCAAAGAAAATTTAGCCAGAGTGGACCATACATTTGGGACTGCCTTATAAGCAATTGATGATTTATTGGGATTGGTCATTGTGAAAGATAACAGATATTGAACTGGTTTTTTTTTTTTTTTTTTTTGTTATATTCGTCCCCAGTCTTATTGACAAACTTCTCCCACCATTATCTTCTTAATTATGTTCTTCCTGAACATTTAATGTTTCCCTGCATGACTTATTCAGGGTTTGGAGGATAGGGAGATGACTCGTAATTTTCCCAAACGTGATGTGGGAAGCAGACTTTTATTTCATTAAAATCTTTAGAAATATCATAATTATTCTCATCTTTAATAAAAATATCTGTAAAATTCAGTTCCCAGACATAAAATCCAATCGCATTGCTGTAGTACTTCTACTTCTAATAACAAATGTGGAAGCTGAACATTATCTCAAATGAGGCTTTACCGCTTTAGACAGTAGTTTCATTCCTTTGGTAACAGTCTCTAATGCCTTCCTTTTTTCCCAACTCATTCAGTTCAGGGCACGTTTCTTGTGACGCTGAACTAGCTCTGACTGATTAGTGCTGTCTATAGCCTACTGGCTAGCTTCGGACGATGAGACTAGCACATAAGGACAAATCTACTATTTGTTCTGTCTGTTGTTGTTGGCTTTCAAGCCAAGGTAACACAATAGCCAACAAGAGATGACTGAAGAAGCAGGATTCTATGTTTTGGTCTTTTCTCAGTCATGTTTAAAACCGAAACAAAATACAAAAATCTTGCTTCAAGTGCAGGCAATTTCGTTCCAGTGACAATATAAGTTTTGAAATTGGTTGAAAGTAAAATTTATAGTTGAAGTGTTCGAATCTTTGTCGAAATCTACTTTCTTTGCTGAAGAGATGATGATGTTCATTGCATGTCTTTTGCAGACAGAAGCAGCAGCTAAAAGAGCTCTGGCTCTGGATGGTGCTGACATGTAAGTAATAACTGGACAAAAGGGTCCTCAATAACCCGGCTCCATTATTGTTTCCTACTTCCCACGACATACTTATTGAACTTCTGATATGTTTCAGGGGAGGACTGTTCCTGAAAATACAGCCATACAAGACCAATAAAGCCAACAGATTACCAGATTTTGCCCCAGAAATGGTGGAAGGCTACAATAGAATATATGTTGGAAATTTGTCATGGGATATCACTGAGGAGGACCTAAGGAAATTTTTCTCAGGTTGCAAAGTATCATCTATTCGATTCGGTATGGACAAGGAAACACAGGAATTCAGAGGCTATGCCCATGTGGATTTCTCTGATAAGAACTCTCTAGCAATGGCCTTAAAGTTAGATCAAGAAATTGTGTGTGGGAGACCCGCAAAGATAAGCTACGCTGTCCCTAAGAAAGGAGCTAAAAAAGATTACTCTACACCGGCTCCCTCAAGTGAAAAAGCAGTAAATGATGGTGGGTTAACCTCCGGCAGTGGGAGTGAAAAAGCTGTAAATGATGCTGGGATAACCTCTGGAAGTGGGAATGAAAAAGCTGTAAATGATGTTGTGTTAACCTCTGGCAGTGGGAAGATGAAGAGAAGGACATGCTATGAGTGTGGTGATAAAGGCCATATTTCATCAGCTTGTCCAAAGAAGCAAGCTCCTGATTTGAAGAATTCTAGTTCAAGTTAGAAGTGAATAACCACCTCTAATCATTTCCCCATTTCTCTAAGTTATTCAGATGCAGTTGTTTTAAAGATTAGTTCAGGAACTATACCTTGTTTCTTTTATTACATTCTCAATTTTGTTAATCAAACAAATCCCATGATTTCAGGATTTTTCCTGTCATCCAATCATGCCTTCTTCTCTCATCTCTCATTTTACATTATTTTTCTGCCTCTTCATTGCTCTTGTAGCACCTTATCAACCGATGTTGGGTGGGAGTATGATCAGCCCGGCAATCAACAGCACCAACTACAAGGCAACAAAAATAAAGAAAGCAAAAATCAACTTGTTTATTTTGCCTGTAGCCTGTACAAAGTTGACAGATCCACAGAATCATGTACCTACCAATGTGATTTTCCATTATTTTGTAACAGTACACTCCCTCCAACGTATGAATGTAAACCCTCCCAAGTACCATAAGTCATCAGTGAATCTAGAGGGCAGTCACCGAGCCATGATTCAATTTCAGTGGCCTAATATGATTCACTGACTATAGAAGTATGTTACTGATTTCAATAAAGCCGCAATACTGAGCCTATTTGTTTTTTTTAGCTTTTTTTCATTATTTATCGTTGAAATTTCTAAAAACATCTTCAAAACAGTACTGGCAACCAAAATCTACATATTTCCAGTAAAATAGTCATTTAAAAAAAACCTCCTCATTGTATTGACGTTAGCTAGATTTGCGCCTCATCTAATTCCGCATAGCTTTGATTCGGTCTTCGATTCGCTTTTAAATGATCACCAAAGTCCCTTTAAAACCAGGAAAATATTTATTCTATAATTAACTCATTTTAATTCATGAGATTAGTTGAAATACGCACCTAATCCAAGCACCTAACATTATCAAGAAATCAATCTATTGATATTGACAACTCTAAATTTAATGATCCTTTACAACTTTAAAATACATTTATACAAGAAATCTTCTATTACATCTAATATTCATCGTCAAACACAATCTCATACTTGGATGCTCCAATTCAAGGTCATGGTAAGCAAAATGCCTTTCTTTATGGGTATCACACGGTGTGGCTTGACTTTGGAAAATGGGAATAGGATTTTGTCCACATACTCACATTGATCCGTGAGCATATGGTATCCTTGGTCACGTCCACCGTTTTTAAGGAAAATGTTAGCATCTGCCCTTACATCTTCTATGATATGTTCTTGAATAAGATTAAAGAAACAAACAGTACTACTATATATATATATACTTCATACATGGTTCACATCCCACAGTTTCTCCCACTTATGTATATATATATGCAAAAATAAATAGAGACATTATCACATGTCTAAGTTCAGTACAAAATATTCATCTCTACTCAAACTCGACTCGCCCTTATCATTGAGAATTAACATTAAAGTCTAAGTTTCCATCATCATAACTTTAAGGTTCCATATTAGATGTGTACTAGTTACCTTCTAGGACCTCCTCTAACCTTTTTTTTTTTTTCACTGGTTAGATTGTTCAACGCTTAAAGCAAGAAACACTTTAAAGAAAGTGGGATTCCGAGCCGGTAGACAACTTACTATATCAGAAGATTAAAAGTTATTAGCTTTAAAAAAATTGATTTAAAATATATTTATATGTATGTTTCAAAATCTATAGTATTTCCTATTGTCTTATATAATAAATTAAACATATTTTTTTAAAAAGAGAGTTTTGATTAAAACACCCTTTGAACACTCAAAAATCTAACCCTTTTTCAAATTTGACCTCATTTGAACAAAAATATTTTCATTATTTTTTTGTGGGGTTTAACCTTTTTTTTTTAAAGACATATGTAAATGTATTAAATAGAAAATAACATTTTTCTTCATACCGAGTCATTTAAAAAAAAAAACATGAGAAGGGTTATATTTACAAAATTTGACTTATTTGACGTTTTTTAACCAAATAATTCAAAAAAAAAAAAAAAGGAAAATGAAGGAAGCTTGTAATGGTGATGGATTGAGATATGAGAGGGATACTGATTAGTTTTAAAAGTAAAAACGTGTTAGTTAGCGGTTGTGGAAGCGCCAACCTGCAGAAGTATATAAAGGGAAAAACTCACTCTCTGCCCAAGACAAGCTCGCCAACTCTTAATCCTTCGATAATCACGATCATTCCTTGCCTTCAATCTCCTTTCTGTTTGGTTGGCGAGAAAAGCTGTTAAAAGAAAAGAATTTAGTACTCCTGAGAAGAAACTCCGCCTTCTTCTCTTTCTTCTTTTTCTTCTTTTTCTTTCTTTATTATTTTTCTCTTTTCTCCGGTAACCAAACAGTGCGACAGGGAGCTGAAGCTGAATGGCGTGTTGTTCATATCTATGTTAGTTTTGGTCTGTGCCTTTAATGGCGGGGAATTCAAAGCGGTGGGAAATTAGTCCTGAAAGAAGCAAGGTCTGGAAGGAGCCGAAGCCGATGGAGAGAAAAGCTGCCGTCGTTTACTATCTTTGCCGGAACGGCCAGCTGGAGCACCCTCATTTCATGGAGATTCCGATAACATCTCCACAGGGACTGTTTCTCAGAGGTAAAATAGTTTCGATAATGTTTTTTTAAATTAATCGCTGATTCTAATTATGAATTTTTCTGTTTCTCAGATGTGTTGGAGAAATTGAATTCTCTCAGAGGCCCGGGCATAGCGAGCATGTACTCGTGGTCTTCGAAACGGTGAATAAATTAATTAAACAAAAACAGGTGGTTTGATTTAAGCTCTGTTTGGAAACTGAGAAACTGAAGGAAAAGGGATAGAATTTGAACCTATTGAGCTCGGAATTCTGTTTTTTCAGTTCCTTAGCAACCAAACAGAGGATGATTAAATCTTTACTAACCTCATCTTCGTTCAATCTGTTCTCAATTTTATCTTCGATCAGGAGCTATAGGAATGGATTTGTCTGGCACGATTTGACCGAAAACGACTTCATATACCCGACTCACGGCCATGAATACGTCCTGAAAGGAACGGAACTTCTTCAAACTTCCTTGAGCTGCAGATACTACGAGAAAATACCATCGGAAAACAAACCGGAAAAACCGGAAACAAGCAACTCCGTAGCGAAGATTGCAATTATCCGATCATCATTAAGAGGCGAAACTGGTCGTGGCTTCATATTCAATCCTGGCGAGTACAAAGTCTACGCGACGAATCCGGCGACAGAACATGCCGGAAAAGCCACGGACGCGGCGACGCAAACCGAAAAGAAACGAAGACGAAGAAGAGCAGCCAGAGAGGAAGGGGAAGAAGCGGCGTACGGACGCTCCAATTCCTCCACGGAACTCGGCAGAGAGGCGATTTCGCCGCCGCTTTCGAACGCGAGTTCGGAGGAAGCTCCGGTGGGCCAATCGAGAGGCGCTGCGAATCCGGCGGATATTCGGAATCAGACGGCTGAGAATGATCGACCGAGCGGGAGGATGAAGGCTAGTGCGGTTCTGAAGCACCTGATCAGGTGCGGATCAGTGTCGGTCAAAGATCAAGGGTCAACGGGGAGGAAGAACGTAGGGTGTGAGATGAGTTCGGATCTGCACCGCGATGCAGCGGATTCTGTGGGGTCCAGTGGAAAAGGGGAGCTGAGGGCGCTCCTGAATGTTACGCGCCTTGCCAGCAGGTGCTGGCCACTACTTTCAAATAAATTTTGGAGAGATTTTTTCCCCAAATTTAAAAAGAAATTATCAAAAATAGTTTAAAAACTAAAATAATATCTCGCTAAACTAGCCAAGATGAACCACGCTCGAAATACACATATCATTAAAGTCATAAATACGGGCTTTATAAATTTTTGTTAAATATGTTAGCGACTACGCTTTAACTTAAAATCGTTAAAAATCCTCATAACACTAATAACACTTCACAAATTTGCTAAAAATTGATTTTGCCAAAGTCATAATCACATATCATGGCTTTGATTTATAAAAATAAACTGATAAATGCGACTATGATTTCTAACTGTACTAATAAGTTCTTATAATCACTAGCTACGTCTTTGATTATGTATATTTCAATGTGGCACATACTACTAGTTTAAGCATTAATTTGATTTTTAAACTATTTTGGTAAATTAAATATAGAGAGATATATATATATATATATATATATATATAGATATATATATATATATATATATATATATATATATATATATATATATGGACAAAACTCAATTTTAGAAGCGTGTCATATACTTCGCAAAAATTAAAAGGAAAAAAAAAAATTTTTAATGTTGAATCTGTTTCATAAATCATATTGTTTGTACTGTGATAAATATTATTTTCTTATAAATCATGTTGTGTGTACTTATGATAAACTTTTTATTGCTTTGATTGATACGTGATAATCAATCATATTCTTAATTTTAAGTTGTTGTATCATCAGGTTTGTATTATGCTCTATTTCTTTTTTTTTAAATCAATCATTATGCTATATTCCTATTTATATTAGGATTATAGTTAACACATATTATAATCTATTATCATGGGATAAAATATTTTCACATAGATGAAATCTACTAGGAAAAATTATGTTTAAATGCATTGTTGGACCAATATAAATGAAAAACAAAATTCAACCCATTCATATTATGTTAAGTTACACTTTCTATATCAAATTACTTAGCGCGCACTCTCCCTCTATGTGCCACTTCCTCAATGTCGCCTTTAATGAGTCGACTAACAGTCTCATATATTACTTTCAAGGCTTAAGTAAATCATCAAATCAAATCTATATTTTCTCACTTCTCGAGACTAATGTACCATTTCTATAATTATGCTTTCTTGAAACTAATGTATCATTGCTATAATTGTGTTATATTAATAATAATGTGTTACATTGGTGTTATAAAAATGGTACATTAATCTAAGGAAAGAAAAGAAAAGATATGGCCCACATATTTGCCACATGTTGGTAGTAAATCATCAAATCAATCTTTTCCGCACTAATCTTAATTAATTGCTTATAACTATGTTACATTGCGGTTAATTATGATTTTATTTCCTATGTGGAAAATATATGGGTCCATTGGTCAACTTGTCAAGGGAAAATTGGTCTTCCAAGTGGGAGAGTGCATGTGCTTCATTATTTAGGTGTAAAAAATACAATTCTATATAATATGGGTAAGTTGAGTTTTTTTTTTATTCATATTGGTTCAACAATACACTTAAACATAATTGTCCCAATCTATTTTGATGCAAATTAAATAATTTTTTTGCATACTGCTTTAATTTTTTTGAAAATGTTAATTTTATTAATTCAAACTGACAATACATCGATAGAAACACAGATAACAAATCGCTAAAAATCACAAGGGATAAAACAACATCCAGGTTAATAACATAATAAATAAACAAGTTCTATAAATTTTGTGAATACGTATGAAGTGATCAACTCTCAATACCCAGCTTCTACATCATAATACACCACAACTGCTTGTTCTTATTTTTATCTAATCGACGTTTTCATCTCGTCTCGAATTACTCTCACATACAAATAAAATGTCACAATAAAACATCGTATCAAGACAACGATACAAAACACCATAACAAGATAACGAAATCGCAAATAACAAAATACAATTATATCTATATGGGATAACCATTTTATTAAGAAATATATTAATAAAAAAGATGTAAGGTAATTTCATGTCAAGAATGACTAAAAATCATCCCTTCTTACTTAAAGAACATAAGTGTTCAAAAAAGAAAATCAGGAGAAGAGGAGGCTATGTTATTCTCTAGTTTTTAATATTTCATTATATTAAAATTAATATGGTATTATAAAATAAATAAGATATTATATTTTTATTATTTTATTTTATTAAAAAATATTTATTATTATTATATTAACTATAAAATAAACTAAAATTTATTTTTAATATAACCCGTTCATCATATCATTTTGGTATGATAAAAGACGCTCACTATATCAAAAGACATAGCAAGAAAGAGTAGAACTCGAATTCTCAAATCCAAGTTTAATAATTTATTACAATAACTCATATATATATATATATATATATATATATATATATATATATATAACTGATATGGGAGTAAATAGTAATTCCCTCGTCAAACCCGATTGCATTAATCCCAAACCTGCCAAAAATCGTATAACCAGAGTATCGTATCCATCCCATTATGGCAAGGCGGAACGGGAAACTAATTTGAAAAAACCTGCCCAGTTTACATCCCTAAAACTAGTTTATTTTTTTTTATTTTTTTTGAGAGAGAAGTTTTTATAATAATTTTTAAAAATAAAAAGAATGAATATGAAAATAGTTTTCAATTTCCACGTCTTTTCCCAATCACCATTCACTCTCAGATTCAAAACGCCTAGAAAGGAAAGCAAAATATTTTTTCCTTTTCAGAGAATAAAGAGAACAAGGGGAAATTCATGACTTAGTCCTCAGTCCTCCTCAAGCTTGCTATGTTGTGTATATAACTAAAGCAAATAAGAAGCCCATTGGCTCCATTCCTGAAGTTGTACCATCCTGAAAGTCTTTTCATCAAAATTAAAATATTTTCTCCATCTCTTACTTATTTCACTTTCATCTCTCATTGCATGCTCTGTACAATCAAATAAAGGTACAAAATCCAATTCCTCTTAATCCTTTTCCAACAACCGCCACCTTCAACCCTTCCTTCCATTCAGTTGCTCAATTCTTGTTCAAGTTGGTATTTTCTCTCTTCTCAGGCCTTGACTCATCTGGGTCTTTGACTTCCAATGGGACCCGTTAAAGGGCTGAAGAGAAAGAGGAAGGCGGAAGGAGAAAAGGTTGGAGAAAATGGCTTCTCTACTTCGCCACTGTCTCAACCTCTGCCCTTGGATTGGTGGGACGACTTTTCCAAGAGAATCACTGGTATGTAATGTTTGCATATTCTTCACAATCTCATAGTTCGGGGTTGTTTCTTCGTTTTTACTGATCTGGGTTGTTGAGTTTTTGTTGATTCTGTCATTGATATTGTTCATCGTGGACCTGCTTGGTTTTGGTATTATACCTTCTTTTTTTTTGGAGGGCATTCGTTAGGTTTTCTCTGTTTTCGGTGGAATTCTAGGACGTGGGTCGGACTCGGTTTTCAATAATTTGATCGACTTGTTCTTGCTTTGTTTATTCAAATGTTGTAGCTTGCCTGATGAGAAAATTTAGGAAAATAAAAGAAACTTTTGTTCTAGAAAGTTTAAATCTGTAGGACGAGGTTTAAACTTTTTTCTACTAAGCCTAGTACAGTTATTTGGATTTTTTCTGGCTGGTCTCTCTCAATTTGGGAATGGATGTTTACATTGTCGAAGATTCTATATTTTCTCCCTGTCAGTTTTTCAACCAAACAGAGGCTAATGTTGTTTTCCATCCTTATGAATTCAGAGTATAAAACTTAGTCTTTACTTCTTCTCATCTATTATTCTTTGTAGACTCTTCCCTCGCAAACAAAGGCGGGATCCTTGGGGATCAATAAAGAAAACAGAAATTGTTGATTAACATGCAACATGATATATATATATATATATATAAGACAAGCATTGAGGACAAGGAATGTTTTAATTTTACTACTGGCCACTGAGGATGTTTCCCTGTATTTGTTCACATGGTCTGCTTTCTGCTTACAATATATAATCATTTACTTGCTTTTATGAAGTGATTTTCGACCCGGGATTGGAAAGCTCCATGGAAAAACGCAATTTTTTGGAATGCTGCTGCAGCTTGTTGCTTGATCAAATTTGGGAAAGGTTTTGATGATACTGTCCTTTGGATGCTTTGAAGTTTTGGAATTGGGAAGAAGCAGTGGGTATTCTTAGCCTAGGAATGGTATGGGCTCTATCTTCATCTCAGAGCTAGAGGTGTAAGTTTCTCCTAAGGTTGTAAGTGGGCATAGAAAGTCAGAAAATCTCTCATTTGGAAGAAAACTTAGTGGTCCAGAACTTCCTAATCGATTTTGACAAGATCAAAGATCAAATGTTCAGGTTGTGAAAGATGTTGGAAACTCTTTTGGGGAATTTTGTAAAAAAATATGAAATTAGAAAAGTTTTGTACTTCTGGTGAAATTAGAACCATGAAATTGAGGTGGTTTTTAAAGTTCTTCTCACTGGAGTATACTAGTGATAATGGACTCTCTTGGTTCTAAGTGATGCCTTCACAGGAGAGGTTTGTAATTTTTTTTTTTTTTCATTTTACAATATCAGGCATTTTGAGTTAGTGTGAGATTGCTAGGTAATTTGATTGAAAAATTATATAGGATCTTGGCATAAGTAACTGTGAAAAAAAAAATCAGCTAGTAAATGTATCTGCAAGATTTTGATTTAGCTTGAACCGTCTCTACGTAGGTGAATGCCTATGGACTTAATTCATGATTGGTTATCTATCTGCGTTTATTCCCTTGTTATAATCATTTTAGATTTCAACAAGACTCCCAAATTAGTTGCCAGTAGTGCTGGTGAAAATTGGCAGTGTCAATGTACTAGGGTGTCATAGACTAGCAACAATGCCAGTAAAAAAAGTGATGACCGTGGAGGCAAGATAGCTGTGTTATAGCATCTCTAAGTTGTGCTTGTAAACAATAATGCCTAGGGTTGCAAATGTTAGGTCTCTCAATCTTGGCTCACAAAAATGAAAAGCTTCACAATGGAGTTGCATTTTGGTTAGGGATTGTGACGGTCTAGGAATCATCCTTCTGACCAACCTGGAGTCATGTGCAGATGATTTGGTACTACAGTCTCAAAGTGTTAATGAGCTGAGTGAAGCAGTTGGCTGCTTGAGCTCTACTTAGAAAATTAGCAACCTCCAACATGGAGTTGAATTTGACTCGTTTATTTATAAGAACATTTGCCAACAAACCTCCAATTAAGCTGAGCCGGAGCTAACTAGAATGTTAGGTTTGGCTTAGAGCCTCAGTGGTGCCACCCGATTGGGGAGGTGCCTGCTGTGGTGATGGTGATGCTGCTGATAAGATGATTAAAATATTTTAGCTTCGAAAAGAATATTTTTTTCCTTTCAATAGAACTTTTTTCCTGTCCTTTTGGCTTCTGAAAAATGCAGTTAACCTCCATTACTAAACTTGGGCTCTACTCTGTTATTTTCTGATCATCAGTGGTTCAGCATCATAGAAATAGTTCAAATGACTGGTAGGTTAAGAATTTATTTGTTTTAGGTTGAATTGTGTTGAGGAAATGAACTTGAGCAGTAAAAAGCCATGAATAGCATGAGTCATTATAAATAAATAAAATCTTTAAAGCCAAAATTGCTCAAGTCAAGGAATCACAACTAGAGTAAGAATAAGCAAGTTCCCTTTTTTGCATTTTTTGTTATTTGTCCTTGTATAAAATAGTATAATCCATTGTTGGAATTTTTTATGTCAAGCTTGTGCTTCATAATTATGCTTTACAGTGGGATCCTATGGTATATTAATTACAAATGAAATTATAGAACATGTACACATATGTCTTAAAATTTCCAGAGAAGAAAGGTTTTTGGATTCTGTTTAGGTAACAAAAGTTGAAACCTGGAAAAGGGCACTATTAGTGCCTAAAGATGCATATTGTTTTGCTTTTGGTGTGATATGTTATGTTGACTATGTGCATTTTATTTAAGCCATCACATTTTCTGAATGTCATGTCTTGAATTAAAAATAAAAACTAGAACTGCTTTTATTATTTTGGATTACTGTAGAGCTGGTTTTTGAACAGAGTATCAATATTTTTGGTCCTGTAAACACTTCACATATGACAAAAGCAGGTGTTTCTATAACCATGTCTTGTAAAGAAATGAGGGTAGCAGGTTTTAAAACCATGTTCTTAGATTTGATTTTCTTTAATACCAAACAAAAACCTTACATTCACACAGACGATTTCGATTCAAATTTTCGCAAGTTTTATCACATGAGTAAAACTCAAAACAAGATTCTGCACTTACTCTAACTTCCTGCTGTAGAATGCAATTCAAAGTATGAATGCAACTCACTCTCCCTCTCCTCCGGCTCTCTCTCTGTCTACTTAGAATGTTTCTTAGTCCTGCTTTATTGGCATCTCGGTCTGTAATGTGAATATAGTTTGTACTGCAAATAATTCCATTTCTGAAAGCATGCTTTTTTATGCTAGATTGATAACATATATCTTGTCTGAGGGAATTATCCAGAGAGCAGTACAGATATGATCCTAAAACACACCCTGAGACTCACACCCACACCCAGAATAGAGCCGATATTTCATTCCACATCATGCGGATTGACATGAATGGTTCCTATAAATTATATTTATGAATGATCATGTTCTAGTTTTGCAACTTTTCAGGACCTTTGTTGCAGTCAAGGTTGTCTCTTACATTCGAATCTATTTTCAAGATTTCAAGAAAGACATTCAACTACATCTGTTCACTTGTGAAGGAAGATATGATGGCCAAACCTGCAAATTTTGCTATCTAATGGCGTAAACCTTGTCTTTAAATGACCGAGTAGCCATTGCCCTCAGAAGGCTAAGCTCTGGTGAATCATTATCCACTGTTGGTGATTCATTCAGAGTAAATCAATCAACCGTCGCCCAAATAACCTGGAAGTTTGTGGAATCCATGGAGGTAAGAGGCCTCCACCATCTACAATGGCCATCAACAGAAGCAGATATGGAAGAGACAAAATCCAGTTTTCAGAAAATCCGAGGCCTGCCTAACTGTTGTGGCGCAATAGACACAACACATATCAGTATGTGTCTATCTACAATGAGCACATCAAACAGCGTCTGGATTGATCACGAGAAGAAGCACAGCATGATCTTGCAGGCAATTGTCGACCCAGAAATGAGATTTCGTGACATAATCACTGGATGGCCAGGAAGCTTGAGTGAGTCCTGTGTTCTCCAGAACTCAGGCTTCTTTAAACTTTCACAAGAAGGGAAGAGATTAAATGGGAAGAAGACAGAACTCTCAGAAGGAACATATCTGAGGGAATACATAGTAGGAGATGCCGGTTTTCCTCTTTTGCCATGGCTTCTCACCCCATACCAAGGTAAAGGGCTATCAGACTTTCATTCTGAGTTCAATAAACGACACTCTGCAACACGAATGGTGGCACGAAGGAATTACGAGTGTTGAAGGAGATGTGGAGGATCATACAAGGAGTGATGTGGCGACCCGACACCAATAAGTTGCCTAGGATTATTCTTGTCTGCTGCTTGCTGCATAACATAGTGATTGATTTGGAGGATGGAGTTGAAGATGAGATGTCCTTTTCTTATAAACATGATCTGGGTTATCGGCAACAAACTTGTGAATTTGTCGACAAGACTGCCTTTGTTCAGAGGGAGAAGCTTTCTCGCTATTTGGCTGGAACGCTGCCTCTTTAGAACACACATTTCTTCTTCTCTGGTATGGAAGGAAGGGACTGGTTTTCTTCCATTGAACTTGTTTTTTAGCTTTTTGTCGTCACTGAAGCAAAATGTATATCTAATGAGACGTTTTGTTGGTTGAGGGAATGTTTCTTTCTTTCTAGGGGCTTTTCCTACATTTAGCCCAAAAATAAAATAAAAATTCCTCAAATGCAAAAGGCTGAAAAATATTCCTAAACCTAGTATATTTTTTGTCATGTGGAATTTGTCTCTTGAATAGACATTTTCTAAAATTTTAAAAACCTTAAATTTTACTTCAAAATGTCTTTTGAAAAACAATTTTTAAAGTTTCATAAATTAAGAATTTAAACTGAAAATGTTTCTTGAAGAGATTTTTTAAAGTTTTAGTATTTTTTAATTTAGATTGAAAATGTCTTTTGAAGATATATTTTTTTGATCCTACGTAAAAGTTTATGTAAAACAAAACTACGCTAAAATTAGGATTATTTTACAAACAATGCTTTTGTTATATTTATTTATAATTTTTGTATTATTTTTCTAAAACTCCCTTAGTTCCATTTCAGCTCTCGTACAGGGCTTCATATGGCTTCATAAAGAGGCTAGTGTCAACTTATTTTAAAACCCAAATTAAGTTGCTTTGCATTTGTGACAACTTTAATATAATAAGTGAAAATTGTTTATAGCCTATTTGTTTTTTTTTCTTTTTTGACATTTTTTTGAATGCTTTTTGCTTTCAATATTCAGTCTGTTTATTTTCTATTTTGTTATAGATTATTTATAGCCTATTTGTTTTTTTGACATTTTTTTCGAATGCTTTTTGCTTTCAAAATTAAGTCTGTTTATTTTCTATTTTGTTATAACTTAATAGTTAATACTTAATTTATAAAAAAATTTACTAAAACCAAAATATTTAACTTTTTCTATTCTTCTGCTTTACAAAAACACGAGATGAGCTACCCGACTCTCACGGAGTTTAGTGAAGCCAAGGCCACCTCCTTTATGCGAACGATGGCATAAAAAATATTACAAGAAAAAAAAAAGAACTAGATGTAATTATTGGATTCCTAAAATATGTCTCATATTTAAACTTCTTGAAGCATGATGTCACAGGCCTATTCGTTCACGCAATGGTGCGGGTCATGCAATGGTTTCATATAGACACTTTCATGAAACTCAGCCTACCATGCCACATTTCATGCCTCCCCATAATAACCTGATTCGCCTGCCTCAGCCTAACGCAGCGTACCTCCATCTCCCCGACCAGCTTTGTGCGTAAAGCCAACACCCTTCTTCATAGTCAAGTCTCAAACTAACGACAAACTCTCCAAACTTAACTGGATCGGCGTGCCTGAACTGCAAAGAAGCATCATCCACGATCCACTTGCACGCACCTTTGGAGCACTCTTACACCATTCCGTTCAAACTCGTCAACATGCTTGATCTTCATTAAGTTCTTCAGCTACCATCACAGACGCACACACAATAAGTTCGTGACATTCCCCCCACCCAATATCTTGCACGCCCTCGTGCAAGGCATCTTTCACCAATTTGCGCCTTCGATGACTATTGCTCCCCACAAGCCATTATCTATTAAGGTATGTGTTGATACCCCTAGGCCAAAGAGGACATCCATCACCCCGGACGCGACATCACACAACCATGGAAGGAGCCCCCACTCAACTTCCACCTCGAAGCAAAGACTTCACTGGCCAATTCCTAATAAGGTGACCACCCTTTTGCGCACTACTAGACAAAGAACCTAAGACTCCTCACACGTATCTAGAGGAACACCCATCCTTACATGGGTCCTCATCATTGCAGCTTCAACCACCACGGCTTCATCAGTTACTATGCATCTTTAGGAGAGAAATAGACTTTCAACCGCCAAGATCGACATAAGGCAACACCATATTGTTCGCAACTTTTGTCCCGCTCTAATACCACTTGTCATGGGCCAACTCATTCACGCGGCGGCGCGGCCTGTGTAACTATTTCATATAGATACTTTCATGAGACTTAGCCTATCAAGCCACATTTCATGCCTCTATACTTACTGGTTTCGTCTTGCCTTGCACTCATTAGGAGAGCGGCTCCAGCTCCCGACCAGTTTGTGCAAGGTAAACCAACACCCTTCTTCAAAGTTAAGTCCCATACTAGCAACAAGCTCCCCAAACTTAACTGGGTCAACATGCTTGAACTCCGAAAAAGTATCATCCATGATCCACTGACACGCACCTCGGGAGCACTCTCACACCATTTCGCTCAAACCCGTCATCATGCTTGATCTTCATTAAGTTGTTTAGCATAATCACGGACGCACACACAATAAGTCTATGATAATGAGCCTCTCGTTTTATCAAGTATTTTCTATTTTTAAGCAAATTCATATGGTCTTTACAAGCACATATGAGCTTTTAATGTAATACTTTACAGAATATTTTTTACAAATAGGAATTTATACTCATGGTGGTACATAGAGCCAAGAAACTGGTCACCCTAACTCATTTTCAGTCAACCATCTCGTCACAAGCTAGGCTTAATCGACCCATTTATTCTCAAGCAGCTTCGACTAGCCTAACCCAGTCCATGCGGGTTATGGGTCAAAACCTTAAAAATGCTAAAAAAAAAAAATTAATTCTACTAATTTTATTATTATTTAAATAAAAATAAATAATATATAAATATATAATAATAATTAATATATAAAATAATTTAGTCTAAACAATATAATAATATTAAACAAACTTAAATAAATAAATAATGATAAAGCATTGTTATATCCAAAGTATCAAATTAAGTAACTAAATAGTACGAAAATAATAAAGTAACAACTTAATAGCATCTCTTTAAAAAACTTCAATGTATCAAATGAAATCTCATATACTTCCAATCTTCATCCTCATCCTCATTATATCCAATAATAACATGTGAATCTACATTAGAAATATGTATATCCTTGATAGTCATCATCTATTAATTAAATTTTTAGAATATATCAATATAAATTTCATTTATATTTTGATAAAAATAATTATTTTCCAAAAGGCATTTTCAATAGTATAATAATCAAATATCCAATTTGTTTTAAAATTCATAAGATATAATCATATTAGAAAGAAATAAGTCCATACTTTTTATAATTATTTTAAAATAAAAATATTTTGTTATTAACACTAGTTTAAGTGATAAATTATTTAAAATATACTAATAATTTAGTTATTAAATTTAATTTAATTTAGAAACTAGTACAACTTCATTTTTATAAAAAAACATATATGATTATATAAATTCTAAAGAATAAATAATAAAACATAAATGAAATTATAAATATATAAAATAGATTACTTATGATAAATGAAAATATATTCAATATTAAAACTATAATTTATATAAGATTTTTTAAATATTAAAATTATCATATAAATTATATAAAAGTTACATTTAAAATTGAAAATAAAATAGTTAAAAAAAACAAAGTTTAATATATTAATAATATATTATAATTATTATTTTTAAAATTCTTATGCTACAAAAGCATATATTTGACTTATTGTTAAAAACCAAAATATCAAATTTTATAGATGAATCCTTGAAAATCTCAATTGTTATGCTAGTTATTTAAAAAAATTAAATAAAAATTTCGAGCCAATCGAGCTACTCGGGTCAACTCAGACAAAACTCATATGGGTCATGAATCAAAACGGGTCGGGCCAATTTGATTCGTTTTATTCGAGCCTTAAATTTTATAGCCTAATCTTCAAAAAAGTTAGGCTAAAGTGGGTTGGTCCATCGGGCTCAACCCATATTGCCAACTCTAATGGTGCATCTTTTTCTTTTTATTTTTCCAAATATCATGAAGTCCATGCAAACACTTGAACAACTTACTGCATGAATCATACAAGCCAGGTTTCAGAACGCGACATTAAATATTAACTGGGATGATGTATATATTTTCATCACCCTATTACAACCAGAGTAATGCGTAAAATCTCTTCTATAATCCATGTAGACCTTCCAAAGCCTATTCTCTACGTGACAGACCCACATGCAAGCACTCGATCACAAAAACTAGAAGATTAACTGGAAAAACACTAAACCCACAGCTTCAGTTTTCTCTCTCGTGTTTTTTTTTCTACCCAGATTCTAAATCTCTAAATAATAATGTGAAAACTTAAAACCCTGGAGGCTAGTAAGCAGTGTATTTATAGATTGCTAACCCTAATCCTCCTAGGGTTTTATAACACCTTAGGCCCAATAAATGGGCTCCTTCTTGTATCTTAATAATCAGTTAAATAGGCCCTGTCATCTAATGAGCTAGCTTGGGGATCCTATGGCCCACATAATTAAGGCTCTTTGATCACCTGGTCTAGACGCTTTTGAGCATAACCAATACATCCCACTTGCTTAGAAGCAAGTCTGGGACTGCATCTTATCCTGGCTACTCCAATTAAAAGCCCCATGTGAATTCCAAAATTAATAATGTTCATATCAAATGTATTTTCCTTTCTTTGTAAATATCAATAATTAATTGATAATTTTTCCTGTAAATCAACTAATTATTTGTCTTTGACTCTATCGCTTAACGATCCCATGCACTCGCCGGATCTCAACATCCGAGTACCGAAACATGTCAAGATGATATTTCATACAAATTCCATTTTGTATATTTGTATAAATACTGATAATCAAAATACCATAATCCTCAAATTATCAAGATATGGTCGTTTTAAATAGGCTCACTATATTGATAAACTAAAGAACCATAGTAACTTAATTATCTATTTATAATATACTCAGTATTAAGAAAAAATAACATATTTAATATCGCCTGAGATTTAATTCCTTTCACATAAATTTATCCTTGATTAAATCTCTTCCGATCCTCTTAGAATGACCATAATTCATTCCAATACTTTATAATAACCAAGACTGATCATTTCATAAAATATTGCGACTAAATAAAGTGCCTAACTTTATTTAACAATTGTGAGACAATCCACACTATGAGAACCTCGTGATCATGTCTTCATGAACGTATCTATGTAGATCATATACTATATAATTAACTGACCTTGCGCAAAATATAATGTGCAAAAACTTCATATTATTATCAAAAAATGAAATTATTAAACTTGTCTTCGCTTCTTAGAGCACAAATGTAACTAACTCCCACTCGCTCTAAAGTAGTTCTGGACCCTTTTAAGACTCATACAATTTACATGTTTCTCAAACACACGTTCAGAAGAGACTTAGTAAAGGGTCTCACAGTTCTCCTCGTATGCTATTTTAAGAACCACCGTATCTCCCCATCACCAAATCACGCATCAAGTGGTACTTAATATGTGTGCTTCGCTATGTAGACTCGTTCGATCGTGCTATTTACTTCCATCATATCACAAGAAAGGTAATGGGTCGATCTCTGATATCACATGAAGATCCAAAAGGAATTTCTTAAGCCATACAGCTTCCTTTGCAGCTTCAGATGCAACCACATATTCAGCTTCAGTCGTGGAGTCAGCAACACAAGTCTGTTTAACACTCCTCCAACAAATGGCTCCCTCATTTAGGGTAAACACATATCCTGATGTTGATTTACTCGAGTCAATATCCCCTTGAAAATCTGAGTCCGTATAACCAAGTGTTTTAAGACTCCCACTGGAATACACCAACATATAATCCCTCGCTCTTTAAATACTGAGTATATGTTTCATCGTCATTCAGTTGTTCTACCCGGATCTCGATTGGTACCGGCTTACACTCCCATCGCATAAAGAAGAGATCCGGGCTCGTCTATAGCATAAAGATACATGAGACTAACAACAATTTAAGCATAAGGTTTCTTACTCATGAGTTCTTCTCTTCGGGAGTTTTTGGTGATTGCTCTCAGAAAGATGACCTCCATAAATCAAGGGTAGAAGTCCCCTTCTCGAATTTTCCCATGCCAAACCCGTCATTATTTGTCAATGTAGGAAGCTGGGATAAAGCTAACACCTTATTCTTCCTGGGCCTCGTAGTTCTTCGATTCCTGTATCATACAATTTCTTCACCCAAGTCCTTCATATCAACCGCGTAACCTTACTGCCTCGACAACACTTTCACACCGCTTCCACTAATGTATCATCTACGCAAAGTACCAAAAAGACTACCATTATTCCTTGAATTTTCTTATACACACATGTTCATCAAGACTCTTTCAAATCCATATAATTTGATAATTTGATCAAACCCGATGTTCCATGACCGATGCTTGCTTAAGCCCATAAATGTATTTCCATGCAACTTCAGAAACCATGTGTTCTTTACCTAAGGCTATGAACCCTTTCTACGCCGCATATAGATATCCTCTCTAGCTCTATTTAGAAAGCCGCTTTGACATCCATTTGCCAAATTCGTGAATCGAGAGCTACTGCATGTACCTAAGAGAATCCGGCAGATTTAAGCATGGCTAATGGCGAAAGTTTCATCATAATCTATGCCCCTTCGGGGTGTAACCTACACCAATCTGGCCAAGGCCTCAACCTTCCCATCCGGTCCTCTCTTTCTCTTGTAGATCCAATTTACACCCAATTGGTTTTACCCTTTAGGTGCTTCGGCCACAGAACTACTGAAGTGGAGAACCCACAGATTCCATCTCACGGGCCCATTGCCTTTTTCCACTCTTGCATCAACATCCTCCACGCCTTCGCATGCGGGTGGTCATCATCGATTATCCAAAATGACTTGATAGTCTCTCCTAACAAGGCATACCTTGCGTTTACGCATCGCCTCCCACCACGAGTTTGTCAGATCGTCGGGGCTGTGACATGTACTGCATGATCCAAGTTTTCGCGGCTCGTGGATTACCAATATCTTCATTATGTTCTTGTTCAGTTTCTTGAATGTGGTCTCGAAATAAGTTTCATGTTTGTTCACTCCTTCGCACATTTTCTTGTACATTTTCAAACATCATCAATATGTTGTGTGGAAAATAGGAGTTTGTGGCGGATCTCGAATCGAGTCAAGCTCTTCAAGAACCACTTTACTCTTAGGTTTAAAATTGTTCATATAATTTTCTTCTAAGAAAGCGGCATGAGTACTCACTATCACCTTCTTTCCTTGGATTATAGAATATCTCCCCCACCTTCCTCGCTCCTCTCTTGTGGTAGCCAATAAACATACACATTTCTCGCTCGAGATTCCAACTTTTTGTTGTTTCAGATCAAGACGGTGCTAGAGCACCCCAAATCCTAATATGGTTCAAGTCGGCTTATGCCTCTTCCATAATACTCCGTGGGTGTCTTGAAACAGATTAAATTTTAACTAAATTTAGTATGTATGCAATTGTTTCTAAGACATATCCCCGTAATGATTCGTAATGACATGAATAACCTGAAAGATCGACCACCATATCTAAAAGGGTTCTATTTCTCCTTCTTCGTAGACTCCATTTAAGGCTGCTCCAGAGATGATAATTGAGATATCCTCTCGAGCCAAGTAAGACTCAACTCTCCAAACAAGTATTCACCGCCTTCTGGCCGCATCAAGCCGCTTGATATGGACACCTAATCATTTCGCTTAGCTTTATACTGGAATTTATCAAAGCTTCGCACTTATGGCGATTAGGTAAACATAACCATGTCTTAAGTAGTAATCGCAAATGTGATAAAATACTATACCGCCGCTTGAACGCCATCGTCCATATACATCGTTGTGTACCAATTCCAATCAGATAAGGGCACGATTTTGGCCTGAAAGGCCTATTTGTCATTTTACCTTCTAAACATGATTCACATATCGGTATAGGTTCAAAGATCAAGAATTTAAAATTCCACTTTAACCAAACCATGAATTTACTAGAATTAATATGACCCAATCGTAATGCCACATAGGTTTCATTTGAAACCTTCCTTTCTTAGATAAAGGAAATTGCTCATCATCAGTATTTTCAAGAGCATTAATACTATAGGACATAGGAGTTAAAAAATATATACCATTTATTAATAATCTGGAACAAATAAAAGCGTTATTACTCTTTATTGAAACTGAGGAATTAAATTGTGTTGGTTTTATGTGTATTAAAGCCAATATAAGTCTAAGAATTACAATTTATATTTATTGCCGCTGATTAAGAACCTAAAGGGTCACACAAAAAGAATAATTTTCAGTTAAAACAAAATAATTATTTGATAATTATAATATTTATGATAATTAATTATGAATTAATTTAATATTTATGGAAATCAAGATGAATTAATTATCAATTAATTCTCATATTTATGATAAATAATTATGAATTAATTCTTCTATTTATGGAAATTAAATGATCCTATTTATGAGGATTATTTATAACTGTAAAATCGATCTATAAATAGATCGTAAAACTTGAAGTTAGGATCATGAGATGATTTGAGGAACTAGCATATTAAGCTTCGAGTTAAAATTCCTGTGAGGATCTCGAGAGTTATTCGTGTGGATACCTTGGAGGCCGGACGTGTAAGGCCAGTGATCTACTATGATTCGTAATTAAAGCTCATGGTTGTTTCTCAAAGAACTAGTATGTAAGGGTGGCGCATTTATTTAAATTACATTTCCGCTACAGATAGGAATGTCCGATTCTCATGTAAAGGGCATCGTGAGCCCTGCCACTCGTACATCGATATAGCATGTATCATATGTGATATGATTTAAAATTTTAAAAATTTATTATTCTTTTAATGTGATTATTTGAATATATTTATTTATAACTTATTCATTACATATTGTATGTTAATTGTTTAAAGTTATTAATATTCAATTCTAACTTTCAATCAAATATTAAATCATTTTGTTGTCTTCCATTATTATAGTTTAAATAAATTTTATTAGAATAATTTGTTGAGTTAACTCAAGATTATTCTATTAAAAATTTAATTTTACTATGAGATTAGATTCGGGAATAATTATTTGATTTCTATCAAAAATACATGGCTTGTTAAGCTAACTCAAGGTCAAGTGTTTTTGAGACAAGAGATTAGGAGACATATGTGAAATGTGTATCAAAAGTTGATAACCTAATTATCTAGGAATTACAAAAGTTGTAATTAACAATTGTTGTTTACTTATTGAGATTATTTTAATTTGTTGAGTTAACTCAAGATTAAAAATAATTAAAATAAGATCCTAGCCCACTCAAGAATTTTATAAATATTTTAAATCACTTAAGGGATATTGATTTGAATGAATTAGTGATAAACAAAAATATTTGATTTCAGATATCAGATAAATATTTACTTCCTCTATCTTTACCTGATTAATTTAGATCTAAAGATTGCTATTTTGTTCCAAGATACCTAAAAATATAATATCTATTTCTTGTTTGATTTAGACTATTTACGATTATTACAAAGAATAAAAGTTGTTCTTTTATATCGTATTGATGTTTTTATGCAGGTCAATATTTAACTAATGGTTTATATATACTTGATCTAGAAAATCTGCTTTCAATATAAACACGAAAAAAAAAAACCAAAAATACATGATCTTAGAAATTCTTATATGTGGTATTGTAGACTGATTAGTATAATGAGTAAACACATAAACAAATTATATAAAATGGCTATTTGGGATCATTTGATATGAATCATTTGATACATGCGAATCTTGTTTATTAGGTAAGATGACCAAAACGCTCTTTACTCGGAAAGGGTGAAAAGATCTACCGAGTTGTTGTGTTTCATACATACCGATGTGGCCGTGGACCTATGTCACTCAAGCAGCAAATGGTTTCATACTCACAAGCATCGATGACCACCAAGAGGTCATGTATACTTATTGAAGTATAAATCAGGTCTTTGAAAAGTTCATGGAATATAAAAGTGAAGTTGAAAACCAACTTGGAAAAAGTATTAAAGTCCGATCGACGAGGTGGTGAATACTGAGGCAAGAATTTCAAGATTATCCTAAAGAAATGGAATTTTCACAATGGACTCCACCTTTATACGCCTACAATTAAACGGGAGATTCGAAAAGAAGAAACCGAACCTATTAGATATGGGTTCGTTTCTAAGATGAGCCATGCAAATCTTCCTAAATCATTGGGGATATGCCCTAAATACCGCCTCATATCTATTATTAAACCATGCTCTTCTAAAGTCAGAGAATCTACTCCATATGAGATATGGTATAAGAGGAAACCAAATCTTAAACATTTAAAGGCTCGGGGATGTCCTGCCAGAAAAGGGTAGAAATGCACAACCATTCAACAGATAAATGTTATTTCTTCAGGTATCCAAAAGAGAGTTTTGGATACTATTTTATAATCCCAATGAACAAAAAGTGTTTGTTTAAGACATGCTACATTTCTAGAAAGAGAATTTATTCTAGAAATGGCTAAAGGGGAGTCAAATAGAACTTGATGAAGTTCGTGGAACCATGTGCGTAAAAGAAATGAGGTGGAGCAAGAGTCGGATACCTCATGAAGATGTAAAATGAGTTAACAACTCAAGATACACAAGGTGAACGAGGGTTCAGTAGGATACGCTGTCCTCGCATGTATGATGACGTTGTTTATCATTAATACGATGAACCTAATACCTATAATAAAGTCTTATTAGATAAGGACTCGAAAATGGCATCGTCATGAACTCGAAATGATTCTATATACGAAAATGAGGTTTCGACTCTTAGTTGATCCACCTATAGGACAAACCTATAGGATGCAAATGGGTCTTCAAAAAGAAAACAGACATGGATGGTAAAGTGTCTACCTATAAAGCACGACAGGTTGCGAAAGGTTGTTCACATAAATATGGTATTGACTATGATGAAACCTTTTCACCAATGGCGATGTTGAAATCCATTAGGATAATATTTGCTATAGTTGCATACTATGACTATGAAATTCGCAAAATGATGTTAAGACTCAAGCCTAACGGACATTTACAAGAAGAGGTGTATGATACAACCCGAGGTTTTGTCTCGAAAAGACCCTAATAAAATATGTAATCTACAAGTCCATTTAGCGGGCTAAAGGCATCTGAATATTCGCTTTGATGAAATAATCAAAATGTTTGGTTTCATCAAAAACGAAGATGAGCCTTGTGTATACAAAAAGATCAATGGGAGTATTGTGGTTTTTCTCATTTTATATGTGGATGACATATTATTAATAGGAAATGACATACCCTCTCTTCAATCAGTTAAAGAGTGGTTATCGAAAAACTTCTCAATGAAAGATTTAGGAGAAGCAAGCCTTTATATTTGGGAGTTAAGATCTATCGTGATAGATCGAATAAGTTGCTAGGTCTGTCATAATTGACATATATTGATAAAATGTTAAAGAAGTTTAGCATGGATCAATCAAAGAAAGGTTATCATCTGATCAGGGAGATTATTGACAGGGATGAAGTAAAGATAGAGAAGGTTCATACATAGGAGAATATAGCTGATCCATTGACTAAACCTTTGTCTCAGAAAAAACATGATAGTCATGTATTTTCATATGGTTTGAAGAATAAACATAATCGATGGTCATATGGATGAAAGTTTATATTTATTTTCTAACTCATTGTGTTTTGATTATGTAATAATATTATGACAATTTATCATTTTATATAATATATTTTGATGATAAAGTCCTTAGAATAATATATTTATTATTCTAAAATATTTCTAATCGTAGTATTAACAATAAAAGGACATTGTTAATGCGATAGATTAGGCACATATGATGATATGTGAGTAATGTAAGTTGGAGAACATATTAAATGGAATGTGACTCCTACAGAGATATTTTTCATAAGGTTAGCCATTTGAGTGTCAATGTTATAATCTCTATATGATAGTAGTATAATTGATCTCTCGATTCTCAGATCATAAGAGTATCTTTCGTGTTGAAATTATGCTTTGACTTAATTTAGTTCATACTTGTTACGCTTATGTATGAATAATGAAAGTTGGGTATAATGAAAACATTAATGGATAGTTTTATGATCAATATAGATTCATCACTCTAATAGTGGAGAGTATATCTCAAAGGTATTCACTTGTTGAAATGTCAACTCGTAATGTTTGCAACAAATACGAGATTTAGAAAAGTTCGGGGTTCATTTAAGGAGTTGATTTTCTAAACAAAATGGTAAAATTAGTACAAATGTAGTTGACACTTTACACCTTTACTCGGTACTAATAAGACATGAGACGTGAAAGATTAACAATTATACGAATCTAGTTCATGCATTGTGTGAAGTAGATCACTTGACTTTTCTAACATTTGGGTGGTCGCGATGTCCGCTGGCACCACCCGAATTTCCATAAATACAAATTGATTAATTGTTGAATTAATGATAAATTAAAGTTGTTTATAATTTATCTAATCTTAGAATTTCACGACTAAATTGACTTTAGTCCAAGTGGGAGTTTGTTGGTTTTATGTAAGTAAAGCTTTCAATATAAGTCTAAGAATTACAATTTATATTTATTGCCAATAATATAACCTAAAGGGTCAATAATAATAAAAATAATAATTCTCGGTTGAAACAAAAATAATTATTATTTGATAATTATAATATTTATGATAATTAATTATGAATTAATTTATCATAAGAAATAAATATTAAAATTAATTATGAATTAATTTCTATTTATGGAAATCGTTTATGAATTAATTATCAATTAATTTCATATTTATGATAATTAATTATGAATTAATTCCTCCTATTTTTTTGAAATTAAATGATCCTATTTATGAGGATTACAGAGACCTGTAAAATCACCATAATAAATCAGAAATCAGTTAGGATCATGAGATGATCTTTGAGAACTAGTATTAAGCTTCGAGTTAAAATTCCCGTGAGGATCCCGAGAGTTATTCGTATGGATACTTTGAGGCCTAGACGCAGCGCTTGGGCTAGTGATCTGGGCTTTTTGCTGATTCAATCGGTTGCAGCCAAGAACGGGTATGTATGCATGATTATTTAAAATTATATTTCGCTTGCAGATAGAATGTTCTGATTCTCATAACCGTACCGTTAAAACCATGTTCAACTAAACAACTAACAAACCACATTCCTCTTAAAAACTGGAACAAATAAATACCGACAACATAAAGTCTTATTATTAAAACATAACTCCACTTAGTCCTGTATTACCATTACGAGACATATTCCCGCTTCCCAACTCTCGCTTCTTTGTCCTTTTATCGAGGGCTACTTTGTCAACCACGCAAAGTAACAAACATGGCTAGTGGCTCCCGAATCAATGATCCATTTATCATTGTAATTTCCACTAAACAAGCCTCAACAACATTTAGCAGCCACGCATACCCGTTTAGTAATCCTTCTTCCGCTGGATCTTTCCGTCTCGCATCAAGACTCCCGTCTTCTGGGCTTCTTCATCAGTAGCTTGGTTTTGATAGCCGGATCTCAAGTTTCCTTCGCTTTTGTTCTTCTTTCCGCCTTAGGTTTCTCTCTCTTTAGGTTTTGCATTAACTTTCAAGATGATAAGCACTTCCTCGTTTCACGAGAGACCTTCAAGACTCTCAAGCCGTGCATGTCTGAATAGAGTAAGCTTCAGCCTTTGTTCATATTATAATTCATTTCAACCGACTAAAGCTTATCGGGTAGAGATTTCAGATCGGCGTTAATCTTCATCTCTTGATTCAAATAATTTCATCACCTCCGCAGCATCGATGTGCCCCATCATTTTTAATAAATTGGCCCCGCACATTTCCTCCAATCATACGAGTATTCATTAGTGTCCCTATGGTCGCTTGCCTAGCAAGACATCGCTACTTTTTAGCAAACATCCCATCTAGAGTCCGAATTATTTCTAATACACTTCAGATCATTAATTTGCTTTCAAGTAGATGCTCGCAACGCCAAGAAGAATATAACAAATGAATGTCAGATTTTCCCACGCTAACTGGCAAATTGCTTCTGGGCTTCCTCCGAAGACAAGAATGCTCTCGGGTTTCGTGAGTTGTTGTAATGAATTTATTCCTCTCAAAATCAAGGACAATGTAAAGATTGGTTTTCCATAGGTCGTAGTTATTTCCATCCAATGGCTTTTGACTCAAAATTGTAGCTAGAGGATTAAAGGATGCCATTTTCTGAAATTTAAAAAAACACATATATTAACACGTAATCCACACAACAAACATACAAATATGTAGATCCCTTAAACTACTTATTAATGTTTATTGCAACAATAATTTAGTTTCCATTACAAATACTTACGCTAAGTACATTTGTAATAACCAAACTTTGAATACAGATGCCTAGTGTTCCCACTAGTTGGGCCCCAGATGTGAGGTGGGTTTTAGGACTCCTTAAAAACCTACCTCCTGCATGCAGCCTTCCTAGATAACATTAACACACACCATTCAAATTGATTTAAAAAACAACCATTGTTTCAATATTCTTTTAGGCCTTTAATAACATCATTGCAGCTTCTTAGAGTATTTATTAATATTATTAAATTTGAATGTAATAACGATAATTTAATTTCAAAATTATCTTAATATCTAAGCATTGCTCAAGGCTGGGGTCAGTATTAATCCTATTAAAATTTTGAAATTATTTTAGATCTAATCCAATAAAATCCACATGCTTATCCATCGGGGTATCACATAACCATTTTATTATTGGACCCTTAATAGAGCCTTGTGTTTCAACACACTAAATTAATTTTTAACCTTCACTCATTCATTTTTATTATCAATTAATTAGGTTTTCCATAATAATATTATCTGATAAACAAATATTATTATGCACATGTATATATCAAATAATGCAATTATATGGCACCACCTATTCTAAATGGTACGCAAGACATATCATACGTTATATACATAATTTGGAACAATTATAAATATAGAATAATTAATAAAGCCCTAATCCATGGTTTCGTAGTTAAAAAATTACAAATTTCACAGTACACAAGCACCCAACTCGATATCTGGCCCATACTTCTTCTTTCTTCAGTCTTGTGTTCATGGGGTGTAGCCGTTGCATCGGGCTTAGCGTTTTCACTAAAAACCCAAACCCTAATACGTCCCTCAATAACCCGAGAACCAAAACGTCGCCGACGGCCACACAAAACTTGATTGTTACGAACTTTTACTGCGAGGCAGAAAAATCGTCTGGCGAATCCACCCTACAAAAATCACCATTCGACAACGCAACGCCTTTTACAATTTTTTTAATAAATCCAAATTTACATAAAAATACAAATAAAATTGCAGAAAAAATAAATAAATAAATAAATCAAGGAGGAAACCTAATCTTATGATTAGCCTCCTTGTTACATCCCAAAAAAAAATATACAAGCAAAATCTACCATGGATTAAGGCGAAAATCAAATCATTCATTCATAATGCAAAAATTATAAATAACATAAATAATAGAATCCTAGGTATCATATATCTAATATACATCACATATACATGAGAAATAAAATTATGGATTCAATTTATCACACACCGATTCAACCCATTCCTCGATACCAATTGGTGCGAATCATACAAATGGCCGTGAATCGCACAATAAATACGTTGTATGATGATATATTTTCATCACCCATTACAAACCTACAGAATAAGCAGTAAATCTCTCTCTCTTTTCTAACCACTGTGGACCTCCAAGCTACTCCCTACGCGAATGTGACCGCGCGCAAGACCCGATCACAAAAAGAAACTAGAAGGTTAACTCAAAACACTCCTAAACCTTACAATTCTTTGCTTTCTCTCCCGCGTTTTTTTCTACTTAGATTCTCAATCTCAAAATAATACGAAAAACTTAAAACCCTGAGCAAGAAGCGCAGTATTTATAGATTACAACTCTAATCCTCCAGTGGTTTTACACCTCGAGCCCAATAAACAGCTCCTTCTATCTTAATAATCGCTAAACGGGTTCTCATTATCTAACGAGCCAATTGGGGATCCTATGACCCACATAATGTTTTCGATAAACTGCCTAGATTGCTTCTGGAGCATAAATCCAACACTTACCACCTTTGACAATAACTGGGAAACGGGCTCCTCCGACCAAAATGAGTTGGGTCCATTAATGTAGCGGGTTAAAATGGATCCGCCACTCGGTCCACTTTATTCGCGCCACTTAGCTAGCCTATTCCAACCCTAAGGGCATGCCTAACGGATCGAACATTAAAAAATTAAAATTAATAATAAATAACAATTTTACAAAATTTATATTTTGTAAAATAGAGTTTCTTTAGAATACTTATAGTTTATTCTTATATTTTTAAAAGATTATATAAAATAAATTATTTTAGTTATATTTTTTAATATTTTTATTAATTAAAAAATATTATGTAGTCATTAAAATAAAAAAGGGACAAAATGGGTCAAACAGGCCAGCCCGACCCAAGCTCTAATGGACAATGAACCCAAGCTCTAATTGAGCTTGATCAATAAACCCTAATTCTATTTAAGCCACCATTTTTTCAATCCAACCCTCAAAAATTACGGGTCAAAGTGAACTGGTCTTTTATCCCACCTCTATTTGACATTATTAAATCAGTCTTCTCCGGGTACTTGCTATATTAAGTTCCTACCTCAGCTTAAAAGCTAAAAAATAGCGCAAGAGAATTCAAAAGATAGCTTTCAGGAATAAAAGAAGCTTGTATTAATGAAAAAACTCTACAACTCTTTGGAAGTTCACTTATTGGTGTCTTGACTAGACGAGGCCACGTGAATTTGTTTTTTCAAATGAAAAAATCACTATAAAAAAATATTCGAAGTTAAAAAAAAATAAAAACTTATTTTTTGAAATGATATTTACCTTACAAATACTAAAATGTCAATGTAAATGTTGAACCCATTTTTTCAAAAGACAAACTAATTTGAAAAATAAGTTTAATATAATAATAAAAAGTAAAATAACATATTTTGTAATTATTTTTTGCAAGAATTATAATGATACATTATTTATCATAACCATTTTATTATTTTAAATTTTTTACATATATATAAAGCTGTTATATAAATACTATAAACATTCATCATATGAAAAGTTAAATTATTATCGTACAAACAAGTATTAAGTTAAATTATTTTCTTAATACATTAAGATATTGATTTTTAGTATATAAAAATAAAAATATTACAAAAATAAACCATCAAATTCTTAATACTATTAAACACTATTTAGTATTAAATTAAACAAAAATTATATTTGTAATTAATAAAAACAAACAAACTTTTTGGGTTTGGAACCTGCATCAAACCATATAGGTATTATCAACTTTGGACACAAAGAATCCTTATGACTTTAAAAACATATTTACTAGGTTAAAAAAAGTTCATACTTATATATTGTCGAGAACTTTCACAATGATATGATGAACTTACGTTAATACAAAATATACATTACATTTGATCCATGCAGTAAAGTAAGTAAGCTTGATAGGAATACGGTTATGTTCCATGGTATTTACCGTTTTATGATTTTTCATTGTATTTAATTAATACATGATACATGATTAAAGATTGCCATACAAATATGACGCCAGACTCAAAGAAATTAGTAATCTTGAAACCTCTTATCTAAACTCCAATGAAAATATTTCGAAGAAAATAATGCATCAAATAATGGGTAGGCCTAGTTTCGGCCTAGCATAGTGGCTCCGTTTTTCCTGTTGCCTCTTACAGTTCCTAAGCAACCCAATTCAAGCTTCGTTGAGGTCAGTACAGTGATCGTGGAACGATTCTGCGGTTTTCTAAGTCAGGCTAGAAAGATGGAATGGAGGCAGATTTCAAGGAGAAGAAGTTCTGATCGCTTCTTTCATTGTTGTTTGGGCTGTTTTCAGGTAACTCCTTTCTTACCCCTGTTTGGTTTCAGAGAAATGTGGGACTTAGCTTAGTTAGTTGAGCATGACCTACCCGCGCAGAATGTAAATTTCAAAAAAAAAAAAATAAAAAAAAATTTCAGAAACAAACAGAAGAATGTATGTGACGATGAATTTCCATTTGCTAATGGGAATCGTATGGTTGTGAGGGTCACATGACGTGATGTTGCCGCAGGGCCTTCAAGCAAAGTCTGAGGATTACGAGATCACACCCAAAGACTGAGTGAGTCTGTGAGCTGTAGGTTTTTGTAAGATGAACAATTGTTTCATATTACTTGATTTTATTTGTTCAATGATAGATTGCTTGTATCCTACTTTACACTATAGCCCGTGAATAATATTAATGAAACTAAAATTAAGTGAAATATACACTTACAAAGAAATACATTCTTGTTCTCAAATTTTGCTTCATTGGCTTGCTTTTGTTTGAACTAAACCACAGATCTCTTAGTCTTTCAGCTGAATTCAAATGAAAATGAATCAAGATATGAAGTAGAAATAAATTGAGAGAAATGACCGAGCCTACAAGATCTCTGTAACTCTTTTTTCTTTGATAACTCCTGGATACAAGCTTCTGCTGTCACATTTCATTAGAACATTTTAGAATCACCTGAACATGTAGTCATATCTCAAAGTTTGTACCTGTCCAACCCAGCCTGAATGGATAAGCACTAACTGTCTGAACTTCAATCTGATTTTAAATATTGTCTGCGTTTAGCTTGTGTGCCAATTGTGCATGCCACATTTTTCACTTGGGTTGTGCTCTGGTGTTATAAATGTATCATTGACTAAAGTTGCAGGTGTAAGTATGGAATACATACAAAGATAATAGACATAGTCACATTTAAAAGTAAACAAATGGAAATAAATGCATAGTGAAAACAGGTCATGTGGAGTTAGTTATCAGTGAATGCATCAATCAATGAATGACAGCAGATTAGGTTCAGCATGGAAATTGAGTCATTTGGAAGTTACAAACCTTTTTTATAGGTAAATTGGGAGTCACAAAACATCTTATCTGTAATGCTTGTAATCATGTCTTGTTGATAAGCAACAAAAATTTTACCACAAAGTGCTCCACAGAAATAGGACACAAGCATTATGCATAGAACGTACGAGGCTCACCAACAACAGAAACAAGAAAAAGCTGGACTAAACTAAGCTGTCTACAAGTTCTTAGCCTCTTACAAATAATTGCCTTGGCCTATTCCAAGTTGCTAGTTCTTAAAAACTAATGCTTGAAGGAAGAAAATTTTTGTCACTAACTCTGATTGCTCTCTGCGCTCTCGAAAATGTAGACTGGTGGATTTCATTCACGCTCAGAGCAGATTAAGATCATCCAACCATGTTTCATTGGATGATCCACTATTAGGATCTTCTCTTTCATTGCATTAGAAACAAAGAAATCCACCTCTCAAGGAGCTTTATGTCACGGACTTAGTCTTCCCGCTAAGCTCCCGTGCGGCACTTAGACAACTCGCCCGGATGTTGCTAGTTAGCCTCCCGCTGCCTGCTTGCTATGCTCAGCTTCTACCCACGGCTTCGAAGCGAATCTAACCCGCAGAACACTCTCAAATAAAAGAAACTCTCTATTGAAAGAACTCTTTACAATGTTTAGAGAAGCTCTCAATTTGGTTCTCAAGTTGATGGTTTGCAAATGAGGTTACCATCTTCTTATATACACATGAATGGAAGTGTGTAGAACCTATGAAGGTTCTCTACTAACCTAGAGAATTCTAGAATGTTCTACCATGTACATGTATTTACAAGACTACCATGGAAGACTCTAGATTACTCTCCCACATTCCATGGTCTTCCATATCCTTCCACATTCTTCCACACATGTGTGGACACTTCCAACATCTTCTACAATTGTGTAGACTTCTCCAGGGTCTTATAGAACCTTCCACATAGCTCTGGTCAAAGAAGTCTCCACAAGTGTCTAGAACATTCCCTCTCCTTATATATAGGCTTGAGGGGCTCTCTTATGCCCATTGAGGGATCCTTCCCTTATGATGATGAGGTCTAGAGAGTGAGTTCGTGACATTTAGGACTCTACACCCTTAGGCGTAAAGATTTCTTCAAGTCAACCACTAAAGCCCTCTCTAAAGCACTCTCAAACCATCTTCATGTGTGCAAATGGGAAGACATCAAATATGAGGTATTTTAGGTAATGGTAAACATTAGTAGCAAAAACTTTGGAAAAATTATCTTGTCTTGTGAATGTACATGTTTGTGGTATTCAAGACTTTGACACATCTACAGATATTTAGAATAGAACTCATAAAGTTGTTCCTAGAAGAAATCATTTAAGAGCAAACTGATGTATGATTAACAGAGTCTCAGTTAATCATTTGTTTGATTTAGCGCCTCAAGCTAAATTCGCTCACTTTTTTACCAAGCTTCACCGTAAAATGTATACACAATCTATGTATTCTGGTTCTGGCTACACAAAAGGAGACCAAGATTGTGGTGTTTTGGTGTGTGTGTACGATAAAACAGAATACCCTCATATCATAATGTTCCATAAATTTTTTCTTATTTAACGGATTACTTGGATATCTAGGGTCTAAGTACTTCAGCCCCTAACCAAACTTTATATCTTGTACACAAGTTTGTGCAAGAAAATTGCGAGTCATTTGTAAGATTATGATATAATTGGAGTGATATGTTCACCGAGCAGGATGTGCTAAACTGTGATTTGAATTCTCACCTTATTTAGGATGTAATTTTGTTCGCAATTGAAAACCAAGAACAATCCTAATATTTGGGTATGGTTACAAGGTAAAATTTTCTTTTATTTGGTTTAGATGATAACTTAAAATTATTTACACTAGATTATAAGGTCAGATTGGAGGCAACATAAGTAGGCATGTAGCTTGAAGGCTTTAGGAGATATGTCAAAGCTATGTTTCAAAATAAACTGGTGCTCTTCATTTGGCTCATTAGACATCAGTTAAGGATTTTTTCCTTTTTTTTTTTTTTTAAGCATTCTAGACATCTAGTAACTAGTAAGGGGTTGTTTTCCAAAGATTAAGAAATTTCACTATTGCTCACTGGTCTAATTGTGTTTAGTCCACCTTTTAACCTAGACTTCCTCTCATTTCTTGTTAAAGCTTAAAAAACAAAATGAGGCTTTTGAATTTGGATTTACAATGCAGACCGTCAAGCCATTTTGTTGTAAATTTCAATGAGTTATCACTTAATGATTCTTGCAAGGGCTCAAGGTGCAACTTGGATCACATATCTGGCCACCTACTTCATTTCCACTCTCATAATTACTGACTGCAGCGTATCCCCGTCACTCACTTTTTGGTCATTTTCAATGGAATATGAAAAGGTCCATTGTTCTATTCTTACTTTATGGATATCAAGTTTTGAGTGTTATTCTCAAATTTTACTATGATTTGAAATCTCATAGTCAAAATGAAGTTTGACCTCTGTCATCCCTTACTTTTTTCTTTCTTTCCTAATGAGAGTTGCCTCTCTTGCCTCCTGTTGGATGGACCTTTTGTGCTTCCAGGGAAGGCAGTTGGCACTTGCTTTTCAGAAAATTACTTCGCAGCAACTTGTATGATACGCTAGGTTTCTCTTTTCTTGCCTCAAGGAATCTTTAAAATTGGTGGGTGTTAAATATTTAATTTACTGATAAGGATACTCTAATATGCATTTTGATCCAAGATAGGGATAGTTATCAGGGGAGATGGTGTTCAGATGTAATGTCTCTTAGAAGAATACTGACCCAATTAATTTGATGATTAACAAAAAGGGATTGAATATTCTTCATAGAACAAACTCCTAGAAAAACAGTTATACATCATGTAATGAGTTTGTCATTGTCAACAAAATGTGTTTCTTCTCAGTATTTTTTCAGATCTGCCCCATGAGTTTTAAAAGTGGAAGTAGTGACAAGCAATGCTAAGACTGCAGTTGGTAGTGTTTCTATTGGAAGTGCTTTCAATAGAAGTATATTTTGGAGAAAATCACACACATTCCTCGAATGATATTTCTCAAAGAAGCAGCATAACTATTTTTCAACTTTCAAAGATGTTTTTTTGAATTCTGTTTGTGTTTGGTTTTTCTTCAAGCCATTTTTCATGTCTGAAGTGTTTTCTAAAAGTACTATCAATTGAATTATTCCTACTACAAAAGTTATTTAGAAGTTACAATAGTCAAGAATGTGAGTTTGATGAGGCTTGACATTTTCTTGTCTTCCCCATCAAAGGTGTCATCTGTCCATTGACTTTTATGTACTAAGTTATTATACAGATGAAGGCTTGGTTTCAGCCTACCCTTAAATTAGGTAATAATGTGATATTCACCGCCTAACATACCGGCACAAATCTAGGCCTATTTACATGCCTAACAAAGCTTCTTAGTAAGGAATTTGATTCCATTGACCAAACTTTAACGCATGCATGGTAGATGGGTTTTTGCCCATTCTCCATTATACACTTGGCTGCCTCTTGTCTAACTAAGCGTTTTTTCTTCCCTCTTTTTCTAAGCTTTTAGACAAAGCCCCTTTGATAGTTTCAATCCCTTTTTTCAACTTAGTTGAGCTCACATCACTTCACAGATCAATCTAAGTCAATAAAGTCCTCGAGAAACATATTCACACCCCCACATAGTAACTAGCACACACTTGTTTTCCTTGCTTGGTATTTGTGAGCTTGAAGCATAGCTAATGTTTGGGAATTCATCAAAGTACACACTGTGGAATCTTTTTTTTGATAACCATAACTGTTCGCTCTAGTTTGTGTGCATCTCAACTTATCTCATAGAACCTCAAAGTTAACAATCATATAAATTCTCCAATGGTCTATTTGATAACCAAATAAATGCCCTTTATATCTATAAAAAAAAAAAAATCTCCAATTGTCTGAAAAGGAATCAAACTATGGTCATTGGGCGATAAACTCAAGTTTGAACCAATTGAGCTACCTAAGCTTTCAGTGTACTCCGACACGAGACTCGCGAACACAACACAACCAAAACACGATTTTCTAGCTCAGGTTGGCATAATCGCGTTTGAGTCAAATTCGTGTTGACTCGTATAACCCATTTAATAAACGGGTTATATTTGTGTCAATCTACATAACACGAATTTGACTCGTTTTGATCTGTTTAATTATTATATTAATTAATATTTAATCTAGATTAACCCATTTTATATATATATATATATATATATATATATATTTATATATATATATATATATATATATATTATTTGTGTTAAATATTGATGAATTAATTATAATTTGTATTATTTTAAATTACCAAACTATTAAACGGGTACACATGTCGTATCGTGTTACCTAATTACTAATTGGATCGTATTTGAATTTGTTATTTTTGATCCGTTTATTATTCGCAGCCAGATTCGTTAGCAAATGTCTTATAAAACTTGTTATTGACATAAACCTAAACACGATCTATGAACTGAATTACAACCCTAGAGCTACTTCTTAAGGCTCCATTGACTATGGATCTATGATGCTTAACGATTAACAATTATTAATTTTCAATCTATTGATTGATTATTTTTTCCATTGAGTTATATATGACTGACTACCGAGTCATTTTGGGATCTCCTAAAATTTTGAGTTGTGAATGATCAAACACTTAGAACAATTACCGCAAAGAACAAACACGAAGGCGCCAACTAAGCAACAGAAATCAAACAATTAAATTGAAAAGAGTGTTTATAGAGGAACGAGAAACATGTTATACAGACTTGGTACCTGTTGAGTGTAGAAAAAAAGAAATAAAAATGTTGAAAAACTTATAGACATTATATTATCATGGGAGTTATTGTCGGTTGTGATCGCCCACATCACTAGGAAGAGAAAATACCTGGCTGAGGTAGGAGATTTATCATTTATGTGGAGGTAGTCCACCCTTCCCTTGTAACGATGATGTCTATGCTACTGACTATGAATGCTTTAATTTGACTTCTCAGTATGTATGTTATTATTCTACTCATTAGTCTCTCTTTCCTTCCCTTTACACCCAAAAAGCACCAACACGCCCCCCCGTTTACACGTTCACACCCTTTTTTTTCCTTCCCCTGTCCCAGCATGCCATAGTTGGAAACAAAGAAAACATTTTCACATACAAATAGAAAACAGACCACCTACCCTACCCCCCAGGTTAGATCCCCACACTTAGTTTCTGAAAATTGTTGTATTCAAAGAAAACACACACACACCCCCAGTGGCCGGTGTTGCGGCTACCTCAGGCTGTTCCTTAATCGCCTGTCTTACCAATTCTACGTGTTCTTCCAACTTTTAATTTCTACACCATACTTTTTAGGCACCTCAAGACTGACTGACTCGTTCTTTTGGGATTAAATATAAATAAACCTGGGCGGCACATGGATTTTGTTTGAAAATTCTCGAGTTTTTTTCCATTAATCTCGTGTTCCCACTGTTGTCCCTTTCTTTGTAAACGCATACACAAGAAACTTGTAGTGTTTTATATTGAATATGTATGTGAGGGATAGGGTGTTAGACATATAATTGTTGTGTTTGTAAGCGTCACTCTTCTCTTCTCTTCTGTTCTAAACTGTTCTGTTCTGTTCTGTTGAGCGTAGAAATGGAAATGGGTATTGTTCATAAGTCAACATTGCGCTTTCTCCTGACTGAAAGCATAATTTAGTACAACCTGCCCCCACGCGCTACCGAAAGAGTGAAAAGGTGTATAAATACCCCTTGTTTGCCTCATTTGAACTCCCTGTCCTTTTTTTGTCCTAAGATGTGTTTACTTTCGGGGCATAATCTATATCCTCACTGTTAGAAAAATGTTATTATGGAAGAAATGTTTGGTTAAAACCTCTTGTTAAAGTTTTTTATTGATTATAACTTTTTTTTCAACAAGAGGTATGAATAATTTTAGAAGTAAACGCCAAGGTATCTGAACTGAAAAAAGTGTTTAGGAACAAATTGGACATACCCACACTGTAAAGCATTTGTGCACCTTATCTTAATCCTTTAGAAGGTCGGAGGAGGTAATGATATTTGAGAATAATTTCAAGTATTTGGAACTTAATGATTTAGTCTATATGGGATGGGATCCAGCAGTCCAGGTCCAGACTTGGTAGTGCCACGGAAAGAGTGCACTTGAGTCCAAAACAGGTCGTAATAATTTCTGATGTTGATATTTACTAAACTCCCAACTCTTTTCAATCTGTCTCAAGTCTCAAGTCTCAAGTCTCAACCCTTCCCTTCATCTTCACTGAATGAGTACTCTTAACACAACTATCAATTATTCCAATTCCCTTTTTCACAAGAAAAATTAATAATAATAATTTCCAATTCTCTCCCTGAAATAATATCTCACCAGTTGTAACATTTGTCTCATTTCATTTCCTTCCACATAACCCCAGCTATGATTGAAGCACAGAACCCCAGTATGATTGAAGTTAATGATTATGATCTTAAAAGAATTATTTTGAGATGTAAAAAAAATAACCATGTTAAAATTGATACTTTTGAAATTTGTTGGATCATGTTTGGTTTGTTTGAAAACAAGAATTTAAATTGGGACCATGTTTTTGGTTTCTGTTCTTGTTTTCTAAATTTTGTCTTTCTATATGTTTAAAAAAAAAAATTTACAAATACGATCTATGAGTTTTTCTTGTTCTCAAGGGCGGATCTAAAGTGAGGGCACTTGCCCCCAACTCAAATTTTTTAAAACAATTTTCCTATTGTATTTTAGGAAATTCAAGTTTAAATGTTATACTTTACCTCTACTAAAATTTCTAAATATTAAGCTATTGAATTGAAGCCTAAGTTTAAAAAATTTGTATAACTTATTTTATTTAATCTTGTTCCCACTAAACTCAAATCTTGGCTCCGAGACTCATTGTTCTTACTTGTTTTTCATAACAATGTATATAGTTTTCAAATCCATAAAAAGACCCTTGAACATAAAGTAAAAATTATGATTATGTTTGATTTCCTTAAAAGTACTAGAAAAGAAACAAAATTTAAAAAATTATTTTTCTTATATTAATAAGTGCAAAAATAGGAGGTTTGCATCATCAAATAAAAATAATATGTTATATTTAACTCTATTTTCATTTTTATTTATTTTTTCTTTGGTTTTACTTTTTCTCTCTATTCTCTTCCCTTTATATTTTCTCTCAAATGTTTTGATAGTCCGTACATTTCTTCACAAAAAAGTGTTAAGATATGTATTTTTTTAATTGAACAAATAGTGAATACATCTTAAAGTTATATTTGGTTAAATATAAGAAAAAATAGAGTTAAACTTAAGAGTGAATAAATAATTTTCATTCCTTGATATTTTTTTGGAGAACCAATCATAAAGATATTGTTTTCTCTAAGGTTGTCCATATGCAATCCAATGAAAATATTTTGATCCTTTTCTTTTCTCAAAAATTTAAAAAATAATTTTTTTGACAATTAAGGATGTTGATTCTGATATAATAATTTGTTTTCCACTAGAACTTGAATATAGACCCTCATCATCAGGATATACTTTTTGTTTTTAAACTTTAAACATTTTATCAGTGCAGCTAGACACTAAACAAAATAAGTTCCATATTATAAAGTGCGCTTACATGCTCAACAATATGTGATTATAATAAATTTGATCATATTGGGTTAGGTGCTTCAATAATGTAAATGGGATGGTTAAAAGTCTACTCTGCATGTCGAAGTGCTTGGTCGTAGCGAAATATAGTTATATTATATGATAGAGTTTTACCATCCTTATAGCCCATCCCAAACTCAAATGAGGATTAACCTGGATATGATAAAACTTAAAGACATTTTTCATGTTTACAAAGACCCATTCAAAACACCTCAAAGAAATAATAAATTCCCATATTAGAAGAGTCGCAACACATGCCAAACATGATGTGATCATAATGAATTTCGATCATATCGAGTTGGGTGCTTCAATCATGTAAGTGAGATGGTTAAGGTCTCTCCTAACTTAATCAAAAGTCTCAATTTCGAGCCCTTAGAATATAACTGTATTATGTGGTAGAGTTTTACCATCCTTATGATCCATCTCAAACTCGAATGAGGATTAATGTGAGTATGATAAAACTTAAAGACATCTTTCATGTTTACAAATACCCATTCAAAACACCTCAAAGAAATAATAAATTCCATACTCAAAAATTTTAAAATAAATTCCCATATTAGAAGAGTACGCAACACATGCTGAACAAGATGTGATCATAATAAATTTCAAAATAGAAAATAGAAAATAGAAAACATAATAAATTCGATAATAGACCCAGATAAGTCACAAGGCCTAGAAGATAGAAGAATTGTGTCCTAATTCCCACAGAGAGAAAAATGAAAAAAAAAAAAAAAAAATGTCGATGCATGTACCTATCTAGCTGTTCTGTCTTTGTGGCCAAGCAAATGAATCATGGAAAAATTACGCTTTCATTACGTAAGGGATATGGTGGCAGTGATGATGAGTACGACGATCATAATCAAAGTCAATTTAGATTAAATCTCCTTCCTCCACTCATACAGTCATATGTCCCACCTCAAGCCCCCCCACAAGTCAAAGCTTCATAAGAAAAAATTGTCTCTGTTATATAATTGGATTCACTTTTGTTCTTGTTCGTACCACCTACTAGTGAAAATGATTTTTTTTAATTAAGGCGTCTTCCACTTGTTAGTGTCCAAACTGTCAAATAATGTGCCAAAATCTCGTCATGGAAATTGTCATTCATCCATCTGTAAATACAATAGTATGTTTCTATTATAAGCAATTAGTCCTGATCTTTATTTTCTTCCTAATGATTCTTGTTTGGAGTTTTTAGTTGGGTTGGAATATAAATTTAAAGTGCACCTGGTTCTAAAAGTCTCTTGAGACCTGAGGTAATATATATAAAAATATATTTATTTATAATAAATAATAACCTAATAACATTCATTTTCAAAAAATAAAAATAAAAAACACTACTATTCACACTCATTTTTATATAAAATTAAATATTAATAAAAAAAATCAGAGGAGTAGTTCGGGTGTGCTAGGAGGGATCCAGGTTGTGGTGTGGGACTTGGGGTTGGGGTTGGGGTTGGGGTTGGGGAGGAGAGAGATGAGAGAGGAACGTATGGGTCTCATATAAAGACATTTTTTGGGTTTAAATGTGATTTTTTTACTGTTTTAACACATGTTCGAATAATTTTGATGGACTTATAACATGTTTTATAGATTATAAAAAGTCAGTCTCTATTTTTCTCATTTTGGGTGTTTCATACCATGTAAACATAATTGACATAAGCCCCATAGACCAGACCCACAGGAAACTAAAGTTAACTCAGTCTTGGCTATGCTCCTCGATGGGTTATGGATTTGAGTTTTCTTTATTCCTTTTTTTTTTTTTGATAATTATTTATTTTATAATACATCATATTATTTTGTTCCTCATAACTGAAAATAATTCAGTCTTGGCTATGCTCCTCGATGGGTTATCGATTTGAGTTTTCTTTCTTTTTTTTTTTTGGACAATTATTTATTTTATAATATAACATATTATTTTGTTCCTCATAAATTTATTTCCAATAATACTCAAGTCTTGGATTTCTTCTTTCTTTATGTAAGTCCGAGCTCTTTAACTACTTGAATTATATTTTATTGACCCATTGTGCTTTTAGATTTGTGGACAAGTTGAATCGGTAGCCCATGATTATCTATATATTTGAAAAAAAAAAAAAAAAAAATCTATGTATGTATTATGGTGTGAATTTTCTATGGGGGACTTTTTCTTGATCCCAGAACCAAATAAGCGGAAGGGTGTTTTCATGATGAGAACATGAAAGGGTCAACACTGAAGAAGTTTGAAAGAAGGCTAATTCTAACCAATAGGCAATTACCATTAAGGAGAGAGGTCAATAAACTCCCCCCCAAGATACCTACTTCCTATATTTTTGTGTATTGCAGTGCACGGCATTGCAATTTTTTTACAAAATTAAAAAATTCAAAAGTTAAAATAAAAACCCTCATTTTGATTTCCTTCTAGATTTCTGCTGACTTGGATGTTTGTATTAGCCGGTTGTTCTTCTTCCTCTTTCTTTTCTATCTTAATCTTCTAGGAGATGAGGATGAGCATGAGGTGGTGCTGCCACAAGTCATCTTTTATTTGGATCATCATGTCCCAACAATTATATTTTCTTTTTCTTCTTTTTTTTTTCATTATAATTTTGCATCATATTTGATTCCCGAGAAAGAAAAAAAAAATGATTTTCATATTTTATTATCTAATAAAAAATCTTAGAACAATATCATGTTGGAAAAATAATATATTTGGGTCCATATACATTATTAAGTGTTATTATATAGATTTACCCAAAAAAAAGTGATCTAATTAATATTAAATAATTGGTTGTATAGTATATTATGTGTTGATACTATATATTAAATTCATGATTTTATAATAAATGAAATCGAAATATTATTAATTAAATTTTCAGGGTTATGGCCCTTTATAATCATCACAAAGAAATAAAAAAGAAATATCGGATATATTTATTATATAGGAAAATCTATTATTCTTGATGTTTTGATATAGATCATAAAGATATTTTATTTGGATTATAAATTTTATAAATATTATTGATGATTTCGTTTTTAATCCAATTATTTTACATATCAAGTTTTATTTTTCTTCTATTTATTCTTTTCTTCACACTCAATTTTCCAAGAACCAAACATAAACTTAATTAAGAGTGTATGAAAAATTATATTTTATCTCACTTTCATTGCTACTTCCTAGATGGTATCTTGATAAGAAACGTTTAACAACCTAAGATTAGTCCTTTTTGAAAACCATAAATAATAAGTAATTCTTATTGTTGTCCTTTCTCATAAATATTAGTTGAGACTACATTTATTACCGGGGAAAAAAATTAAAATATGTAAATTTAATCATTATTTTTAAATAATTTTAATAATTTATATATTAATTATACTATTTAAAAAATTATAAATTCTTTAAACTTTAATTTTATTTTTCCTGTCCTACATGTTATTATGAAATTAAATCTAAAATTTAATATCTTAATATATAAAATAAGCTGTCTCAACAACCATATGCAATATCCATCGTTTTTATTATATATAATAATGGAAAACTATGTTGGTCTAAATACCAATTTATTTAAAAATTATGATCGAAAAACGTAAAATCAGCCAGAAACCTGATTTCATTAAATATGATATTTTTTTATTATTGATGTTTCTAAAAATATATAATCAAATTTATAAGGGATGGTTTTTTATAACGTTCTGAATCATAGTTACAATCAAATACAAGATAAATGAAGGAGATAAATAAAAAGAAATTTCCAAAAAATATGGAAATGATAATGTTTTGAAAAACTTTCAAAAAAACTCAACACAAAAAACTTAGATACAACCCAATAAAACTATGTGTTAGGTAGTATTTGAGATTTATTGGAGTTGTACTTAATGTTTATTGGATCTTTTATTAAATATTTTATTTTTTTATCAAAATTTTTAATATGAGGACTTTGACCTTCACGTTTTAGGTCTTTTTCAAATAAATTGAAATGGGGTAATAGAACGTAGTTTTCCCACATAATAATTATCCGTACTTATTGTGTCACAGTAGCATGAAATCTCTGGAATAAGTTTTTTTTTTTTTTTTAAATAAAATAATAATATTGTCAGTCCAAGAATGGGAGGTATTTTTCTTTTTTCTTTTTTCTTTTTTCTTTTTTATATGCATTGAAACCATGTATCTCAGAGGCGTAGTTGACTCGCAGCCAAACGTATTGGGGGATGGTCTTTTTTTTTTTTTTGAAAAAAAGGGAATGGTCTTGTTAAACTACCATACAATTTATATTTAATAAAAGTCTTTGAGTCCAAAAGCTAAAGCTTGCACAACAATGCAAAACCCAGTTCAAAAGTACCTTCCCTTTTTCAAATTTGAAGAAAGAAAGAAAAGAAAGAAAGACTCATCACCTTTCTCACAAACTTCCCAGAAATTATCCAACAACCCTCTTTATTTCCCTTTTTTTCCTTTTTATACATCAAGTCTGCTACCCTTTGCTTCTTCTTTTTTTTTCCAATTTTTTATTCCATAAAACTAGTGAAAAAAATAAACAAATATAAAAAGTGTATTTTATTCTTACTGAAATTATTTTATTATACTATAAAAAGTAATGAAAAGTTATTAATGCGTGTTTTAAAAATAGATTGAAATACTAATATAAGTGAGTCGCGATTAAAGTGTTGATTCATTAGCTTTAATTCTTTGTTCTTCTATTTTGTTATTTTTCTTAAACTTAAAAGAGAACTAAGATGATATAAAGACAAAAGTAAAAAAATAGAATTTAAAATCGTATATATATATAAATCTACTTTGAGGTAATTATTTGAGCCAGGAATAATGTTGGTTTAACTGTTCTCTCTCATAGCCATTTTCCGTTTTAGTACAGATGGATCGTTTTTATTTTTTCTTAAATCATTTGATTCTGTTTTTATCATTTATTTTTTTAAAGAAATTAAGTTTCTACGTATATTTAGGTTTTTTTAATTTGTTTTTTTCGATTATTTTGTTGTCGTGGCATAGGATTGTATCGTCTGTGTATTTATTGATTTTTATCGTCTTATTATAATATTTATTAATGTGTGTATGATTCAAATGATAAAACATATTCAATAAAATAATAAATCAAATCATGATTATCAATATGTTCAAAACTAAAATCATAAATACTCATTATATTATTAACCTAAATATTAGGTCATCCTTTAAAGTTTTTAATAAATTTAATTTTATGTTTCCACCAAATATATTATTAGTTTAAATCAATAAAATTATATATTTAAAAATATATATATATACTTTGTCTTTCACAAATTCTATTCACTCAATAAACTAAATATTCTATATTTATTTTTCATGTAAAATAAATCACTGTAGTACTGTAATTTTAAAATATTAAATAAAATCAGCATATTTTCAAAAATAAAATAATCTAATTGATCCCTGCTTTGGTCTGCTCCTCAATAGTATGATCTGAGTGGTCTTTGGGTCCTAAGAGTGGCAAGCTGGTTTGAACACCTATAAAAAAAATGGATTGTAAAGAAATGCATTTTCAAAATAAATATATTGGTTTGATAAATAATTTACTCCAAAGGATGAAAATAGGCTTAGGAAGTAATAAAAGAAAAACGAGAAAACAGACAAGCATTGACTATATGAAGGAATGGGGCCCACATGAGAGATGATCATGGAACACGTCATAGAAGGTCTCGTACACGCTACATCGCTCGCGCCGCTCACCTCTCCTTTGTCTTTCCATACAAATTCCTTATAGCAATTATTGAATTCATTCGTTTATCTCACATACACTCTCTATATTTATTATGCGTTATTATTTTTCTTCTTTACTTCTCCCCCCCAAGGCCCAAAGGCCAAATCCCACTTCTCCATTTCTCCATTTCTCCCTTCTTTCGGTCAATCCCTCCCCACTCAAACTAACTTCTTTCGACTTTTCATCTCCACCACCTAATTTCCTGATTCACGTGTATCCCCCTCCCCCTGTTTATTAGCACCTTTGTGCTATCAAATAATACTTAAAAAAAAAAAAAAAAAATCCTAAAATGATATATGCTTCATAATAATGTTTAAATTAATGTCTTATTACCGTATCATGTGACCATAGTTTATCGGTTTTAATTTTAGGATTAAAGTTAAAATCATAGTCAATAACTATGGTGTTAATAATTTAAAAAAAATTAAAATCATACCTATTAACTATGATTTTAAATTTTAAGATTAAAGTTACAATTATAAAAAATTTAAAATTGTAATACTTAAATACTTTCGATTTTGATAAGTAGTAAGGGCGTTATTTTAAAATATATACTACTTTGATAAATTTAAAAAAAAAAAAAAAAGATTGTATCGGGACATTACTCATTTATTTATCTCCCCTTTTTATATTTCCATTTTCCAACCCCCCTTAAATTATTGATTTTATTTTTCCCATTCAAAAACAAATGATTTTAACGGATGGTTTTTCTGGATATCTCCTATAAATATATGCCTTTATTCTTCAATCGCTTCGTTCATACTTAAGATCTTCAGGTTGAATTCTGGGAACTCTAACACTCCGGGCTCGCCAGTCGCCACTCACAGTCATGAACCACTTTCATCCTACCGGTCAGGCTGACGCAATCCTCACAACACCTCGCCCTTTTTCACGCACCGCCATCTCAATTTTACAAATTACCTCATTAGACAGCAACTGGTGGAGTATACTTCCGTCATTTCAGTTGTGATTCAACTATTGAGTCACTTCCGCTGCTTCCTAAACCTATATATGTTCGGTCCCAACCGTTTGCTTTCTTCTCATTAGCCATTAGACTCATTACTCTGTTAGATGTATTTTCATTTTCACTAGAGTGCCAAACAACCCCCTCCCCATTTTCTCTACCGATATTCTCTTGCCTGCCAAACAGGGTATCCTATGACCATGAGAGGATGAGAGACGGAAGAACGGAGACGTCAGCATAGCCAACTGCTTGATGCTGCTCTCCCGGAGAGCCGGCTTCGACTCCATCGCCGCCGGCGTCCCAAGCCGAGTCTTCGAGTGCAAGACCTGCAACCGGCAGTTCCCTTCGTTCCAGGCGCTCGGCGGCCACCGCGCCAGCCACAAGAAGCCGAGACTCATCATGCCAGACATGGCGACGACGCCGCCGCGATCGCAGACCTCGCCGTCTAGGCCGGGAGCCCACGAATGCTCCATCTGCGGCCTGGAGTTCGCCATCGGCCAAGCCTCGGCTTGACCGCATGCGGCGGCATAGAAACGCACATCAGCCGCCAGCATGTGAGCCCAGAAACGAAACGACGTCGTCTTCTTCCCCTCCCCAGCCTCCTCCGGCGCCCGTTCTGAAGAAACCCAACAACCGGAGAGTTTTGTGTTTGGATCTGAACTTGACTCCTCTAGAAAATATCGATTTGCAGTTCCAGCTCGGGAAGGTGGCTTCCATGGTTGATTGTTTCCCATAAATTATTTTTTTTCTTTTTTCCCTTCACTTTTTGTTTAAGAGTGGATCAATCTGTAGGCTGTCATAAGAAAAGAAAAAGAATATTTGTTTATTTCATTTTGCCTGACAGATAACATCAAGCTCTATGATCATATTCTTCTGCTGCCAGAGTTGATGGGTTGGTTGTAGCTTGACTAACTTGGTAACAAAATACACACATACAATCATGTCTGCACCTTTTCTCAATGATAAAACAATTTACAAGATAAACAATCTTATGTTTAGAAAAACAAATTTGTTTAATTCATTTTGAGAATAACATCAAATCTTTGACCAGAGAGTTGATGGGGTGTGGCTCCAGAAAATACCAAAAAAAATCATATAACATCATGATTACGCAAAGATAATTCATAATTCATTATCAAATCAAGTCTAAATTTTCATGTCAGAAGAACAGGATCAAAGAACCCATTTCACACAAGGATTATGAGATGATCTTCCCTCTATAATATATAGAAAAATGAGTTTAAAAAAGGGAGGTAGGTGTGATAATTGATTGAGATCATGGGGATAAGTATGTCCTAAAAGAGGAGAGACCTTTTCTTTAATATGGCTACGTGTACGAGATATGTATGAATTATGGGCAGAAGAACACTACACTTGAGATTTTGCCACCCCATGCACTACTACTGTGTATATCAATTTCCAGCTATTCAACCCCCACGTCTCTTCTTCCTTCCATGGCCGAGTCAGGTTGATTATTTTTATGACTTAATAATTTCCAATACAACTTCACTTTAATTTGTTTTAAATGCTAGTATCATCAATTCAACAAAGTTAATTTAAAGTCTTACGACATTAGTTTATAAATATATAGTTCATGATTCAAAATCTTTTTGATTGTTTTTACTTCTACTTACTTATTCTGACGTTTTAATACTTTTTATTGAATTCAAACTTAAGGATATCAATAAACTCATCCGTGTTGTTCTGATTTGTTCGTGCGTCTGACGTATCAGCGGCGTAATATAAAAAGTTATAAATAAGGCGACCGGCAGCTGGTGGGTCGATTCTTTCTCAGATGATTAAGTGACCGATATGGAAAGGAAAAAAGAAAGAAGGATTGAGATAATTGGAGTGCATGCACATTGACAGGGGATCTTAAATTTATAGGGCTTGGTTCCTAAATCTCCGTTCTTATTTTACAAATAAAATTTGTTTTTCCTTATCAAGGATTATCCTTTTAAGAAATAAGGGATAAAATATATTTTTCCTTATCAAAATTATTATTTTGAGAAATAAGAGATTTGGAAACTAGAAAATCCATAGATAAATATCTTTTGCGTATTTTCCATCTCAATATATTTATCGATAACGAACTTTTCAAATGTGGTAGAATGGCCAGCTGGACTCGGGATCCATCTGAGTTAAGACTCTCAGTCTGGATGGTTATAGTTTTAATGGCGGGCGGTGGAGCTGCGTGATGCGGGCCGGGGCGGTGAGGGTGGCCGGCGGCGGACCTAGTGAGCGATGGGTATATATATATATATAAAAGTTACTTTATAGAATATATTTAACATGTTTAATAACTTAAATGATATGACTAAATCAAATAATTGAGTTTGTTAAACAACATCCTAAGATTGTTCTGAACATTTCAATTTTCATGGGTAAATAAATACTAAATAGATTAAATAAAATTGATAAAATAATTTAATATTTTAACCTAAAGTTTTTTCAATAGAATGAGAGATAATTTTATTGATTTAAATTAGCAATACATTCGATAGAAACATATAATCAAATTCGTTAAAAACGTTAGAAAATGAAATGACATCAGAGTTAATATCATGTGAATCGGGTAAAAAAGTATGCATATATATGATATCTTATAATAAGCTATATCGTAATTACAGTTATGCGATATATTGGAGTTTGATTTGTTGTTTCATCTGTCGAGAGTATGTTTGTTATTTGAATAAATCATCATGATGAATTAAATCATCTCATCTCATCTGATACAACCTTTATCAATAGGCGACGGCGAAAATCGCGAAAAAAAACAAATTAAAGCTTCGTCATTAGCAGCGAACATTGAAAAGAAATGAAAAAGATGTACATGAGTGATATCAAAGGTTGAGAAAATTGGGGTTGAACCATAGAAGAGAAAAAGATAACCTGAAGTTAAAATAACTTTTAAATATTATGTCAAAATTAATTCATCATGAATCTCAATTTCTTTAGTTTTTTTATTTATTTATCTGTGTTCAATGAAAGCATTAGTTTTTTTTTATAGTAGATATTTATGATCACAAGAAAATCTCAACCACCATAATCCTATTAGATTCATATCCATTACCCTAACTTCATGTTTGCAGTTTGAAAATATTAAATCATGACCCACTGACCTTTTCATTCTAATAAAATCTAAACTGTACAAGTCAAATAATGGTTTTCTCTGATTTCGATTATAAATTATTCATCCTCTCAAAATATCACCCAAATTGGTTTTCATTTTCCCTCTTCTTTTTTTTTTTGTTACCCTTCATCATGTCATACAAAACTAGATTTTTGTGATTTAGAGTTTGAAAATATTTTTGAAAAAAAAATTATTTTCATAAAATTTTAAAATTAAAAAAAAAATCACTGAAAATAATTCATGAAGAATAATATACGAGTGATTTTTTTAAAATTTGTTGAAGAAAAATATTTTGCTAAACAACATCTAAGGCTGCTTGGTTATTAAAGTTTTTTTAAAGGGAAAATACAAGAAACAGAAAATGAAAATAAAACACAAATATATTCAAAATTCATAATTTGTTTTTTTTTTTTTTTGTATATATTAATTCAAACTCATTTCTATAAGTTGGTCAAACATTGAAAATTTATTTGTTTTAAAGTTTTAGTTTTATATCCTTCTCATAAGTAATGAGAACGAAAATATCAGGAGATTCTTGAAGGACCTAGCTGTGAAATGGGCTTGGGCCTAGCCCATTTTGCGGTAAAGGCTGAGCCCATAATGGGGATCTTGGAAGTTTGGGCCTCAAGACGGTTGGTCAATAGCTCAATGTTTTTCTTTCTTAAGTAAAGGGCCGTACTGGCTGAGCGCTAAGGCGAAGTATTTGGTAAGCGAGACAGAGAGTTAGACTAATTTTGGACAAAATTAGTGAAGTGCGGTTGACAATCTGAGGCCAGTGCCCGGGACAAAATTAGTGAAGGTGAGTTATTTTGTCTTGGTTTTTCTTTTTGAATCGAATTAGATGCCATGGGTAGCTAGGAGACCAAATATTTTATAGTTTTACAAAAAAAATAATTAATGTAGCCCAAGAAATTTAAACAAATTTATTAACTAATATATTATCCAAATAACTAATAATAAATATATGAAATAAAAAAATGATTAAATATATTATATATGATATATATATTATAAAAAATATCTCAAATTTAACAATATATAATTAGAATATATATTATCCCAAAAATATATTATGAATTTTTATAAATTATTTATTAAAACATTATAATAATAATTATTATGTATATTAAAATATATAAATAAAATAATATTATTTTTAAAATATATAATCGAGGGCGGGGCTTATTATTATTATTTTGATCACGTGATTAAGTATTCTTACATTCGAGTATACATACCCGAAAGCGTTTCTATTCGAGATTTTAGTAAAAATGCCGTCGCAGAAGTCATTGTGAAACATCGCGGAAAATCGGAAAAATTTACCTTGTCTCATAGTCGTAGCTTACGGGTTACTATTCTTGAGACAAATTTATAATGTTGATTCGTTTAATCATCAGAGATCTGAGAATTTTCTATTCTCACGAACCCTTATTGCAATTTATTATTTTTATTAAAATTTTGCCATTTTTGAAAATTTCCTAATTTTTGGGTTTTCGAGAAGGAAATGGCTGTCCACTGAGACAGTATCGGATTTGAAAATAAATTCCAGCACATTAAAGCGATTAAAATTAAATTAAACACATTGCCATTAAGAATGAGGTTGGATGAGTCTAAATAATATGTCGTTGACATCCTTACTCCTTTGTCTAATGTTAAAATAAGCAAACATCTTCCAATCTTTGTTAAGTGTATTCGGTGATAAGCTAAAAAAATTCTAAATCGACATTAAATAAAAAAAGCAACGCGCCAGTCAGGTATGTGCCGACGTAGGATAAAGAGTCGTAATTTTGTCTGATGTACGAAACACGGGGCGATTATTAAATTTGTCCGGGTCTGAATCAGGCAGTTAGTCCCGATCCCAGAGTACAAAATTAATCTGCTTGTCCTTAGCGTCTCAAACATGGGTAAAAGGAGGTTTGAACTTCAGTTCTTATAAGAGTTTAATATTATTTTCTTTTTATCGAATCGCTAGAATTATTTTAGAGCGAGTTCATGCAGTATATGAAATGTGTCTTTAAATCATCTGTATTTAGACTAATCTCCATGTAGTAAAGGGATGTGAGACGATAAAGGCTCTATACATGCAACAGCATTTTGGTCTCGAACTGAAACCACTTGGATTAAGATAGAGAAATCACTTAACCATTTACATCCATGTTGTGATGGTTAAAGTACGATCTTATAACGAGAATGTAATCTGAGAGTGAATAAATGTAAAAATGAAATGACACATATGTGTAGTATAAAGTTTGTGTATATTATTAAAATATCTTTAAGAAGAAGCTACTTTATTATTCCTTTTACGTTTACTTAATTTCACGAGTCATAAAAGCAATACAGAGTTCATGTATCACTAGTGGCCCAATGTTAGGCTGAATGGTAGGGATGGGATGAGCATATGAAGAAATTAATTATCGAATCCTTATAAAAATATAATATTACAATATAAAATGTAAAAGCTTAAGTATCAGATCATCAAAAAAAAGTTCTCAAATATTGCTCTTCTGTACAATATTTATATAGTGATTTTTAAAAATGTTTTAATATAAAAATAATTTTTAAGAAAAGTGTTTAGAAACCCTTTTAAAATCCTAAAAAATAATTTTTAAAGGATATTTAACATGTTAAAAAAAAAAAACCAATATATAATAGTTAGCCTTAAGGGGTATTTCTATTGGTGTAACTTTGGATTTACTCTAATGGTTGTATTGGTTCAAATCTTTTTAAGATTCATTAGATTATTTATCACACATACCATTAACTTCAGATCTTATTGGTAATTCTCTAAAAACACTTTTTTAATATGTTTTTACAGATTAATATGCTTGTAATATTTAAACATTCACATATTCTTTTAATATGCGAAATCTAAACTATCAACTACGTTTTTGTAATTTTAGTTTTTTTTTCTCCAGCTATTCACTTTTTTTTTTTAAAACAATATTCACTTTTGTATATCAAAATATAATCTTAAATATCTGTGCTTTGATAAGCCGAACCGGTGCCCAAGCCTCAGCGGTTTGTGAACTCAAAGTTTTTTATTTCTATTTACTTGAAATTACAATGTTGTAATATTATATTCTCACAGAGACTCGAAAGTGTTATATTCTCACGAAGACTTGAACCTAGTCATTTATCGCCGTGACTCTTTAACAGCTAGCCGACCTTATTGGCTTTTGAATTTCGAGTTAAGCACAAAATATTTAAGTTAAATTTATATCGTAATATATATAATAAATAAATAATCTTCACTTAATATATAATATAAATATAATCATATCTAATAGTATCATTATTAATTTAATTATATCGTTAAACTAATTAATTTAAAATAAGACCTAACCTTACACCACCTCCTGATTAAATAGGTTAAATATGTTACTCGATGCGTTATCTCCTTAATAGATAGATAGTATCTGATTTGATTTTTTTTATATATAATTATTACTCATGTTGGGTTTGTCTTTTTTTTATTCATAATTTCATTTTTCTTCCACAATTTATTTTAATCAAGGAAAGTTAGTTGATACCCTAAATATTAGGGCAATTAAATCAATCAATTTATTCATTTATTTGTGGATTACACCCCATAGGAATGATACTCTCTAATTACCATTTACCATGGCTACCGAGCTAATAAATTAATTATTATTCTTTTATTTTTATTTACTTTGCATTGTAAAAGTACCAGTAGGCTTGAGTTTACTTACTTCGTGTTTTAATATATATTTAGTTCAACCCCATTTTTAAAAAAAAAAAAAAAAAAAAAAAAAAAAAAAAAAAAAAAAAATTTTTTTTGGTGAGATCCGCCAAAAGATAGTAAAATATTTTGATTCAATAATTAAAAAATTCGAGCTTATATAAGCTCAAAATTTTTCAACGAAACCCTACTTTGTTATAGGATTGTACTCGAGATCTTCAATAAACTCATCCCATATTTTTAGCACCTGAATCAAACCTCATGATTTTGAGATAATAAATTTATTAGAATCCCAATGAATAACACCAAATATAATTGTTTGCTACTTTTCCCTTCTTCATCCTTATCCAATAAACTACTTTTAAGTCATTCCAATAAAAAACAATAATAAAATAAAGAGAAAACATATAAAATATCTTTATCTGTATGCCCCTTTGAAATTTATTTCACATATTTTGATATTTTTATATAAAGATTAAATAATTTTAAAATACATTAATTTTAGTAAATTTGATTATATACGGAAAGAAGAGTAAAATCAAATATGAGAAAGTCATTTTTAACATATATATTTTTTATACTTTGCATGACCAAATTTCATTAGTCTAGGTAAGTTTATGTTTGCTACGTGGAAGGCATTAAGGAAATTTTTAAGAAAATTAATTAATTGAAAATTATTTATTTTATGTTATGATCAAAATATAATGAATGAAGACCAAAAGGTATTTCAAAATTTCAATTATATTTTTTTTTTCTATTTTTTTTGTTTCTCTTACATTTACTGTCAACATTTTCTAGAATTAAACATACAATAAGTATTTATTTTCAACTTTCAAGTGGATAGATGAGGTGGAACTTTTTATAGAGTTCTAATAGCTCATAAGAATCAAATATTACTCGATCAAAATAAGAAAAAAAAGAATCAAATATTATATTTATTTAAGGTTTTTCAATTAAAAATTAGGAAAATATAGGAGCATGTCGATAAGATGGATAAATCTTCCATATCATCATCTCCTTGCTATCATTGATAGTGAAATTAGAAAGGACAATTATAAATTTAGCCAACATTTACATTACACCAACTAAGACAATAATCAATAAACTTATGGAAAATCCTAAGGGATATCATTGTTATTTAGAATGGATTTCCTATATCCCCACAAGAGGACACATTATATTCAAAAGTTGACTCTCTACTTTTTGTGTGATTATTCAATAAATTAGGGTCAAATTAACAATATTCTTATATTTCTAATTGTGTAATATAATGATTTTTAATAGGTAAGTAATTTTTTTCCTCACTCATTGATTTCGACTGAATCTGGTCTCCTTATACTCACCTTAACCCTTAATCATTGAGTTAAGCCCTTGTGGCTTATAATAATTTGATATGTATTTTAAACTCATTCAACTTTAGATATAAATATTAAACAATTTAAAAATATGTAAGTATGTAATGATACGATTATATATTATATATACACCGTTTTCTTAACATGTTTTTCTTTTTATACTTCTTAGAAACCATAATGGCTTGTGAATTATTTAAGGGTGATTTGATTAAAAGACATTGCTTGATGGATTTTTTTAATTGAGGGTATCGAGAATATATAAAAAAGCATGAAAATTGGTAAATGTGTGAGTGTGCAAATTATAGTATTTTCGAACTAAGCGCTCTGATATCTAACATGCTTATAGCCGAAAATGGATCTCCTATTCCCTTGACGGTTTCTTATATTCTAAGTAGAAAAATACATTGAAAATTAGATTACATAGACTAAATTGAAAGTTAAGAGAAAATAACATACTAGCTTGAAAAATAGAGGATTTCATTATAAAAATTATTTGATAAAATATTTGGAAAGCAAAAGCTTTGGAAAATAACAAAATGCTTGAAAAGAAAAACATATAGAACTAAGCTAAGAATCTAAAAAAGACGACTGCTGAACTTGTAAAAATGCTGAAAAAGGCTCTTGCTCAGTTTTTGATTGTTCAATCATTGGTCTTGAGTATTCCATCATCGGTCTTGAGTGTTCCTTTTATAGACATTTCTAAGTAACTACACGAACCCACTGTCTCCACTAAGGAGTCTTGCCCCTTAAGGAATTTTCCACCACTTCAAGTAACTACCCACGTCATCTACCATGTCCTGACTTTTGAGAAAAAATCTCCTTCCATGTTAACGCTTTAGAGACAAAGTCTCAATATTTATCAGCAAGCTTTATATTTTAAAGTTTCAAAAATCTCCCTAAACCTTTTTCATGGGTTGATCCTTATGGACTTAGGCTTTATAGAATTGGGTTGGGCTCGCACGGTTTGGACTTGGCATATTTATTCAGCCAATTCCACTACCATTTGGGTTAAAAATTTATTTTTAGTGTCAATAAACATTTTGAAAATAAAATTTTGGATATTTAACCCTTCATCAAATTTTGACATCATTTTTGTTGTTACCAATTTGTTCGTTTGACCTTCGGGGCATCAGCGGTGCAATGTGAACCTACAAAAAGGGCGATTTGGCGACTATGGGTCGACCATCTCTCCGATGATTAAGTCAGCAATATGAAGAGGAAGAAGAATGAGGTTGAGATAGTTGGAATTACATACCTTTCCCTTGTTGGGGAGTTCTTGTTTTATACTTGAATTTGTCTTTGATTTTAAGAAAGATAATCTCGTGATTTTGATGATGAAATCTTTCATATCAAGACCAATTCTCATGATTTTGGAAAAGATAATATCAGAATATTGAAATAAGCTTTATGACTATTCTTCCTTGTTAGAGGTTGATGTTTTTCGAGGCTTATGGGGATTCGGATGTTGGGAGATACTTAGATAAACAACTGTCGCAGTAATTTCACCAGCCCAACATGTTGTTTTTGCTATGCCCATGTGCGGTTGAAACTGATGACTAGGGACTGAGGACCCAGACGGGTTCTAGAAGTTATGATCTGATCGAGTTCCGTGTGATTTTGATGCAATAGGCTGCCTTGTGTGGCGGGTCAGGCAATGGGCTTGTGCAGGCGCTAGGCCTATTGACTAGCGGGCTTAGGCCCGAGCCCTGAGCCTCCCTGCTTGCCCCTCTTTTTCTTGACTAGAGGATTATGCTCTTGTCAATAGAAATACTATGTTTGGGACCTCAGTATGGGAGAATTGCCCAGGACTATTAATGCGCATATGTTCCATTGCGCCGACTATGACATGCGATGTCGTGGAATATGTTAATCGTCTCCTCGAGTTCCACCTACATATATATAAATTCGAACCTTGACGTTTAAGTTGCGATGGATTCTCTTACGTCACCTGGCCTCCCTTCTTGTTGTGATTTAGGTCGCCGTGCATGCGGCCGGTGAAGGTAGAGAGGTTATGGAGGGAGGCTTTCAGAGTTCTATATGGTTGTTTGCCATTAATGGATACTGTGTGTTTGAAGATGATGTTTGTGTTAACCCATCAGGTGTCCTGGACGAGAGGCCTAACTATGCTAACATCTCCTTTTCAGGGTTCTTTGTTGGGCCTTACCGCGAGTTGCTTTGAGTCATTAACAAGGAGCTTGATTACTGTGGCTAGCCTTCTTTGAGGAGTTCCATATTTGAAATTTGGGAGTGCCCCACAATGTTGGTGTCCCATGTAGATCACCGGCGGTCAAAGTGTAAGGCTGGGATAAGGAGAGCCTTCGAGTGAAGCGCTTTAGTCTCTTCTTTTTCTTCGACTTTCCACTTCCTTTTCTTCTTCCTTTTACCTATTCCTTTGTATTTTAGCAATTAGCCTGGCTCAGTTACTTAGACATCTTTGTAATGGAATATCTAGATCACTTGGATATGTTTGTCCTTGTTTTATGTAACTACTAGCGCAAGTTGGCGTATTTTAATAAGATTTGGTTTTAGACTTACTTGTACGTCGAGCTTTCTATTTTTCACTTTTTTTTTAAATGCGTGGTTGAAGGCTCTATGATTTGAAATTATTGAAGCCTCCATTAGCTTTGAGGATGAAGGTTTTAGTTTTCCGGTGGGTTACTCTCTAGGCTCGCATAGTTAATGCACCTGGGCCGGCCACAGAGAGCAAACCTAGGGTCCCAAGCGGTAGCCAGGCTGACCATAGGGTTGAGGAGCCTTGTGGTTGTTAGATCGAAGGGTCGGGTGTTTAATGCCAATGGGCTTATTTGTTTTCTAAGTGCCCCAGCCAGTGAAACACCTTGTGGAATGAAGTGTAGGAGGGAAGGAGACATATCTCCGTGTGCCGGTGACTGTTATAATGGCATTTAATGCGCCTGCTCACGCCTTACCCTATATAGGGGTAGGGGTATAAGCGTTACTTTCTTTGTCACAGAGCTTTCGCCCGAGTTATTTGAGCACTTGCTGTCATAGCGAGAAGATTTTGGTCGGGTGTACGGATTAATTTCGGACCATTTTCAATCCACTGGATGGTTTTATGTTTTTGTTTTTCATTTGTGAGAATTGGTTTCGGATGCGTGCTTTTGACCGCCGTAAGGTCATGGTGGCGGAGCTATGCGTAGTGTTTGAAGTTATACCCATTCTGAGTGCGTCTCAGCCGGTTCTGAGAACCTGTAGTCTTAAGTGTTGGTCGCTGCTCGTTTTTCAAGAAGATCCTTGAGTTGATGCTCGTTCTTTGTTTACTTTTAATAAGTGATGAGAATTGAGAAGGGCTTCACCCAAGTCGGTTAGTGTGCGAGAAGGGGGTCGGTAGAAGTCACGATACTCCAGAAGCGATTATGTCTATAAGGAATTGAGGTCCTTATGTTGAGTCCACGGCGACATTGGTTTAAATTGTCGGACATCTTAGGCTCTCTCTTGTGGGATAAGGATAACACCATCCTTCACCAGGGAGCGGTTGCGGCTAAATTTGCGCTTCCGGTTTGATCGATGGTGACAGTTCTTACACATCACTCGCGGATATTCTGGCATTCATCGAATGTGGTTTTGATTTTGATGGATTGTAGTGTTCTTAACTTTCTCTACCGCCTAGATATTTCGTTGGTAGAGATATGTTTTGTCTATATGTTGAAAGTACAGGGGATTGAGTGGTTTGTTTGTCATGTTGGCTCACAGTCTGACTATAATTCATACCGGGCTCCCAGGCTCCCAGATAAAGGCAGCGAAGGAGTTGTTTGGTTAAGGGTTCATGGTACGAGACACCCGGCTCCCTAGGGCTTCCATTTGATGTGAAACAATCTCTTGTAATTTCAGGTTGGTTTGAGTTCGATTGCTGTTCACGTCCTGCGAGATTACTCATATTTTGACATACATTGCTTTTCCTGGTGCTATTTAGGTAGCCCTTGAAGTAGTAAGTGATCATTGGATAGAAGGTTAACCCAGAAAACATTGGCGGCTACTGAGATGACGGATGTAGGCGCAATCATGAATACGATTGTGGTGAGGAACTTACGAGAATTGGCCGCTTGCGCCTTTCCTTACATCATCCTCGTCGTTCCCGAGCTCATTGAGAGGCTTACTGTTCTTGCAGGCGCCATAAGTGCAGCAGAATGACTCTTAAAGGCGGGTTGCCACCCAGGAAGATCCATCGGAGGCTGCCATAGGGACTTTAGTAGGGTTTGTCTGGATCACGCATCCCTAACATTCGTGGCCTGCCCCTCGGACTAAAAAGAAAGAATGGGAGAGGAAAAGGACTCGGCAAACAAAGGTAGCTAGCGTCGGGAAGGAAGGCTTCGTGGATTAGGTGGGTGTACTTGCTAGTGAGTCTACAGAGGAGGACGAAATGTCTATAACTGCTGTAGAGTTTCTTTCACAAAATGGGGCCGGGATGCGGGGTGGAGGATGAGCCACCGTACGATGGGAGCGTCACTGGCGGTGGCCGCCGGGCGTAGGGTGGGGAAAAGGACAGACAGTAATCTAGTGGACTCTCGTTGGCCTCCCGATGTCCCGGCGGGTTTGGAAGGCGCCCCTAACGAGGATAGTGCACCTCAAGAGGAGAATATCCTTGTCGGGGTCCTAGAGTGGACAAAATTGGTGAGGGGTTTGGTGAGCTTCCAAAGGATAACTTGTCATTCGTTGGGAATCTACATTGTCAAGGATAATGGGCTTCTTTCCATGTCCGCGTCTTGTCGGGTGCTTTCTTGCCCACCGTCTTGCGGCGTCTCCTTAGCGAGTCGTATCTTTCTTTGGGCGAAGACAATTGTTTTCACGTTGTAGGCGGCAACGCCTACGGTTCCTTATTTGCCTTGCTTGTTCCTCCTGCTTCTTCTCCATATCTTGACGCTAATGCAGGAATTGGTCATCTGGGGACTGAATCACCGGATTGCTCGACATTGCAACTGTGTAAGACGAACCAGACGTTGAGAGGGGAACCGTCAGAGCTATTGATGGCAAAGGGCTATTAGAAAGCCGTTGGAGCCATGCTCTTGCATGTTGTCGATGAGACTTTTTGTTCGATTCCCATAGATGACGCCAATTGTTGTTAGCAATTTGTTCGTTCGATCTCTGGGGCATCAGTGTCACAATGTGAATCTATAAAAAGGGCGATTCGATGACAGTGGGTTGGCTGCCTCTCCGATGATTAAGTCAGCAATATGGAGAGGAAGAAGAAGGAGGTTGAGATAGTTGGAATTGCATACATTTCCCTCATTTGGGAGTTCTTGTTTTATACTTGAATTTGTCTTTGGTTTTAGAAAAGATAATCTCGCAATTTTGGTGATGAGATCTCTCTTTAACATCCAAGGAACCCGATTCTCCTGATTTTTGGAAGGATAATCTCAAGATGTTGGAAATAAACTTTCTCCTCATCAAAGACCAATTCTTCTTTGTTAAGGGTTGATGTTTTTGATGAGTATAGGGTTCGGATCTTTGGGAGATCAGTAGATAACCATTTTATATCTTGTGATTTCGCCTTGCCTGTATTTGTTTGCTGGCACCACTACCTTATCGGTTGAATGGTCGTGGGGGCTGGGGGGCCTCATGTGGGTTAAGATTATAACGTTTGGTCGGTCTAGTGTGGTTTTTGATACGATGGTACGCTTGGGCGTTTTTGTTAATGACGGGCTAGGCCGTGGAAGCTAATAATGGCGAGCTGATGAATAATGAGCACCGGGAACAAAGAGGCCCGATCACTCATAATTTTGATAAAACTATTCTCGCTATTCTCTTGTAAAAATAATATTTTATTTTTAAAGATATAAGTAAATATATAAAATGGTGAGAGTATTTTTGTCTAAAATAAGTTACTTTTGAAGAAAAAATATGAGAATAATAGAATTACAAAATCTTTATTGGGGATATAGGTTATCTAATAAAATTTCATGATTTAATGGTCTTTATATAATGGAAGTAGTGTTTTATCATATATGGATATAAGATAACCAAGCTCATCAATAATTTTCGAAAAAACCAAAGGTTAATGGAGTTGATAAAACAATTAATTTCCATATAAACGACTCCTATGATTTTAATAATTTGGTAACAAATTAAATATGATTTGTGGGCATCCTTTATATTTTGGGAAGGAAATGAACTGGATTAGAAAACAGCTAGCTCCATATTTTTTCCAATTTTTATATAACATTTAACGAGCTTTTTGGTAATAGATAATCTTAAGGGATACAGTAATAATTTGCCATTGAACTAATAAAATTATTAACATAAACGTATGTATATCATAATTATTACAGCACCACAAATATCCTCACGTGACTTGAGCGTGAAAGTCACGTGATCTGTCTGTGGTGTCTTCTACAGATAGGATTTACTGTGGAAACCACATCACAGCCGTTGATGTGATTTGACTTAGAAGGCTTCTCGAGACGGGCGTGATGGATTTCCCCAGCCACGTCATGAGCTCACCGTGTTCTCGTGGAGCGCGTGCAGGGACTTAGAGCTATTCTTATTATCTTTGGCCTTCAGTTGCCACGTAGGACATCAGAGTATTTTCGAGGAGGCTGATTCAGTGTATTTTTCAGCATATAGAAATCTGGCCATTAATTACGGTGGATAGGATCGGTCTATTCAAAGGCTTCAACATAATCAAGGGTGTAGATTGCCAGGGAGATCCACGTGGACGGATGATTGCAATGGAAATAATTCCGAGAAGTATGTTATCATTTTCTCCACATACTGCATACAAATGCTCTGCCTGCCTGTACCAATCGTGTATTCGCTGTGGTCATTTTCCGGAAAAGTTTGAAGTTCTGTTCGCTTCATTCCCCGCCGGTGACTGCAGGTGAATCTGGATGAACTTTGTCGGATGTGCGTTCTCGGAATGAATCTCTATAGTTTGGAACTTCATTGAACAAAAATTCACCATCAGTCAGTTATTAGCTCTCTGTTTCTGATAGACGACGTTTTCTTCCGTATAGACCCTTTAATGCATGCTATAGATTATCGAAGATCGGACCGAGACGGTCTGTGTATGTATTTTTCACATGTTTGGTTTTGTTGTTATTGTTTGCTGTATGGATGAAAAGGTTTTATAAATTTTGTTTTAGAATTTTGAAAAGGTTTGATATTGATCTTCATCAGAGGCTTGATCAGGAGCAAGTTTAGGTTGCCTTGGCTTGTGAGTGTCGGAGTTGGTAGCCGGATTGAACGGGGACGAGTTTTGCTGTGACTGAGCTGACTCACTGATTCAGTGGCGCGAAAATGGTAGGATTTGAACTTCATTGAAACTTATCTTTACATGTGATTTTGAGAGTTTGAATTTTAAAGTTTTGTTTCCATTTGAGATTGGAGGTTTTGGCTTGTGTAATTATGATGTTGTATATTAGGAAGTTTGTATTTACATGATTTCTTTTTCATTCTAGTGATGATGTGTATTTGGTGTTACTATACTTTGAAGAGCTAGAGATTTGTTATCTGAATTGTTGGATATTCTTTTTCCATCTGTATCTGCTGAAAGAATATCTTTATCCAGATATCCAAGATGTGGTGATCCTCGTCCATATTTTTGGTATTTTGTAAGTTCACTGTCTTGTGCATTAGAAGCTACAGAGAATTTATGTTTAGTAATTTGGATCCTTGTGCATTAGAGGTGGTGATATTTTAGTTCATCTAGTATTTTTTTCTTTAGTCATTGCTAAAATACTTATATGTTTAGTATCCTGATTACATAGAATTTAATAGGTTGGATGAGGGTTAATCATGGCTGTGCTTGATTGGCCCAGGAATAAAATGTTAATGCTGTTAGAGGCAGGTAGGTAATTTGGATGAAGAAAGAGTAGGGAAACCCCAAAGAGAGGATGCTCTGTTTTCTGGGAATCATATTTTTTAATAAAGAAAAGAAGGCACACCTGTACGAGCATTTTATGCCCATTGAAAAGATTATTTAAGGAAAGGATTAGACTGTTTCTCATCAGTTAATTGAAAAGATTTTAAATCCATTGCAATGTGCTATATAGGAAATGTATGATTTCCCTATCAAAGAAAGAGATGGACTCTTTCTGATAGGTTGAACATGCTTTTGAAGGGCTAAGGATAGGAAGGTTTTTGACCTGAAGTATTCCATGATCCAGAAGCTAAAGCCTAAAGGAGTTTCTTGTCCAGCCCCCATTCCTCTGGGTGCAACCTTTGTGATTACTCTGACCCTCATTTCTGCTGTTTTGGTTATTTTATGCTCATGGTGTTCTACTTGCCCTTCTTTCTTGTGCTTCCTTTGCCTTTCCCCTTTCTTGTGCTTCCTTTCTTTGTCTCATTGTTGAGTTTTCTTTCACCTTTCTTTGGGTTTCTCATGCATACTACATGTACTCTTGTCTCAGATACCTCTCTTATTCATACAAAATCTACGTAGTTCCATCTTTTCACTGGTATAAATAGATGAACAGCTAAACACTAAAGCAATTTATATTCCTTCTTTTCTCCTCTTTGGATTGCACCAAGCTTGTGAATAAGAATGAAGAATTTTAAATTTTCTGTTAAAAATACTTGGTCTTTAAATTGAATCCTACATGCTTGTCGTTTTTGGTATATATGATGTAAGCTTTTGAAATTTTAAACTCTTCCTAATATGCTTCATAGCAGGTTGCTTTTTTGTCAACCCTTAGTGAAATGTGTTGGGTTTGACCTGAACTTAAGACAGCCTAAACTTATCCTGAACCTAAGGCACTCATGATACATGCTCATTGCATGAACTTGATGTTAAGTGTCATAACTGTGTTGTCGCTGTCCCTATTTGATTAGCCTTTCTCTTTGTGACTCATTATGTGGCATACAAGTTCTTTCCCACGTCATTTGGTCCCCCTTAATGCAGGGAGAATATTTTTAAAATTTCAGGAAATCAATCTCAACAATGAGACATTTAGTCCAACTGTTGGGGAAGCAAACCCTGTGCAATGCAGATCTATCCATTTATCCTAAGCCACTTAAATACCAGGCAGACTCAGCATGAGACATTTGGTTCATTGCCAGAGAGCATTACTGTAGAGCCACACTTAGAGGGCAAATGTGGCAGTGGCACTTATATATACTTTTTTCTATTTCATGATTCTGATCTTGCCTTTTCTAGATTCAATAGAGTTATTAGACATAAGCCTATAGTAGTACTGGTATAAATGAGACTCAAATGCCGGTATCACTAGGAGAGTTCAAGGGATGTGAATAATTTTGTCCATGTTAGGCATCGCTATGACATGTAGAATGAGGAAAGCTACATTAAACTTTGCCTGCTTTAAGCACCATACAAGATGGGGTAAATTTATACCTCTCCATTTGAACATAACAGCTACATATTGATACAATCAAGGGGGGAAAGAATAAAAAAATCAAGTTAGCTGGGTAAAATCTGGCTTTTTCCCATGGATGGGATAAAGCAATTCTTTATTAATTTCGAGAAATCACTAAGGATAGAATATAATGATATAAGATCATGAGCCTAGAAGAAAATTCAGTTTCCTACTCCTTGTATCTATTCTAGGATCCACTCTTCATTACTAAGAATTCTATTCTCAAAAGAAAACCCTAAAAGAGTTTCTTTCACAAACATCCATACAAAATACACTAGGAACTGAACTAGTATAGGAATTGAAGACAAATCCTAAGATTCTCTACCTAAATTAAATTTTATAAATTCAATCTTCCAAATTCATGAGACAAGTGCTTCCTATGTCAAATGTTGTTATGCTACAATTTAAGTTTCTAATTGTCAACATTCCATCTTGGCGCTTGTTGGAATAATGTTTGTTCCCTCTGATTGCAAAGTGTAGATAAGCTTTTTTTCTCCACCTCACTCAACTTGCTTGGATTCAATAATATATGCACTTTTATTTTGGATTCTACAAGGCACTCTTCCTGTGATACAAGCTAGAAAAAAACAAAATCCATTTCTTTCATTTATGACAAATCCTGGTGAGATTTTATTATTTCTCTTGAGTATTCGGGATCTCAATTGTCTATGTTGAACTTGACTTGTGGGAGGGGGGTGGGAATTAAAGCCCATTACCCCCTTCTGCATTGGCAGCTGAATCAATATGAAAATAAATGTGAGGATGAACATACAAGTAGTTCAAGGATCTTAGTTAACATATATGTATGGGATGGAGTAATCTATCTTAATCATTACAATTAGATAGCATAGATAATGTTGATGCAAGAACCTAACATAAGAAACAAATTGAGGTAATTTTATTGCAAAGTTTGTCAAAGCAATGAATTAGGAGGATCGAAGAAAACTAGTCAACTGTAAAGTTTGTCAAAGATTTACAGCAGTTAAAAGTAGATGAACTCTTTTACTTATAAATGAACACTAAGAGGGTTCCAAACAACATTGTGATTATATTGGAACACAGGGTTAACTATAAGTTCCAATTGGCATTCAGGTGCACATCTTCATCCTTTTGGAAATTATATATTAGTTGGTCTGGAATGACACAAACTGCATTTTTTATCTTCCTTTTTTATATATATCTGGTTGAATCTGTGAAATGCTTATTAGCTTTTCACATATATACATGGTGTTTTTGTTCTTTTAGTGTTTATAGTACACTTTTCTTGTGCTGATATACATTTCACCTCTCTATATTTATTTATTTGTATAATAGGTTTCCTTTATCTCGTTTTATGGATTTGTTAATCATTTCGGATACAGATTTTTGTTTGACAGAATTGTTTTTCACGTTGTAAAGATATTCTTCTGAGTAACTGTTTTGTGGGCAGGCTTTCCACAAGAATAGCATCTGGGCAAGAAATGCCTGGTGTCTAAATGATGGAGAGAAAGTTCTTGATAATTCCTCCATAAATGGACAGAAGTGGTCAACAATGGTTTATGGATGCAACAGAGCAAGAACTATTCTGGGCAACAAGAAGCAAGCAGTTGATGCTGTTAATAGCTGAATATTTCAGAATTTCAACAGAATGATTCTCCTTAGGAAACATTTCACATCTGGCATCTGCTTCTGGGTCATTCCTGGACCACCTTTTTGGAACTGACCTTACAATAACTCATCCCCTTAGCAGGAGCATTCCATCTGCTACTACTGGGAATATGGATATGGGCAGAAAGGGATTTGAGTATCCATTCAAAAGTGATTCCTCATTTGGTTTATCTATGTCCCATGCTATAGCAGATCCGCCTTTCAACTACAGCGGGATCAGAAAAGTTAAAGTGAATGAAGTGAGGGACTCTGACAATGGCATGCCTGTAGGAATGGGGCACTTTTATAATAGGGGAGGTCACACATGTTTCTCAGCTGGTTCAGCCTATAACAAGAGTGATTATGGAAACATTTCACTGGGCCCTTATTATAATAATGGCAGTCAGAATACTATTTTCTTCAATGGGTACTTTAATAAGCCAACCGCCAATTTTGGTTCAATAATAATCCCTTCAACCAGGAAACTGGCAGCAATTTAATATCAATGGGTCATAACCATCAGAAAGTGGATGGAATGAGTTGTCCCTGCAATTGCTACAAGGAATGGAAATTCTATCAAAGGTTCAGCAGTGTGGAAAGGAAGATGGTAATACCATGTCAATGCATCCTGCTTATAACAAATGGCAAAATAAATTTATTTCAAAGGGCCTTTCCTATGGTGAAGCAAATGGCAATTCCAGTACAATGGATATGGTCTACAGTAACCACAATGATGATATCATATCCATGGGTCCACCAATCGATAGGGTTGAGACCGATAATATGTCATTGTGTCTCACCTATGACAGGGAAGATTCTAGCATTTTATCTATTGGTCACAACTATGATAAGAGCCAGAGCAATGCTGTCTCATTCAGAGGCTTTCATGAAGAACCTGAAATGATTTCTTCTAGCAGGATCATTAGCAGATGTGATCTGTTGATGAGTCAATCATCAGCACAAGCCCAGAGGCAGTTTGTCAGAAAGATGCTCAAGCCTTAGAAATAATTTGTCAGCAAGAGGCTCAAGCCTGAATCAGCCAGAAAGATACTCAAGCTTTAGAAATACTTAGCCCAAAAGATGCTCAAGCTTCACAACTACTTGCCCATAAAGATGCTCAATTGGTGGGAATACCTGGCCGGGAAGAAGTACAACCTTCCGAACAAGTACTCAGCCAGGAAATTTTGGTTCAGTTGGAACTCTGATCCTGCTGCTAATTGCACACTGAAAACTGTTTCAAAAAATCAGTAGTGTCTCAAAATAAACAGACAAATACAGCTAAAAAGATCCTCAAGCCACTACTTCCCTTTTGAATGTCAAGCTTGTTATCAACTGGTATATTTGATAGTCCTGGTGAAGTATATTTCATGGACACGGGAGGTAAGTCTTCGAATTTATAATTTTTCATGGTAGATTTGAATGGTCATAGTGCTTGCTCCACTGATGAATTTTCATACTGATGTGTGGTTATACCCATTACAGAAGAGTGTTCGAGGAGTCATTAAAGGGAGTGGATATTTGTGCGGCTGTAAGGACTGCAGTGGCTCCAATGTAAAGAACCATTGAACTTTTTTAGCCTCCTTTTGGGATAGGAACCTTCAATCTTGAGTTAGATGGTCTAATTGATCCATTATTATCTAAGTCCTAACAGGCCAATTGAATCTTTTATGCAGTGTCTTAATGCTTATGAGTTTGAGCGCCATGCTAATTGCAAGACCAAACACCCAAACAATCATATTTACTTTGAGAATGGGAAAACCGTTTATGCAGTGGTACAAGAACTGAAAAACACTCCTCAGGACAAGCTTGAAGTGATTCAACATGTTATGATCTTCTATCAATCAGAAGAATTTTCGAACTCGGGAAAGGTGATGCAGAATTTTTATTTAATTTATAGCGAATTGAACAAACAGAAAACATGAAAATTGATTTCTCATCTTTCTAGCTAATTTGGTCAATATATTCTAGAGGTGGTACTGCATGTAATGAATTTCTATTGCTTATTAGTTGAACTTGTAAAACTTACCATGAAAACATGGGAGAATGAAGAGTCATTTTGAATTTTCTCACACATTTTTCCTTTTCCCTCTTCTCAGGATCATATCGGGTGGCAACATTTGAACTTCAGCGTATATATGGAAAGGATGGAGCTGCAGGGTCAATCTCGAAATAAGTACTCTATCTCTTCCAAAGTCTTAAGATAGGTTTACATCAGACTTGGTACAGCATGCATCTTATAATAAACTACAGTGGATTTGGATTTCTTAAATTGGGATCTATCTGGTGCACAAATTAAAGACCCAGTTCTTGAACTTTAAATTGACATGTGTCCAGCTTTTCAGTAAATTATAGACCTGTTTGGAACTTACATTGACTTGGAGTGATGCTTGTCATTGTTTTAGCTTTAGAACATTTGTATTATGGTCTTAATTTCTCCTGGTTTTTTTGGACTCAAAAAGTATTATTTCACAAGATTTTTCTCCAGAAATTTATAATTTGAATCAATCGATATGCAATATCTTTTGTGTGAAGGGCTTATGATAACATTTGGCTAATTCTGTGGTGGTTATGCAAACTTATCCTGGGATAGACCGAGCTTAAGCTTCAAGCTTGGTCTGTCTCATGATAGGCCTTGTTCTGGGTTCGTAAGCCAAAGCCATGAGCATCTTATTTATTTGGCTGAGGCTAATTCTAGATTTCACCGGCTTTGAAGATCAATTTTCAGTTCGTTTCAGGGATGGTATCGCTTGCGAGGATCACAGTGGTGGAACATCATAGATTTAGGACAGTCTAATACACCTGATATAGGGACCACCAATTGCGGTCCAAGCAGATTTGAACTGAACTGAAGTACAATCTGGGCCTAAGCTTCCCCAGTTCTTTGCTTGCAAGGACTTCTCTTATTAGTTATGGCCTTGATGTGCTTGTCTTCTAAGTTCAATTTCCGGTCTAGCTCAGTCACTCCAAATCCTGGCAACCAGAGTCTAAGAATCCATCTGCCCCTTGTACTACAAAGTTATTTGAACTTGTTCCCCTTCAATTTGAGTCATGAATGAAGTAGTTTGAACCTGCACTTTAAAATGCTGTGTATTGCCTCTCAGGTCCCTAGGATATCAATTTAAATGGAACAGGTCTTGAAAAGGCATTTTATGAGCTCTCCCTGGTCCAGAGGAACCACAGGATTCCTAACTTCTCGCTTTGATTTGCTCTTGTAATTGTTCGGTAACTTTTTTCTGTTTTTTTTTGGTTTGTATACATGCTACACAACCCATACAGATTCCCTATTCTTGGACTGGGTTTTTGAGATTCTAGAGGAGAAAATCAATAATCCAGCCTAACCATGTAACTATTGTCTTTTTTGGGCTCGAGGACCCTTTAGTGCTTTAAAACACATCTACCCCATTATTCTAATACAATGTCTTCGTTGTGTTCCTTGAGATTGTGGAGTCAAACAGACAAACTTCTTAGATGGCTAAACTGAACGACCCCCCCACATGGGAATCAAGAATCAGCTCTTATACCATATGTAACGATCCGGTTTAATCATATAGATATTGTCCGTTTTGGGATTAAAGGGCTCTCACAGCCTTACAACACGTCTGTTAAGTTAAGAGAAACTCGTACTTATATAATGTCATGAACTTTTTTTCATATCCGATATGGGATGTGACAGGATTAGTAGAATACCATGATTGTTTCTTTCACCGTGGGTTTGAATTTTGATGGCTTTCAAATAATTTACCGGCTGTTTAGTTTTGGAGAGGAAGAGGGAAAAACTGCTGACGAAATGAAGCCTAGTGGAAATCATTTTAAGGCTAGCTAATTGCCATCTTTCATGGTTGATAGGGCCGTAGTCCTTTCTACCAGAATCCCATCTAGAGTTATTTTCTAGGACAAAATTATATCTCCTTTCTGTAATCCATTTTGTGGTTCTGTTCTTGTGAAATCCCGGGGTGGTACTCATCTTTATGAAAAATGCTCTCGTTAACCTACTGATCTGGACCATACCGATGGTATGGGTGTTAGTAAGCTTCACCAGGTCATATTCCCCCTTATTATAATAAAGCGGGGCTCAGTTAGGAGGCAGGAAAGTAGTAGGAAAGGAAAAAATGATAAAAGAAAAATAATTTTAAGTGTTTGGTTCAGCATTGAAAAATATAAAATAAAATAAATATAATTAAAATCTTGCTCAAAATTTGCCTTTTAAAATTTCTCAATCCTTGTATAATGAAACCTGACCAAATAAAATGAATTGAATAAAACATACGAAATTAATTTATTAGAGTTTAAAACTTTTTCTAAATTATTTTTCTTCCATTTCCTCACTATTTCTTTATTTAATTGCTTTCAAGGTTCCAAACAAAGCCTAAAGTTCTTTGTTTAGCCCACACCCTGGAGTTGTTCTCTCAAAGATAAGCCATATTATGATTTTTTTTTTTTTTTTCTTTTGCTTATATTGCACATAGGGTTCAATTTACTTCATTAGATTTACAATGGCATTATGAATAAACTTTCAGGTTAATTCCATGGAAAAGAACATACAGAAAACACAAAAATCTCAATCACTTCAACTCTGTTCTTTTGATCCCTTCAAACACATTCAACTGGTGTCACTTTCTTAACAGAATCACCATTTAAGGTCTCTGCATTACCATTCATCATTCTAGCCATTTGTTGATTAGTTGGCATCCTTCTGAACTCTCTCTGGTTCATCCTTTACTTTACCCCATAAAACTAGATACTAGTCAATGACAATGTAATGACTCTACACTCAAGAATCATTTAAAAACATCCAAATGGAACCTCAGTGTTCTATCCATATCATGAATATTCATAATTAGAGATTGAATCAACATCTTGATTACATACTTCCCAATTAAAGTTCCTCAGCAAAATAGAAGGAATCACGAATGGCAATAATAATGTCACTCAGGATTAAAAGCTGAAGCAAAAACTGAATCCTTCATATTCATTTACAACTCCTTGAATGTATAATAAGCAATGGCTGAACTCACTATCCCTACTTCAAACATCATCTCTCTTATCATAAATGTAATTTATAATTGTGGAAGAAAATCTTCTCAGAAAAAAACATCACAGTCGGTTTTAAACTTCTAATTGCCAAATCAACCTCACCACCCACTTCATATTGGCAAAGTATTCAAAAATTTTGAATTCCTTTACCTTAATGCTCTTTCAGAAAATGACTGTTCTTTTTCGTTAGTGTTTCTTTTAGATGATACTAAGAGGCTGATGGGAAAACCTTAACATAAAAAAATACTTGCACCATGAGAACAACCTGATGTGGGACCCTTGTGCAAATCCAGATTGAGACATTGCCGTTCCATAGCAAGGTGATAAGGTACCTTCAAGAGCCCCATCAAACATATCAAAGTGGTGAGGGAGGTGAGCTGGATATGACTTCACCGTGATGGCTATAAGGAAATAAATCGTCATCTTTTGTTTCAGAGATCTTCACAATACTCGAAACTTCCTCTACATTTCAGTAACATGCATAGAAACTTACTTGTAGGTTCATGAAAGCATGCCCAGCTTACACAACCTGCTGTGATCATGAGAAGCACCCCTAATGGTACATGTTGTTGCTGAATTAGTAGAAGATTGATGATATTATTCCTTTAGTCCATGGCAGACAGTGCTGGCCCCTTTAACCAGTGTCATAAGCATAGCTCCCCCTACCCATCGCCATTGTCCTGCCACCACCCACCTTTGCCTGGCTATGCAGACTTCTCGGATTCACCTTCTCTAGCCTGCAAAATCCCTCACAAATGTAAATGACCTCCAAATTCATTCCCTATGAATCCGAATTGTTCAGTTAGTAAACTGTTATCTTATAATAATACTACCGATTGGAGAGTTAGTTACCTGAGGACCAGAGCCAATAAAAATGTGAAGGCAGGAATAATATTGCTCATAGCAGAGGTAAAAGTTGCAGTTGTATTCCACCTTCCCCAGATAATGAGTTCTGATCCAATCCTGTGGCCTTTGAGAGTTCAAACAGTTTTTGAGTCAGAGACTAACCCTTTGTTGAGAAATTTAAGCTAATCAGATATGGCAGAAGGGTGACCATTACTCTAGTAAACCTGTCAGTATTATCTTCCCAAGATGAGAAAACTCCTCCCTGGCCACTTCTTCCTGCCAGATACAAATTACTGGGTCAATTTCTTTCCAATATTTAAATAAGATAGGTAGAGAGGTTGTGCAACCTGCACCTAAGATGTTGGCAAAGGAGCTATGGCAGCAGCTCTTTGGCTGCATAACGATCAAACGATGAAAGTATGAACATTCATCTCCCAGCATCTAGAGCATACTTTGCAATTATATTTAACCCTGCAAAGCCAAACTGCATCAAAACCATTGCCAGAATTGGCTTTGCCTGCATAATCTGCACCCTCAAAGAGTAGTCCCCCTCACCCATACTGTTGTTTATCTCTTTTTACGAGCTAGCTAGCTAGTATATGATATAGAAGCCATGCATTTCCAGCTTATATAGTGTTGTTTCCTCTACAAAACCAAACTTTGCACGGCTGCTTTTATTTCCAAATCAATGGTCTCCACTGAGTGAATCCTGCACTCACCTTTATATCCATTAGTGGCGAACTTTTAGCTTTATGTTTCACCCTATTGATTTGGAAATAATTTAAAGTATGCAAAGAATACAAAATACATGGTTCAGTATGGATTCTAGAAAACAATTGTGTTTTAGACATGATAAATTTTCTGGGAGTACTACCTTAACTAAACAGTAAGTATTATCTACCATAATGAACAGTGCCATGTAGTTGCTCTGGTGTGCCTAGTGCCACCAGCAGCCCTCCTGAAGTTTTGGAAAAGAAAACTGTCTATACTGAGAATTGAACTACTGACCTTAAATTTGTAGATGAGCCCTAACCATTATGCTATAATGTTAATGTATGCCTTTCAATGCTAATCTATGTTTTGTTCATGTCCTCTTGAAAATATTTATGCCCCCTGACTTTATTTTCTGGTGCGTCATTAGATACTATCATACATGAAACAAAATTATTTTCTATGAAACCAAACTGAATCATGTATTTTGCTGATTCTTTGTACCTTTTTGTAATTATTCTCAAATTAATGGAAACTTAGAAGCATAAGATTGCACATTATTGATATAACATAATACACTTCCTACCGTACTAACTAAGAGGGAAGTCATTGTGCCAAGAAAAACATTTCCCAGAAGTGGAGGCTTGGTGGGGTTTGATTCGTGGAGATAATGCCCATTAATTTAGAAAGGGGCTTTACATAAGTAAATTGAATTCAATTATAGGACCCATTCATTTATATCGTATTATGGTTTCGTTCATGACATTTATGTTTCTTTGAAGTGTACTCCACTAATATCCGTTTTCAATTTACCGGAAAAATCAGTTATGATGCCAAAATTATTTTTGTAGATCGACTTCTATCTTCTATTTATGTTAACTTCTAGTACAAAGGCACCTCTCTAAATAGTAGGCATTGCCAAAATGTTGTTTGCTTCTTTCCTTATAAGCTCATCTTTATGGTTGAATGTTCTCTACTTTAAACTTGAGATTATCATTCATGAATTATTGAAAGTTTGATGCCTAAGCAATTCTTACTAAAACCATCAAATTTTGTAGCATACTTTGCCCATCATTCATATTTTTGATGATGATACATTTTTGAATTTCTATTGGATGATAAAACTGTGGTTTTGTTTGACAAAAAAGATAATTATAACAAATTTCTATTGGATATAGTGGATTCTGTAAAGTCTATACCACTAGTTATCTAAATATAAAAAGATAAAAAAGCTTAACAATTAGGAAATATAAATTCAAAATTCTTAAGTCTCAGATCGAGGAACTCCCACTTTCTCTCCTCTTGATCATTCTATCAATACATTTGACGAGACTAACTCTCGTTATTATCCCTTCTTGAAAGTTGAACCATGTCCCCAAGGTTTAAGGTGGAAATTGCATGACTCCCATCATCACACACTTGTTCTTGAATTCATTACCCTTAACCTTAATGTATTTGTCGTGGTTTATGTGCTTGTCAATCTTCTTTGATTCCTAGTACTGCACACGCATCCTCCTCATCCATAGGATTTTGGTTGGCAACCTAGCCTCCGTCATACCCTTTCACTTGATAGTCATAGTAACCTCCTTCATCCCACGTGCATAGAGATCTTGTTGACTTCATTGGGATCCAACCAAACTTTCCATCTCCCACACTGGTTGCAAGGCTCTTTTGTAGCTTCATCCTGCTTTGATTATGGCTCATTTACCAAGACTTTGCCTTGGTCAAGTTCAATAACTATTCTACCTTCGGCAAACATCTTAATCATGTCTTCTTGAATTTACTCAAATATGCATATTTTGATAATCCAAAGGGTTACTCTTGAGCTAAGTGGAATTAAACAATTCCAACATGGAATAACTAATATGATAAAGATGTGATAAAATAAAAGATAATGATAAATAAAATATAAAATTAAAAATAAGAGTGGATCTTCATATCTAGCCTCTAACCCCCACTATATTCCTCAATTCTCTCCTTTGGCCCACATCTCGCATTCATCATGCACGGGTGTTTAGAAATGGAGTCTCGTCCATCAATCAGTGGAGTCCTTCATTTATTTTTCGTACAACTTATGGTAAACATGGGTTGTGAGAGGAAACCCATGTAATTGATGTAGAGAGCCTTGCTAAACCTATACAGATTAGGTGGAGCATGGTAATATGATATTTATATTAAATTCAAATCTTATAAGCTTAAGTTTTAAAAAGTTAATTGACCCTAATGTATTGCTCATACCTGTGGCGGGAATCATGACTTGTAATTTGAATGTTGATACTATTTATGTATTTAAAAGTTTGTAGTGGATTCTACTTTTAGTTTGTTGATTTTTCATCCCAACAGTATGAGTTATAACTTGAGAAAGAGCATTGAAAAGCGTAATATTTATATTAAACTAATCTTGAGTTTTGTTTTAGAAAAGTTGTTTTGTTTAACAAAATGTATCATGTGCCAAGAGCTATCTCAGCATTGGCAAAGGAGGGGATGATTGTCTTAAGTTGATGCTTTATATGAGAATAGAATGCATAACGATGTAATCTGAATTAAATAATATTATATAAAAATAAAAACATAAGCAAAATGTATTATATTATTGATAGTAGTAATCTAATTATGCATGATGTGGATGCAATCATCAGTGGCTGCTTAGAAGCCGTCGGAGGCTGTTTGATCCATGGTAATAGACTTATTGAAATGGTTTCAAAGACATATAATAACCATCTCACCCTTCACAACCTCATGCATATAGTGGCCGTGATAATGTATTATATTCTATTGGGTTTAAGTACCATTAAGACATTATATAATAAATTGAATCCATGGGCAATCAATACACCATCCTTTTTCAGAAAAAAAAAAAAGGAAAATCATACTGTGGCTGGTTCTGTCGAGTCCTCCAAAGAAAAATATTTTTATATATTTATATACATTCCAGATAGATTCCACATCTTTCATTTCTTAATTAATCCTACCAAGATGTTTTGCCACTCGTGTTGGTGGCTGAGGCTATCTTCAACTTCTAAAAGAACTAAGGACAGAAGAGAACAAAGAAGGTGTGAAATTAGGGACTTATAGGCTAGTTGCTGTTTTTTGAAAATTGTTATTATTTAAAAAATAAGGAGAATATGAAAAACATAGAGAATACCTTTAGTTCCCTGGTTTTTTTTTTTTTTTTTTTTTGGGTTTTTGAATAAACATAAAGTTCTCAAAAAAACATCAATAAATTAAGAAAGCGATAACTGAACAAAAAAAACATTCTTTAAAGTACTGTTTTTTTATGTTTTCCAATTATTCTCAGAATAATTTTAAAAGCAAAAACCAAATATGGTACAGTTTGGGTTTGTGTTCTCATATTTGGGAATAAATAGAGATTTTAATATTTTCAAGTGATTTTTTGACAAAAATAAGGAATAGAGGCCTAATGTGTCTCTTGGGACTCAAACTTGGGACCCATTCCTTTTTTAGATGTCCGTCTTTTTAAACATGCCCTTATGTTTTTAAAAACTGTTATCAGAACGATTTTTAAAAACTAACCTTTTTTCTTTCATATTTATTTTATTATGAAAATACAAACTAATTTGATTAAGGATTTATTTGTTTTTTAAATTATTAATATTTATACAGAAAATTTAAAATATATTAAATAGATTTAAGTAATATACTTAACAAACAACTTATATATCTATATGTATATTAAATGTATTTGTTGACATTGGGACTGCAGGGACGACTAATGAGTGGTAGTTCAAAAGCAGTGGCTCCTATTTGTCACTATGATATTATATTCAAAGGGTGGTGTGAGTGCTGGTGGTAGTAATTGGTATACAAATGAAACTTTTCTATCTTAGTGATTATTCCATTTAAACCAGAGGCATAATAACTATTATTTCATAAATCAAACCCAATTTAGAACCAATCATTATCTATCTTTTTTATCTTTAGTACCAAGGGTAGTTATTAGCTCTACTTATAGCATTAAAAGCTAAGAGGTTGATGAATAATCGACAAGAAACATGTGACTCTTTCTGGATGGTTCATAAATAGAGTCCTTCTAAACCTGAAAAGACAAATAGAAAATTGCAGCCTTTCCATAAAGGAGAGGAAAGAGGATAGAATCTATCATGATTCGCAGTAACTTAGCAGCACATACAAAATGTTTGATAGATAGTTAAGTAGATAGGAGTTGTTAGACCATCTCAACAATTCTCCATCTCTTTAAATTTGTTTAAGCAATGTTCCTAACAATTCTCTATCTCCTCTCACTTTAACATTCGAATTTTAGCCAACAATCATGATAACAATTCTCATTTCTGTCTCCACTCCAAATCTCTATCTTCATATCCGAAGATTTTAACAAAAAAATCATGTTGTCGCAATCTATCTCACTCAAATATATAGATACGAATACTAGGATGCTATTCACCATTTTTTTAATAATAATTATAAAGTAATTAGTAAAGTACTATTCTCCCATTTGTTACAATATTTAAGATAAATTTAAAGATTGTTGATTGAAATTGAAAGTGACAAAAATGGACTTCATCTTCTCCAAATATCATCATAATCGGATGTCAATTTAGAAATAAAAATAAAGACACTTATAGTTAAAGATGCTCTTAAAAGAGCTCCAAAATTAGAAGTTTGATTGCCTTTCGGTTGGTTTCATTAAATTTAACAAATCAAAAATAAAATTTTCCATTTCATGAAAAATAGTTTAAATTGTAATCATTCAACCGAACTTATGTTGCCTGTACCTTTATATCATACCTAATTTGAACCTCACGAGGAACAAAGTCTTGCACTACAGAATAAAAGGCAGGCGCTATAATAAAAACACAAAGGAAGATGATAGGGTTACAGAAAAAAATCTTAATTGTAACATGGATTAATTCACAGTTATTGTGAAAACCTTTAATGTGTAGTGCTGCTTGAAACGTAGCGCCCATCCAAAATCCCGCTTTTTCAACTCATATCAAAAGAAACACAACAGATATCTCCATGCATTCAACAGTCAGAAAAAAAAATTTGAGAACATAACAAGTGATAAAAAAATCAGGAGAATTTGCAGCGGTTTAAATTTCTAGTGTGTACCACACTTGTGTACTCATAGCGGATTATTTCCTTTTGAGATTTGGTATTTCTTGGTTTTTGGAGGTGCTTAGAAAGGATAATTGACTGGTTCAGGCTGCAAGGCTTTCTCTGTTAGTTCGCTTCCCATTCTTACATACCACCTGTGAGTAAAGCCAGTGGCCGTGGCGGCAGATGGAGCCGACGGCGTGCTTGATGTCCTCCACAGTACGCCTAACCCAACTCTTTTTCATTGCAGTATGAAGACGGGGTAAAACGGCTGTACTTTTTGTTATTGATTGCGCTTGCTTTCATACAACCTCAGCGTCTACGAAGAATAGCAAGAAAAGTGAAATGTGGGACATAATAAGGCTGTGGAAGGGATGAGTGAATATGTATCATCAGAAATAGTTTTTTTTTTTTTTTATATGTGGATGTAGAACAGGAACATGCGCGCGCAATGTCCACGGGATCCTGAAGTTAATAGACGGGTAGACCCCTAGTGGCCCTCAGGGGACTTAAAACCAGAGACCACACCCCAATGTGTTACACCAATTGAGCTACCCCACAAAGGGTTATCATCCAGTTTTGGATAACGATTGTGATCCAGGATCTAACATCGTCTGGGCACCCAATGTATTTAAATTGCAGTCTCTAACACAGACGACCTTTAAATGACCTGTGACTAAGATGCAACTAGGTTGATAGAACATAGACACAGTTTCATTTATCTGAAACTTTAATTTTAGGGGAGGAGAATGGCATAGTGTGAAAGAGAGGCTGGATATCTAATAACATAAAGAACTGCATTTTTACCTCAGGTAAAGTACCACCCTCTTTCAAAATTCTTGGAAAAAGAGAACATAGAACAATATGAAAGATTTAACAATTAACACACCTTCTGTGCAGTTCAGGACCCTGCCAGATGTGGCTGGCTCTGCATGGCAGGTGTCATAGAGGTGGACCGCAAAAGCTGTTCAACCCTACATATGGCAACATCATCAGCCTTGACTTTCTTTCTCTGCTCATCTAGCTCATAATAAACCTGTCAACAAAAACAGTGTCAAGCCTTATGGGCAATGGAACCTATCATAAACTGATGTATACAATTCAATATACTTTATGTTTTCCACAACACACAACATGATAAATCAAGTCGATGCCTTTTTTGGGTGGTATATTAATAGGGAAACTGCATAGGCTTCAAGGTTTACCCCAAAGAGCCCAGCTGAAAGAACGAAAAACCTCTGATTCAGGAAGTAAATAAAGATAAAAGATGGCAACGACAAAGGTGCTTATACCTTTCCAGAGCAAAGAACCAAGCGTCTGATACCCTCCTCCAGATTTGAGTGGTCATTCTGGTCCTTTATGAGGCGCTTGAATCTTGTCCCTTGTTTGTCAAAACCTGGATGGCCTTGGACATCATCAAATTCAGATAGATTTGATTTGCACTCTTTATGACGGAGCAAGTTCTTTGGAGACATCACAATAAAGACGATTCCCTGTGTAACTAAGAAGCCACCACAAAAAAGATACCAAGAACAAATTAGCTTGTAAAGACACTTGAAATAAATGAATAACCACATTAGTTACCTACTGGCGCAGAAGTGAAATATATTGGCAGGAAGTAACATTCACAACTGCCAATTTGCATTCCATGGATCTGCTTCCTAGAGTTGAATCCATCTCAGGTATAACATAAGGGTTATATCACTCATCTGCAGTTAGATTTTACAGATACATCAGTTTGGAGACAAGGTTAAACCTACTGCCAGGCCAAGAGACACACAGAAAAATACCAGCATTCTGAGAAATTTCACACGGAAAATGATTGTACAAGAAGAACTAGACAGATTAGAGAAAGAGTAAAAGTTAAAAATACATTATTTATTCCATTTTTTTCTGAATTCCTCTGGTGTCTAGTTATCTCCATGGGATAGACAGTCAAGGATTTTCCTTTTCTTTTTTTTCTTTTTTTTTTTGGCTAATTAGATGTGAAGTTTTCCTTTCAATCATTGTGCTTGATACTGACAGAGCAGGATCTGCTGGAAATAAAGCCACACACCAAAGAAAGAAGGTTGCAAAGGCCATGCATGTCATGTACCTGAAAGGCGGCTCCTAGCGTGCACTTTCAGACTCTGTTCAGATCTGCCAGCATCTGCGCCATGAGGAAACAGCTGTAAAGCCCAGTCTGGCGCAGCCCTTTGATTCCCCACTGCTCAGAATTGATCAAATATCACCTGAGCTCCATTTAGAGAAATCACCCAGGTGAAGCTTACGGCGCATATAAACATTTGGATTTTCCATTTGTTAACCCAGCCAAACCCAAGGACGCCAAACTCTAAGAAAGAGAGCTGTACATGACAAAACATATTTAATCTAAATTTAAGTACCACCAAAGTTAAACAACGAAGAACCAGTTCAACATGAAAAATGTTAATAGGCATTTCCACAGAAAATATGTATTTTAACATAAGTCACGTAACAGTTCCAGTCCAGCAATCAAGGGGAAATAATAAACCTCTCATCATAGCTGTGTAAGTATAGAAAACAAATGACCAAACTTTGAGCATATTGATTTTAGGTATGCTGCACAGTGGCTGAGTAAACAATAATCTGTCTTGTGAATTTTCTTTTGGATAGTAATACTTTTGTTATCACTAAAGTGCATATCCTTGTTGCCAAGTTGAAATACAACTAGGGAAAAGTAAGGCGGTGCAACTGTCTAAATTTACAGAAAGCGCATGTGCCTTTGTCTTTACATATTTTGATTAGAATGCGTTCATAGACAATTAAGCATATTGCTATAAAGCCAGTGTTTACAGAAATTTTTACAGATTACTGTCATATATAAAGCATGTGCCTATGTTATTTCAGTGAAGTGTAAAGGCATAGGAATTATTCATGTGTACAAATTACTTGGTACCACAAACTTTAGGATAAAGGACTCCATTGAAAAGGATGTAAGAAAGGTACTTAAAGATGGAGTATAAAGGTGGTTAAAAAATTCAACATTAAGTCAATTAGAAGAGAGAGAAAAAGACATTTTTGAAAGAAACAAAATATTTGTGGGCACAATATTATACTACAGATAATAATAACAATCTCCTCTAAATTCTAATGGGAATAAGACATATTTGTAAACCCTACTTTGAAGATTCTTAGGAATAATAGTAAACAAATTATAAAATACATAGGAACACTATTTTCTAGCACTTGTTTATGTATTTTATAACATTATCTCTGTTCATCAAAATATTTTTTTTCCTGGATAAACAGAGACATGTGGTAAGAAACGCCCAAAAAGGGGGCACACCCTATACCCTACACCAAAAAAATTGTAAATAAATTATAATCATAGATTTGTTTGGGATAATTTTTAACTTTTGCCTTCAATCAATAGAAGCAAAAGTATATTGTTGAACACATGTTCAAAAAAATTATTAAATAACAAATGTGGTTTTTACACCGCATTCAGGCAAAATTCTTCTTCCTTTTCTAAACGTAGAGATAGATCACATTGAGAAGTAAGAAATCCCTATTTGGGAGTTCCATATAAGCATCCTTAAAGGCTAAAAGTTGCGTTTAAGCTTTAGAAATTGCTTTTGCAAAGCTTTTCTGAACAAGAATATAATTTTAGTTCGTTTAATTAGCTACAAGTACCATGAAAATAATAGGAAACCTAAACAGACAAAGAAACCTAATTGGAAGCCCGAGAAAACTTCAAAAAAAAAAATTCAAAAGAATAACTGATCTTCATGCACCAAGGTTATATCATTGTATCATAGAATTTACCCTTCAGTCTAATATCATTATGATACTAGTTGAAATACGCAAGATATTATGCATCCAGCAAAACTCACAACTAAAAGTAAAAGCAAGTTCTATAAAAGCTAATATAAAAAGAGAAGAAAATGTACAAAACAAAATCATACATAGTTTTCCAGATTAACGAGGGGACAAGATAGATATTGAACAAAAAAGCTTAGAACTGCTATGCAATTTACCTATTGCTGACAGTAAACATCTCTTCATTCTGATTCATGATAACATGGTCCAAAGGACAATACTTCTCCCCAGTCTCCTGATCATGGACCACAGAATGCCGATGACTAAATGTGCCTCTTTCGACATCCTGACCACTTAATCGAACGTGGTTACCTTCTACCACCAAAGTTGCAAAAGCAAGTGCTTCCCCAACTGCCCAGTCAATACCTTCCCCTGTTTCAATCATTTGTGAACGCTGTTCAAAAATTTTTTTCACTGCTCTATGAGCCTTGAAATTCTCAGGAAGAGCTGTGATTGCTTTGCCAACACTCTTCAAGATTTCTGGTTTGACCCTACATAATAGCACAAATTAATTTTCAGTGAGAAAACCAAAAAGGTTGAGACATCAAAGAACATGCAAGCCAAACTTGTCAATGACTCCAGCATACCCGGTATTTCGGACACGTGATATCTGTTCTGGTGACTTGAATCCCGCCCAGTAAGCTGAAAGCCAGTCTCTCCGATTAGGAACATAGGCTTTGCTGGCTAAGAATTCTTCATTGAGGATTGCGTTGACCTTATTTTGTATCCTATCAATATCTTCTGGTGTTGTCTGCCCAAGTTCTAGAAGCTTTTTTTGGTATATGTCAAGAGCCGAGGGGTGATTCCGGATTACCTGTTAACCACCAATCCAAACAAATAAGATATATCTTAAGGGCATCTGCCCAAGGCAATACAAATAAAGCACTAGGACAGACTGTGAGGAGAATAATAACAACAACATTTCCAAAAATATCTTAGAAGAAAAAAAAATGAAATATTGTGGTTTATACTTAAGAAGAATGAATGACCACTAGAGAACTGGAGAAAAACCACTCAGTGGTTTTTTTGGTAATACATGCGTACTTATTTATCCAAAATTTTAAAAAATAAATAAAGGGCTAACCTTGTACATTTTGGGTTGCGTGAAAGATGGCTCATCAATTTCATTGTGCCCAAATCTACGGTAACACACTATATCAACCACAACATCTGAATGGAACGTCTGGCGCCACTCCGCGGCAAGCTCACACACATGAACAACTGCCTCCATATCATCACCATTTACATGGAAAATGGGGACATTCAAGGCTTTGGCTACATCAGTACAATACTGTGAAGACCTCCCTGCCGTTGGATCAGTTGTGAAGGCCACCTGATTGTTTACTACGATGTGTATGGTTCCACCAGTAGTGTAGTTAGGAAGAGCACTGAGATGTAGAGTCTCATAGACAACACCTTGTCCTGCAAAACTACCATCCCCATGGATCAAAATACCCATATTCTTTGTCCTATCCACATCATTAGAATAATACTGTTTGGCCCTAGTTTTTCCAACCACAACCGGATCTACAGCTTCCAAGTGACTTGGATTTGCAACCAAAGACAAATGAATTCTCCTCCCACCTCTAGTTGGCCGATCATAAGATGTTCCCAAGTGATACTTGACATCACCAGTTCCTGTGTAGAGCCCAACTTCATCCACTGGCTTTGTGCCACCACTAAACTCACTAAAAATTTGACGTAGTGGCTTTCGAACAACGTTACCCAAAACATTCAATCTTCCTCTATGAGACATTCCAATAACTATGCTCTCAACACCAAGATCTGCAGCTCTGTCAAACATTTCCTTCATGCCAGGAATCAGAGTCTCCCCACCTTCAAGCCCAAACCTCTTTGCTGCAGTCCATTTAGTGGCCAAGAAATTCTCAAACTGTGTACTCCATATAAGCCTATCAAGAATAACCTCACGCCGCTGCTGATTGTATTGCCTTGGAGTTGGAGTTTCAATCTTGTCTCTCAACCAGTTACACTTATCACGGTCTGCAATATGCATATATTCATAACCAATGCTACCACAGTAAGACTGCTCAAGGCGGGTAAGTATAGCTCTAAGGGTCTGTACCGGCCGATTCTCAGACAAGAACCCAGACATCCTCCAGACACCAATAAAGAATTCCCTATCAAGATCAGCTTCTGTGAAACCATAAAGAGCAAGGTCTAAATCATCAGGGGTTTCACGTTCTTCCAAACCCAATGGGTCCAACTTGGCTTTCATATGGCCATTCACCTGATAAGCTCTCACAAGTAATAACAAGCGCATACTCTCTTGAATTGTTTGGCCAGATATGCCTGGTGATGTTGCTGCTTGGCCCACAAAATTTCTGAAGAAGTTGTCCCATGATTCATCAACACTATTTGGGTCAGCTTCCCAAGCTCTTTGTAGCTCCTCTAGGTAGACACTGCTCGTCCCATCTAAGAAGCTATCAGTTAGCCTAGAAAGGGGAACAGGGCGTGGGACAGGAGCAGCCTGAGCCTTTGACTTAAGGACAGTAGTGTGAAAATATCGGTTCTGTGATGGAAGAACCCGTGTTCTTGTTGCATATGATCCACCTTGACACAATGATCTCCTAATGGCATGCTTTGCCACGGAGCCTACACCAGAACCAACCCTAAACCAGACCATAGCTTTCAACCCAAAATTTTGACTGGTTAATGATTCTGCAGGAGAGTTAATCCAAGTATGGATTTGCCCACAATTTGTACCTCCTCAGCCAATATCAAACCTTAATCATAAACATTTGCATATTCTTCCACCACTAATCAAGCCTGTCAAACCAAATCAATCAGAAAATGAAAGAGAAAAAATCCATAATTTATTGCTGAACGAAGCTCAATTGAACAGAATAAGGGAGAACACTTCTGACAATTAGTTCAATGATCGACCCATCACAAGAAACAAGAATAAAAAACTAAAATTAATAGCACTCACAAACACATCTCTATGTAAATGGGTGTGCATTAAAGGATTTAAAATCTATCCCTTGGATCAAATAGATGCACTGTGTATATATATATATATATATATATATATATATATATATATATAATTAGATATGAAAGGAAGTATACATGATGTATCCAAAGCATCCAAAAAACCAAAAAGGCATGGGATATGAAAGGATTCAAAAATTAATGAAAAGATTAAAATAATAATTAGACCCTAGTGACCACAAAGTTATTTCTATTATTAGAATGATTTGTGTCGCCCATCGCAAAAATCAAACAGATTCAAAATTAACAAACGGAAGAGACTAAAAACATTCACACCCATTTTCCTGAGTAGCTCGTACGCATCTAAAAACCACAATAATCAGACAATCAATCAAGCTCAAAATTGAAGCCCGAAGATTCAAACAGGAAAGAAAATATAGAACATTTAAAACAAAAAGACAACAAAATGTTCAACATAAATTCTCAAAACTTAAAACACTGAGGTGTTTTAATGTAATAGTCAGGAAATCGTCTAGGTTTAAAGCTTGAATCCAAAAATATTCGTTCTCCGACACCTGAAAAACAGAAATTCCACTGCATATGACACCCGTTGAGGCCCCAGTCTTCCCACTTTCCGGAACCCATGTTACCAGAAGTCATAGATACAAAACATTCACTTTCTTTTATTTTCTAAACCAAGCAGCAGATCACCAACAGAAATCAAATAGAAAATGAAAGAAAAGTATCAAATCAGTAAGAAACAAAAACAAATCACAGGCTGACAGGAAAAAAAAAAACACAGACAAAATCAAAACTAAAAATTCCACGGCTTCCAGATTGTGAAACGAGAAAACATAACACAACGCGTTCGCTTCGCCAAAAAACAATATTAAAGATAACCGATCACAATCACTCACTCAACCACATCCAAAACTCCCATTTCCTTAGCTGTGTTTCCTCGGAAACCAAATAGAGAAAGTTCGCGAGAAAATTTACCTCAGGCGATGGTTCACGCAAACCCTAAATCCGACATCCCAAATTCGCTGCAAAATGCGACGATGAAGCTCCCCCACTCTTTTCTGCAGTTGACGCTTTTTATTTCTTTTTCTTTCTCTTTTTCTTTTTCTCCCTCGTTTTTGCCCTTTTTCTCATAAATTCTAGAAACTAAAAATTATTTTTCTAATATATTTTAATTTTTTTTTCAACGGTAAAAGATTGGAGCTTGAACAAGAGTTGGCAGGCCCAATAAACGGCCCATTTTAATTTGGGCGGAAGCAACTGGTCCAATATGATGGCGCAACCAGACCAATAGATTATTCCAGAGACAAAATTCAATTTTGAAAATTATATTTTTTTAAACAATTTTTTATATCCATTTTTTTAAATTAATAAATGGAAAATATTTTAATTCTATTTAGTGACTGTTTTTAATAATGCATCTCAAAACAAATTTATTCCGTATTTTGTGAATCAATGTTATTTGAAAACCCTAAAATATTTTAAAAGTATATTTTATTTATAATATTTATTTTTTAACCATTTTACATATGTGTATGTTTGATTTTAAAACATATCCGAATAAATAAAAATATTATAAAACGATTAAAATATATTTTTCCAAAAAAACACCTTAGTTAAACAATTTAGTCAAGTATATCTTTTTTATTTTTTAAATAATGAAATTTGTTTTAAAATTAATTACCAAATAAACGCACCTCTGTTCCATTTGTAGAAATTAATGATTTTCTTTTTTTTTGAAAAAATAAATTACTTATTTTCAAGAATCACTGTTCAACACATTTTCGATTTTTAGCTTTTAAAAATAACCAAAAATATCAATCATTTCTATATAAGCATAATAAAAATATAGTAATCTATGTATAGTAGGTGCTAACCTTATATCATTTTAATTTTTTGAAATAATATATATATAATATAAAAATAGTTTCCTTTAAAAGAACGCACTTATCTTATATTTTTAATAATTAAAATATTAATCAACAAACCTAAAAAAATTAAATTATTAAAATATTTTTAGAGACTAATTTTAATTTTATTTATTTAATAAATTATTTAAAATTGTTATGTTTCTCTACTAACTTAACCAAATGTCTTAAGTTTAAGCCTTGAAAATACAATTGTGTTTCATGATAGATATAGTTTTATCATTTTTGTGTTACTTTCCACTAATATATTTGAGTGTGGTAAGAAGTATGACCTAAAAAACGTTTTTTGTAACGACTTAAAAACGTTTTTCGTGTGAGGAACCAAGCCTTGCTCAAAATACCAACAGCTCAATGATCCCATTAAAAAAAAAACAGGAATTGATGAAATATATGGTTGTTTTTTACCACATAAACTATATATAATTAGCAAAATAAATCCAACGATTACAAAATAATTTAAAATAGTTTATCAATTATATAAATATAAAAAAAAACATTACAACCTAGTTATTTAAAAATATAATAATTAATTTGATGATATTCTAATTTCAAACATATATTTGTTTTAGGGAGTACTAGTGAAGTGCCTTCAAAGATAATTTTCAAAAACACGATATCAAAATTGTAATTTAAAATTATTTTCCAAATAAGATAAGAGAATCGGTGGGGAAAGAGAATCGTTGCAGAACAAATTCCACTTGATAATCATTGGAGCCATGTTAAAAGTAAAGAGATATCAATTAATAATTTAATATCCCCAACTTTTCTTTAATTAGTTGCCGAACTTTTTTTAGGGAAAATGAGAAAAAAAAATGGAGAAAATAATTAGATGGAAAGAGAAAAAAAAAAAAAAACACTTAATATCAATAAATTATCTTCTCCACCTTATTTTAATATCAAGGAATAACTCAGATAGACTTCATAAGGAATAAACTAGAAAGGTAGGTTTGATAATAGACCTTCAAATGGGAATAAGTTATAATCTACCTTCTCTAGAAATGTCAAATAATAGAACTTGCGTTAAGAATAAATCTCACGAGTTATCAATCACAATCACGTGTTTAATTGTCTAATTATGAGATTGATAGGATAAATTCGGATGAGTAAGAAAACTTAAGAAATAGAATAGATTGAAATACCAAACTGAAAGCGAACCGAAAAATAGGTTAATCGAATTGAGCGATTAGATTTTGCTTTTTGTTTTACATAAATTTTGGTTTCGGTTAACCAACCCAAAATATATATATATATATTCCACTTCTATCCGTTTATTTTTTTTCCTTCAAACTAAGTTTTTACCATTTTTCTCCAAACAAAAACATATAGATTGTGATTTCGTTGGATTAGTATATTTTTCTATTAAAATTGTTAAAACTAGTGGTTAATTACAAACGTGGTAAAACTTACAAATTTTCGGCAGAAATGTTGATGCTGGTCATCGGTGAAAGAAAGGAAGAGACCAGAAGAAAAATCAAAGATTTATTTGTTTAGTTATCTATTGTATTTGGGTGAAATTCAAATTAGAAGTGATGGAATTTCAGCATATTGTCAAAGTTGGTTGGGACATGGGAGAGAAGGTGGTTTGTCTAAACATCCAGATAGGGAAGTTTGCAGAAAAAATCAATTTAGATGGGTCCAAATTAAATTAAAAAAATATTTATATCAATATTTAAATGTTTAATCATGGTTTGAATGAAAAGCTTCCACCGACATAACACAAGCGACCTCTTTTTCTACCCCTCAACTTGTAAATCCAGTCATTTTTCTTTCAATAAACTGTAATCAAGGTGGTTCCTGACAAACATCATCATCATCATCATCATATCGATTAAGAGATTCCCACTCGATCAAACAATTTCCGATACACAAACAGGACTAGTTTATAGTCTAGAGTTACAGATTGAGGTAATACTCAAACCTATTTTTTTGAAACACAAAGGAGACTTCAGTTTATCTTTCTACATCAAGAAGAGCAACACTGGGTGTTCTCTCTAATAATACCAATACCCCCAAAAAGGTAAGTAAAATAATGAAAAACGAAAGATTTTCAAGATCCTGGTGAAAGAGAAGAAAAGGAGAAGGTGACAAAAGAGTGTTCTTAGAATAAATTCCACAAAATAATTATAAAAATAACTTTAACATGCAATGCCAAAGCCAGTAATTGAGAAAAAAAAAATGATAGGAACCGATATTGGTTACGACAACTAGTTTTTCCCCATGGTTTCGCATATTCCTCGTTTCCTTTATGAACCACAGCAAGCTGATTTTTGGGGAGCTTGACCACTATTGGCCGCCTGGTCTGGTTGGTTAATCTTTATTGTCTGAGGCTGCAACCATCAAATTCAGTCCATCAATTATTGGAGAAGAATAAGATAGGAATACCTACCTTGGGTTGTAGACAATCTTATTTTTGCTTTTTGATAAAGAGAAAAAGAATGGTCGCAATAAAAGTGGAAGGAATTTCGTGTACCTCAGCCTTGGAATCAGTTTCTGCAAGCCTTTGTTTTATATCCTTAGCGATTGAAAAGAAAACCTCCTCCACATTCATATTTGTTTTTGCACTCTGTAGAGCATAAACTTCCAATATGAATACATTATTTAAAAAAGAAGTGGAATTTTAGAAGCCTGCTTGTACTTTTTTCTTATCTCCTGTTTCTTCCTTTTCCACTTAAGCTATTCTATTGCCATGTTTGAACTTACAGTTTCAAAGAACTTGATACCATACTCATCAGCAAGAGCTTGACCCTTGGCGGTTGGCACAGCCTAGGAAAAGAATTAAAATAATAAGATTCTTCGTGAATGTTCAAAATATATAGCCAATGCAAGCTGATCCACAGAGAGAGAGAGAGACTCAAGGAGAAATGAATCAAGTCTAGAATTTTACCTTTTGAGCCAAAAGGTAAATGCATACTATCTATTAGGATCAGTAATGCCAGCTCAACTTCTCAGTTTTTTGTTTTTTTTTTTCTTTCTTTTTTTTTACCCTCATCACATTTTAACAAAGATTTCCATGGCCTTGACCTGGAAAATTTAGTAATGCAAGCACTGAAACATAAACAGTGGCTGTATGCTAAAATCATGAATTCACAATCTGGAAATCCAGGTTAAAAACCAAGGAATAGCTTGGTAAATAATTGCAAAAACCTACCACTCTGTTGTCCCAAAATAAAAAATTAAAATAAAATTCATAAACACGTACCCTTTTGCTTTCGTCCATGTCAGCTTTGTTCCCCACCAAAATCTTGTTGACATTGTCAGAAGCATGCTGTTCAATGTTGCGAATCCAGTTCCTAATATCTGAATACAAAGAATGGCAGCTTCATAAGAATTTAAACAAAACTAGTTAAAAGAAATCCATCATGGGTTAAAGTTCCATTCCAATAGAAGCAGATCCCCGAACATCAACCTCAATGGAAATAGAGACAAAGGCCCTGAATCAGAAAACATTGATTCCTCTGACACAATGCATCAGCAGGATTTAGAAAAAGATAATTACACAATGGTCTTCAATTGAGAATCTTAAAATTAGTAAAAAGAAGGCAAATCCAAACTTCAAATGCTGAGGGTGAGATAAAAAGAGCATTTACTGTTGAAAGATGACTCATCAGTAACATCATAAACCAGCAAAATACCCATGGCTCCTCGATAGTAAGCTGCAGAAGAGAAGAAGACCATTTGAGCAAAATTCTGAGGGGAAAAACTAGCAAAGCAGAATAGATGTCAGCGTCCAGATCACAATGACAACTACATTATGGAAAGACATTCTCTCAGGAAAGCTATAAAATTAGACCTCCCTGTGTGTATGGTAGGTAGAGCTTGTACAGATGTTGAGAAACCAACTAATGGTTGCAATGTCCAGAATCAGACCTCCAGGGACAAATACCAATGATGTTTTGATCCTAATCATCTGAGTTTATGAACCTTTGCTTCAATGTTGCCCAAAAGTCTTTCATTATTTTATGTTCAGAAGAAGGGATGATTGCCCTCAAACAGTAAGATTGAACTAGGATCTCAAGCCTCTAATGTATAATTATGATACAGCCAAAAAACACCCTCATGTATCAAAAATTGCAACTGAATATGAGGAACCATGCAATCCACATATTCAAAATATCAAAGCCACCTTGCATAAGAACCAAAACAAACCTGTTGTGATGGTTCGAAACCTCTCCTGACCAGCTGTATCCCAGATTTGCAGTTTGATCCGTTTGCCATCAAGCTCAATGGTTCTTATCTTGAAATCAATACTGCAGCATTATACATGAAATCAGATCAGAAGCATATTTAAAAAAAATTAATGGAAACAGTCTATCAAACACCTGTTTGAAGCATCTTTAGAGCCAATCACTAGCCCTCAACTGAACAATCCATGCCTAGGGGACATTCTACATGAACAGTGTGCATGATTGAATTTTGTATAATCTCATTCTAGATTTCCATACCATCAGCTATTCTTTTCCTTTTCAACAGCACCATTACAGTGAAAACTAGATGGTCATTAAACGATTACAGCACCATTACGGTGAATGATTTGGAAATAAGAAACCATACTTACAGTAAAAAGGGTAATTAAATGATTGATCAGATAGTCTAAAACAAAACAATCATTTAATTACAGTTTTTAACCATAAGTTAAGTTACTTATCAAAAAAAAAAAAGTAAAGTTGATCCCTTATTTCCAAGACATTCACAATCAGCATGATACCAAATATGCCCAAGCAGCCCCTAGTTCTAGAACTCCAGTTTACCCAAGAACACATACCCAATGGTGGTAATAAAACTGGTAGTAAAGGACCCATCAGAAAAGCGCAAGAGAAGGCAACTCTTCCCCACACCTGCAAAGATACATAATGAGAAAATCAGAAGAAAATTCAAGCATGCTAAAACCAAACATATTAATCATCTCATTTGATAAAAGTTTGATAACCCCAAAGGTTTACATAGTTTCACAATTACCCTATCTCCAATAGTCTTTAGTTATGAACGGTGGAAAGACGATAACAGAAAAGAGGATAAAGAGTTTGAGAGAAGTCACAAACTCCTATAGCATAGAACCATATTGCCTAAAAACACACACACACACACACACAATTAATTTGAGGTTCATGAAGGAGGTAAAGTCAGGGACGTGTCTTTGATTGAAGAATCTAAGGTGCACTAATACAATTAGCATGCAATGCTACATGGTTTCAGGTGAAAGTGTAAAGCATTGGTGTGTGAGTGCCAAATTCTTTAATGGCACAGGTCTTAGAACACAAAACCCAGCCAAAATGCCTAAGTTTCCCCTTCTTCTCATTCCATTTCATAGGTCAATAGACACATTGGACTTGTATGTTATACCCAAAAGCTTGTTATGTCACGGCCAACTGCGGGTGCTTCACACGCTTCGAAATCTTCATCAGGCATAATTAAAGAGTTAGTGACTTTCGCTTGATGGAAAAAATACAGATAAATATGAGCCAAAAAGAGAGGAAAAAAAATAATTCCATATAGAAATGAGCAGGAATAGAACAGAGCTTTTAGTTATACTACAGCATGATCCAGTTGATGCTGCAAAACCAATGCTTGCACAGTTAAGAACAAGTCAATCTTGTCATTCCCAAGTCTCGACGTTTCATGATACGGACTCATCCATAACAATTGCTCACCATGTACCAGCTAGAGTTGCAACCAAACAATGAAATTATCACTAAATCCATCTAAAACTTCGTTCAGCTTCATTTTTTCCTTAATACATGAAATGCCTCCTACATTTCTAGAAAACTCATCAAACATTTATCCCCGTGAAGTCTCCCCGCTGATTCAACATAATATAACATACGAAGCTCAAGAGAAACCCTCATTTTACATGAAATTTCATGAAAAACGAAACCAAACGTTAATCTAAACCCATTCCTGGAAAATAAAACACTACGAGAAAAAAGAAACCCCTAAAATCACTGCATCCAACCAGAATCCATGCACAAACAAAACGTATAGTCAATTATTACCACAGGAACAATCCACGGTATGCTTCCTGGAGCAGATGGCAAGATAGGCATGTCAGTCAATTAAAGACCAGTACGTGAGATTCAGATCCGAAACCGGGATCTGGATCCAGAAACCGAAATGGAGGTACGGGATCTATATATATAGGTGGGCGGACCGATGAATCAATCGTCGGCAGGAACGCCTGTGGGTGGGACGGAGAAAACCTCAGGGCCCAGGTCGATCGCGCCGCGAATCAATCTCGTCCGCAGTTCCAGATCAGCGGGGGAATGGAAGAAGTGATGCTCGATGGGGGACAAGTGCCGTTTTGGGGGGATGACCGATATTCCTCTCTCTACACGTACGCATCCTACGGCGGAGAGTGGACGTGGTCCAAGTAACCGTGAACTCGACCGCACCAGATAATTCCCTTCGTTTTGGTTGTCCACGTGGACTCTCGCCATTAAATATATCGTAGTAGAATCCCACTCGGGGTGTGATTGATTTTGAGCCGTTGGATGAGGGTGCTACGCGGGAGCATCGGAGAGAGAAATGAGAAATCTTAGTAGATTTTTCACAATAGGAAAAGGAATACGAATTTCATAGTATAAATAATTGAAATATTTGAAAAAGTGGGGGAAGGGTGGGGGGGTGTTTATAAGTATAATAGAAGAGTTGTGCTTTAAACTTTAAAGCATATGCTTGGGAAGATACTCTCTCGTCCTCCACTCACCCCCCCTGCCTAGCCTAAATAAAGGGCCTTAAAAAAGCACATCATCGACCCCCTTCTTCAAGCAGATTGAGGGATCATTCCCCATCTTCCATCGTCACTTGGGTTGTGATGGGTTTTGAGAGTTATGCCGGCGAAGACGGAGGAGGAGGAGGAGGAGAAACAGCAGAGGGTTTTCACCCCAAGAAGGTGAGGTCGTAATGATGGTTTATTACCATTTGGGCGACTCAACATCTTTGGCAATGAATGTATCAGTATCAAGTTCAACCCCTATCAGTATCAGATAAGTAGACATAGGAACGACAACATGTGTTATGAAGTAGTTTGGTTGTGTTGTGTTTTGTTTGCATGTTTTTGTTATCAAACTGTTTTGTATTTTGTTTCATCTTTAGGAATGAACACACAGTTTAGGCAGGAGGGATGAGATTTTTGAATTAAACACAAAGAGAAAGAAGCCTCAAATCAAAATCAAAATCAAAATCAAAATCTTTCGGTTCTGTTTATTACTGTTACTTATCCCTCACAAGTCACAAGTCACAAGTCACATCATTTGGGGGTTATAAGCAGAAGCCCATCTTGGCAACCACACCCCCCCACCCCTAGACTGATTTAGAATTTGGATGAGCTTCCTTCCTCCTTCCACCAATGCATTGTGCCAAAAAAAAAACAGATCTAAAGAGAACTGAAACCAACTCATAAATTTGGGAATTTATCTGATCATGTTTAGCTTCGTAAATGGATTGTTTTTGCTCATAACTGAAGTTGTTGTGCTTGTTAACAACCCACCATTCCGCCCTTCAGGCCTAGCTCAATCAAGTTGGTTGAAAAATCCTTATAGGGAAGATTCTACACCATAATATAAAAAGTGAATAGATTTTATAAAATAAAAAAAAAAACCCCACCGTTTCAGGGAATAAAAAGAAAATTAAATGGCGCAGATTGACTGGCAATTCTGATTATGCATATTCTTTGACTAATGAGATTTGACATTTGATGTTTACAGTTATACAATAAGACAGGGCCCAGCCCAGCTATACAATAAGACCGGAATTGTAGAAAGTAGGTTTTGAAGCCCAGGCCTGGTAATTATCTTTCCCAGGGCCCAACATAAGAGAAATAAGAAACAAGAGGCCCAATATGAGGGTGATGCAGCACTTGAGGCTGGATATTCGTTGTAGCATGGATAAAACAAAACCTTATGAATCAGCAGAACCACAGTTTCCTGGCTATGTTATCAAAATATTTGATTCTGGGTTTACAATTTAAATGAATATTGATTTGTTAAGAGGCGCACTTAAACTTTTTTTTTTTTTAATAAAGGCGCACTTAAACTCATAACACAATTAAAGGTTGAAATGATTGCCTTTTGCAAAAACAAATTATAACCATCTTTAGATAAAGGGAAATGGGTAAACATGGTCCGTCAATAAACATTAATGTCTTTAAAAATGTTGGAAACTACCTCCACTCACCTTCAAAACAAAACAGTAATTAAAGCAAAACATAGAACTAACTCTATGATGAAAAATAAGTTCCAAAAGTACACCAAAACTCTTCATAAGCAGAAAAATTCAGATCCATTCTTGGGATAAAATCACCCCTAGTAGAAGAAACCAAGCACTTTGCCACCAACATTCTTTCTCCTAGCCTCTTCGTGATCCATGATCCCAGCTGAAGTAGTCAACACAATGTATCCAAACTGCCCAGTTTTGCAAAATCAATGGTCAGCAAAGGAAACAACTACAATCCGTAAATGACAATCATCAGCTAAAATAACCAGTAATACATTAATAATCAGCTAAAATAACAAAAGCATATGAAAAGACGCGTAAATGACAATCACCCAATCCAAATTACAGCACATTCTCAGATCCTAGAAGACACCAATTAGTGACCTTGTTGTAATTATTCGGTGGTGACTGGACCAGCAGTTTTCTGGATGTAGAACTGAAGGAAAGGTTTTTTTACTGACCTGTCTTGATGGTAGTAGCCTAGCAGTCCATGCCTCAATATCTTTGACACCCACATCAAAACGGGGACTGATAACCCCACATTTGTTCAGTCTTCCATTTAATTCAACAACTATCTTTCCAGATCTGTGATCATCAACAAACTCAAATTCTCCAATGTAACCTGTAGAGTGAAATAAAACAAATGAAACGCATGATTAAAAATATACATGGATGACAAAAAACAGTTTAGAGGTAAGAGGAAGAAAAGAAATTGAAACAATCTCAAATTCAAATAAATTGATTATTACCATGCTTCTGCATAACCAGGAGAAATTTGACAATCACTTTTGAAGAGGGTCTGATCATCACCTGTCGCTTCCCACGCTTCTCTGCATTGTACATGCTCTTGAGAGCATCGTTCAGGACACTAACTCTCACCATCTTCACTAACCAAGGATGCTACAAAATTTAAAAAGGCAGTCAAGAAAATTTTCACAGAACTTTGACATGAAATCTCATATAACAATAAATAAGAAAAGGAGAATTAAAAAGATTGGAACCCAAAAAAAGAAAAAAGAAATCAGAAAGACATGAACCCATATCTGGAAAAAGAGATTAGCACTCTCAGATTCTAGTTGCTCAATAAACCAAAATATGTATGGCTAGTTTAATTTGCCGTCGCTAAGAAGGAAAGGGGCAGGAAAATAGTTTACCAATCTTCTAATTACTTTACCAGGATTCAAACCTTCTAATTAGTTTACCAATCTTTTACCAGTAAAGAAAAGAACCAGGCTGGTGCCAAAGTATGGCTTACCCGTGACTTCTTTGGGTGCCACTCCAGCTGCGGGCGCCACTCCCCATACCAGCCCGTTGGCGATGCTAAACCTCATCTCCTAGAAAAATCCAAATCCACGATTTATTAAGCCAACTTCATCAACTAGCCGATTGCAACTGTAAGTTGCCAAGCAAACACTATTCATTTTCCCAATAACCACCGCTTCAGAACATCAATTACATACATAATAAAACCACAAATACACCCAACAACAACCAAGTCTATCATCTTTAGTGACCATTTTATCGTCAATCACAAATGATAAAACGGAAACTTAATTAATTAAACAAACTGCTAAATCAATTATCCCAACTATCCCGCATTCATCAGAAACACTAAACAGACAAAGAAGAATTAGTTTTCTCAACTGAAAACAAATCTCTTCATGAACAAAGATCCAGATTCAAAGTAAATTTCCTCCTATAACTCAAAAACATCTACAAAACTATTAGCATGTGGCAATGACCTATTCCAACACTTCTACCATCTGCTACATAAATCAACCATTTGAGAGCTACATACTAAATTATAAATATATTACAACAGTAGCATCGATAACTACAAGAGCGAAAAAAAAAAACATGGAGACATTTAATTTCAGAAGCTTGATCTGATCATAAAACATAGATTTATTCAAGAAACGAAAGAGGGTAATGCCCAAGAAAAACAGCCCTTCAAGCCCCTTTCCCTCGTTCTCCCGCGAACCAAACGGAGGTAACACCCAAAAAAAAAAAAAAGAAGCAAATATACTATAATCGCAGTGATCAAATTCAGGATCTTTCATCGAAATAACAGAGAAAGAGATTCGAAACAAAGAAGCGTAAAAGGCTGAGATTAATCAAATGAGATAGATGAAGTGCTCAAATTTGACGGTCCGTACTGTGGATCAAGCCGAAGCGCGCCTCCAGCCAGAGAGAGCAGGAGCTAGGGTTTTGGGAGGCTTGAGAACTGAGCAAATGTGAGTTCCTTAGTGAGCGTCTATATCAAGTTTAGAAACATATGCTTCGAAATTATTTCTTTATGCTCCCTTTTATCGGGTTGGGCCTGTTTCTTTAGCCCATACGAGGAGCCCAATACATGATAAAAAACTGAAATATTTGATTTAAAAATCTCAAATAATCTAACATTTTTCGTTTTTTTTTTTTTTTAATATCAATTCACTCTGTATTAGATAATAGTATTCCATTTTTCTGCAATTTGGTCCCTGTGAAACTCCAACCTTGGACTATCTTTTAAAAGAAAATTTTATTTTTATGGACGAATGATAAAAACTTGATGGTGGGTTAAATTTATTCAATATAATTTTAAAATATTTTTTTTTAGAAAATCACCCTAAAAAAATTTATATCCAAAAACGTCCTATGAAAATATATTTCGATAATACCAAGATTGCCCATTTTGGAAGTACTACTTACCAGTTGCTATTAGTAGAATCTGTAATATATTAAACGACTCGTTTTGTAACTTAATTTTTCATTTAGAATGTGTATTGATTTTGTGTTTGGATTATTTTAAAAACATAATGATATAATTATTTATATCTTTTATAACATAATATGATTACATGATATATTAATATGGAAATGGAGACTCTATGTCGTGACTCCCGCTGCTCCTCACAAGACTGCAGACACCCCGTCTCTCAATGCGAGCTGCTCAAGCCTCCACTCTGCCTCGCCGTGCCCCGCTTCTATCCACGGCTTGGAAACCAATATAACTTGGAGATAACACTTCTGGAGCGAATAAAACTCTTTTATCAAGAAAGGCTTTACAATGCCTAGTGTTCTTCCACTAAATCTCCAAAAAGTTAATGGTTTGCAAACGAGGCCACCACCTCCTTATATACAATGAATTCAAGTGTGAACTTCATAATGGCCTCTACTAATCCCAGAGAATTATAGCTGTTCCTTACCACGTTACTTTATTTACAAAGACTACCACAAGATTCTAACCACCTCCACATTCCATGGCCTCCACATCCTTCCACATTCTTCCACACTCTTCTACACCTGTGTGACACTTATAAAGATTCATACAAATAATCACAGACTCTCCGGGGCCGCCTTCTCCTAACCCTCCACACAAACCTCCCAGAAAAGTCTCAACAAACGCTCAACATTCCCTCTCCTCAGATATGAGCTGAGGGCCTTTACGCCATCGGCATCCTTTCCCTTATGATGATGGGCTCTTGTGAGAAATGAAGTTCACAAAATACTTTTAAGAGGTGTATTGGATAATTTGGATTAAGACTTTTAATGACTTTCATGGGATTACAAAGTCTATAAAATTAGCGACGCATTGACTCATTTAATTTCTTTAGTTCAATGTAAGATCACTCCTTTGGGCACTTTAAGTTTCTTATAAAAGCTTCACATGTATATCACAAGACTTAAAAAGTCCATAAAAATCTACGACGATCGGATTAAGACACTTAAAAAAAAAGTTCATATAAAAAGTCAAGATTTATTATTCAATTACAATTTTTATACTCACTGTATACCGCATTGAAAGTTACACCTCACACAAAATATTATTTTAATTACTTTTAATGACTTTTTTGTATGAGTATAAATATTCACCCTTTAAAATTATCTTGTGCTTTTTCGAAATATTTGAAACGACTTTTTCATCTAGTGAAAGAAGTCAATTAAATTTTTTAGAGGTAAGGGTTTAACTCTATGAGTTAGATCCTAAAAATTAGACCATAATAAAAGAATCAATTATTCCTAAAAACTTAAACGATTTATAAAATTAGATAATTTTTTAGTTCTTCATATTTTAAGAACTAAAAAGTTTTTAAAAAAATGATTGTTCCTAAAATCACATACGAATTATTTTTTTAATCGTTTTCCATACAAATATGATATTTTAAGAACTAAAAATATCATAATTGTTTTCAAAAAATATATATCATCAAATACAAATATGATATTGTAAGAACTAAAAATCTAATATATATTTTTTTCCATAATCAAAATTTTATTCAAATACACCTTGTCTTATTCAAAATAAAAATCAAAATCAAATTATAATGATACACTCACACCCAAATGTATATAACTATATAGTTGAGGAAGAAGATAAAATTATATCCACTTTCTGATCATCCCATTTTATCTTACCAGACAAAATTTATTCTTCTTGATTCATTATCAAGTTTTCTTTTATTGTTTTTTTCCTCTTTGATTCATTATCAATAGAAATCTATTCGTATAACCCATTATCTATTCATTATCAAACAAATTTATTTGTGTATAATATAATTTTTTTAAGGTAAGGGTTTAATTCGATATCTATTTGTATTGTAGTAATTTGATTAATCTACTTTAAAATTTTGCCTTCAATTTTTAAAATCATAAGGGTATTGGTTATGCTGGCAAATAAAACATGATTTTAATTCAAATTATAGTTCTTGATTGTTTCTAAATCACATATGTATTTTTTTTTTGTTTGAATCATTTCATATAAATATGTGAATAAAAATAAATTTTTAACGTCGTTAATGTTAATGTTAATGTTAAATCACATCAAATACATATTTTTTGTATTTCATAAATTGATAAATTTTGAAAATTAGAAATTTTAAAATTTGATAAATTAGGAATTTTGATTATTTAGATAAAGAAAAAAAATGAGGAATGTGAAATTCTTGGAAATAAAAAAAAAAACTCTTAGAAGTAATGAGTAGAATTAGAAAATTTGAGATGAAAATAAAATATAAAAATAAATAAATTTTATTTTTAAATGTCTAGACGAAAATTAGAAACAAAAAAAGTTATGAAATTTTATTTATTGAAACCTATTTTAAATAGTGCTGGTACTTTTTTGACAAAAATTATTTAATTATGATATTTTACTTTTATTTATTTTATTAAAGTATTAATTTATTATAGTTTTTAAAATTTCTGAGTAAAGCTTATCAATATCTATAAAAGTATGTAAAAGTCCATCGATATATACAAAATTCTGTCAAAGCCTATAAAAGTCTTTTAAAATAAAAATCTATGAAAGTCATCCCTACATTTATATACTCTATAAAAGTTTATCAATATTTACAAAATTATATCAAGATCTATAAAAGTCTTTTAAAATAAAAGTCTATGAAAGTTATCTATATATTTACAAATTCTACAAAAATCTATAAAAAATATTTAAAAATCTATCGAACTCCATAAAAATCATTATCTTAAAAAAGTCTATAAATACCATTAAAAGTCCAAATTTAATACACCTTCCTTAAGCAAATGAAACCCTAGTGCGTTTATATCAAGTATGGGAAAAGAAATGTTTGAAGTTACTTTTATGCCCTTCCTGGAGTTGGGCCTGTTTCGTTATCCCATGCATGGAGCCCAATACATGATAGAAAATTGAAATATTTGATTTAAAAATCTCAAATAATCTAACATTTTTCTTTTTTTTTTTTCTTTTTATTTTTTACATCAATTCACTTAATATACTATTCTTCACAAATTCATCAAAGGGACTCAACCATGGACCATCTTGCTGAAGATCCACTCGTCAAGTGCGGACCTCTAGAATAAAGTGGTTTTGATTGTTAAAGGTTTTCAACCCCCTCTCTGGTTTCTTGATTTTCCTTATATAGAGGCGAGACCTCCACATGTCGATATGCAATGGGCTCTTCGAAAGGCTATGTTGATGCATGATTTCCCTTGATGATGGAGGCCTATGGGGCTCGCCCACCTGTCAGGCGGTTGGACGGCTTTGTCGAATTGACAAGAGTAAATCTAGGCTCGTCGATCTAGGAGCTTTTTGATGGTCATTACATGGTCATGGCGGTTAGGCGGCTCCGTCGCCTGACAGGCATTGGAGTATCTACACTTCGTTGTTCCCGCTCGTTCAAACCAAACACAAATGAGAATGTTGACCCGAGCTCAACGATAACGCTGGGCCCCAGCACTCGCCCTCAACTCGCATCGGCGATAACGACAATCGCCTCCTGCGATATAATCCGATCTCGCTCCTCCGGGTCGGCATCCGACCTGGTGACCCCGACGAACCTCAACTTGCGTATCAATCCACCTAAAATGAAACGATATGCGTGGGGTCGGCGGCATATTTGTTATCTTTAAAATGGGAAAAACTAGGGAGATAAATAACTCAGAAGGCCCCATCGAATGTATTACGCTTCTGCCTCGGTGCCGTGATTTAACCAAGTTGTTGCTCTGCTCGGATGGCGACACATCTTTTCATTCATTTATGTAATTTGTGGATACCAAAATCCCAAATAATCCCCACATGAATGAAAAGTTCTCATGGTCAATACCCCCAGCTGTATTTACGAGATGCAAAGTGCATTATTCCATGAGAAAACGTTGCATCGATAAGTAGTCCGAGACTTTCAACTTTCAGTGAAGCTCATCTGGACCATTTTATCAATCAGACTTAATGTCTTTGAACTCGCCGACCTTCGTAAGCCTGGGGACAATAAATCACACAAACTATTTCTAACAAAATCGGCTCTCGCACTGCTGTGTCTATTTTGACCATGAACACCGCCCCTCGGTCTCAAGGAGTGTTTTAGAGAATCTCGGCCTTGCAATTTCGCCGTGCGGCCCTCACTTCACACTTCACATAGGCATTCAAGTGAACACATAGTCATAATCATTAAAAGCTTTTGCCAACCTTCACATATTAATACCGGCTCTTTATCCCGAGAATGGGTAAAACAAATTAGACAAGACGCCTACACCGCCTTCATAACTTAGTTGTCCCTTTGAACCTAGATCCTGGATTCCGTACCACCAGGTAGGTGTCCGCTTATGATGACTTCCTGTTTAGAGGCCTTAAACCCATTCCCTCCTTGGATGTTTTTGCAATCATCTCTAATTTGGCCTGTTAATGGATCCTGCTAATATTATCTTTTGACTTCACATAGTCAATGGTGATAATTCCACTAGAAAGAAGTTGTCTTTACTTCTGTCATGTCTTCGACGTATATCGAGACTTACCATTATACATTATTTGTCTTGCGCCCTTCCTATCAAAGGCCGCATGACTATCACAATGTATACATACAAATGGCAATCGGTTTAAAGCAATTAGAATATCTTCCAAGAAATTTCAAGCCACTCTGGCTTCTTTCACCCGCTTTATCCAAACAATAAATTTTGGATTCCATAGTGGATCTTAGCTAATACAAGTTTGTTTGGATGATTTCCAACACGCGCCCCACCAAGTGAATACATATCCACTTGTTGATTTGTGTCTTTAAGTGTTTAAGTATTCAATTTGCATCATGATCCTAAGTACGCTGATATTCTCTGTGGTAATGCAAAAGCATAATCTTGAGTATGCTTTAAGTAGCCCAATAAACGCTTTCATAGCTTTCCAAATGATTTTCGTTTTGACTAATCAGAATCGACTTAGCTTGCTAATCGCACAAGTTATGACCGTCTAAGACGCTCATGACATACATTAAACTCGCCTAGTATACTTAGCATACTCATTTTGAGCTTTGTTTTCACCAAGATTCTTAGAAAGATAAATTAACATCTATCGGAGTCTTTACTGGTACAATACCTAGATTCTTGTATTTTCTAAGAATCGTTTCAATATAATGGGATTGTGATAAAGCTAATCCTCCGGATGTCTTATGGATTTTAACTCCTAAAATAACATCAACGACTTCATATCTTTCATTTCGGGCTTACTTGAAAGCAAACATTTGATTTTCTTTAATAGTCTCATCATCACCGTCGTTATAAGTATATCGCCTACATATAGGACATAAAATGGCAAAACAATTCTCGAGTTTGCTTTTAACATATACACATTTATCGCACTCATTATCTTTGAAACCATTCGACAACATGACTTTGCTCGAATTTAGTTATCATTGTTTTGGTGCTCGCTTTCAATCCATAGAGTGACTTGATAAGCCGACACATACTTCTTTCTCTTGTCCTCGAATAAATGAACCTCTCGTTGTTCCAAATATATTTCTTCTTCCAAATCTCCGTTTAAGAAGGCCGTTTTCACATCAATTTGATGGATCTCAAGCTTATACACCGCTGCTATAGCAATTATCATCCTTATAGATGTAATTCTAGTAACAGGTGAATAAGTATCAAAATAGTCAAGACCTTCTCGCTGTTTCAGATCCTTTACTAGCAAGCCTTATATTTATCAATAGCATCATCTCCGCTTTCATTTTCTCTTGAAAATCCACTTTACATCAGAGTGGTTTATTACCAGAGGAAGGTCAACCACTGCTGTATGATTTTGATTGATGGATTCAACTTCACTATTGATAGCTTCTTTCCAGAACGGAGCTTCTTGCGAAGTCACAGCTTCTTTGAATGTCTGAGGCTCATTTTCCAACAGATACGTAAGAAATCGTCCAAAAGACGGAAGTTCCTTGTCTTTACTACTGCCTAGGTTCATCCTCCATTAGATCACTTCTAGATATAGTATTTGAGACTCTTATTATTATCAATTGCCTTATATACTATGTTATATGGAAATATATTTTCAAAGAACGAAGCGTCCCTTGATTCAATGATCGTATTGACATGTATATCTGGGATCTCTAACTTGTGAACAAGAAAACGATATGCATTGCTATTCTGAGCATATCCGATAAAAACACAGTCAATAGTCTTTGGTCCTACTCAACCTTTAGCTTAGGAACTCCGCAACTAGCCAAACACCCCACACTTTGAGATAATTCGCTAGGCATTCCCGCCTTCCATTTCTCATGTGGAGTTTGTTGTGGCTCCTCGTGGGTACCTATTTAAAATAAAATTTGCCGTTAAAACAATAGCCTCAATAAATTCGCGGTAAACCGTAACCATTTAACAACGATTCATTGTTTCCCTTTAAAGACCTGGGCTTTTCCTTTCTTCTCGCCCACTCCATTAGATCAGGGGTATAAGGAGCAGTCATTTGGTGAACGATACCAAACTCGGTACAAATTTCTTCAAAAGGAAATTCATATTCACCTCTCTATCACTCTTATGATTTTAATTTTCTTTGCTCAACTCGAGTTTCAACTTCTACTTTGTTTGGGGTAAGTATTCACAAATTTCATCTTTGCTACTAAGCAAGTAAACAACAATACCGCGAAAGCAATCATCTATAAAAGTAATAAAATACTTATTACCACCTCTCGATCGTATCGATTATTATCGCATATATCCGTGTGTATTAAAATCTAAAGGTTCCTCGAAAAGTCTATTATCTACAGAGTGGAAGGGGGGCTTAGAAAATTTAGATTCAACACACACTTTATTATTTCTCAATAGATACCAAACTTCGGCACAAATTCCATGTCTATTAATTTTTTATTGACTTATAGTTAACGTGTCCTAGTCTAGCGCTGCCAAATGTTAGAAGACTCAAGCACATAAGAAGAAGCAACTTTATTCAAATCATCCTCGTACAACAATCATTACATTTAGCTTCTGAACAAACCATCACCCGATAACTCTTTCCTAACATACACCTCATTTTTGAGAGTACAAACTTGTCGATACAAAACCAACTTAAAGCCATTCTTGCTAAGGAGAGAGCTCCCGACACTAAATTCTTGCGAACATCCGGCACATGCAACATTAATTAGTGTCACGCTCTTTCCGTATGTCATCTTTGTGGAGCAATCTTTTCCGACACCTTCAACCTTTCAGAGGTTGACTTAATTACCCATATAAGTTTCTTTTTTTTCATCACCCCCACGGTTGTGTAGGAGAAACATCGACCGCTTGGGTACGTATGTGACGCAGTTGCTCCAAAGACAACCACCACTGGGTTTCCCGCCATATTACACTTCCTGATATCATAAAGAATCAAATTGATATCATCAACACCATCGAGATCTTTTCCACCATATTAGCCTCCGTGTTTTCCTTCGTCATTTCTGGCTCGCAGCCTTTAGCTCGATGTCCGTACTTTGCCACAATTGAAGCACTCACAACTAACTCGAAGGCCTCGTCAATCCATCTCCGTGACTTGCTGTGCATTTTCCTCTTCTGCTGGTTTAGATCCTTCAACAACGCTGGGCCCTTGAAACTTCTAGATTCTTCCTTAACCTCTTCTTTCCTCGACAAATTCTATTTCATACCTTCCTCAATCCTCAACCCGAACAATCAAGCCCTCAAGTGATACCTCCTTTTCTCTCGCTCAGATAATTTTAAATCCCTCCGCGATGGTGGCGCTTTTCAATGAACGTTGTACCACTGGAACGCCCCACTTTAGTCATTCCTTCAAAGACGAATATCATGCACAACCATCGTTCTTGAACCCGACTTCAAGACGGTCTTTGAATCAACCATCTTGAAGTCCGTAAATTCCCATCATCGACAATGAATTTCTTCAATCCCAAGATTTTCTGGCTTTGTACTTCGTCCGTAATTATCCATAGCTCCTTAGCCGTTTTCAATGGACTATAGACGTTATAGAGAGTATTTTCCATCAAGGAGGATACGTGACACGTAAGTCGTAGAGCCGATTCCACGTGATCCACATAAGCAAATAACTTTTCTTTATTTGTCTCCTCCAACGTCCAATTTGGGACCATCCCTGGCTGAGGAATCTTGCCAAGTCTGCCACAGGATAACAACATCTTTTGTCATTATCTCTGAAATCGGCATCATCAACATTTCTCGCTCCGATTCTATCACGAAGTAACCCGAGTTTCGGCTGTTACTTCTCAGAATAAATATTTGAATATAAATACGCAACAAATACGAATGTAAAACTTCAAGACATAAATGAAAAATTCGAATACGTAAAATGTATATTTTAATACAACAATGAAAAATCAGCCTTCAAAAATTAACACAAATAAACTTAACGTTTTTTTTTTAGCAGAATCTTTAATTTAAAAATGAGAACTTGTAGTTCAAAAACTGAAAACAGTTATTACAGGAAATTCCAGTAATGCAAAGAACTTCGATATTAATTAACATAACAAAGCAATAAATCATGCAGTGTACTGGAATATAAAATAACACAAACAGTCGTTTTACTCTAGTATAGAAAAGGGAAATATTTGACTAATCTGTACCAAATATGTGAATTTAAGACTGCAACATGGAAACGGAAGACAAAGATATTTCATTGAAACGAAAACGTTTCAAAATATGCGATAAAACATAATCAAAACCGCAGCAAATATGAAACGAACAGGAAAACCTGGTAGCAAAAATTTGAATAGGCTTTTGTAATACCGAATAGAACTAAAAAAAACAGCAGTGCAACATTTGTACCCAGAAACAAACAGAACAAAAACGAACATAACGAAATTCTGTAACAAAGTATAAGATGAAACGACCAGAAAAAAAAAATTCGCCCTACAGTTCCATGAACTATTAACCAATAAAAAAAAATCGCCTGAACATCGCCAAAAATTAACCAATAAAAATCTGTAATTTGCTCTTTAAGCAGAAAAAAGGTTTGTTGAGTCAAATCTGTCAGAAACAAATTCGTCTTACTGTACTATAGAAACGAAAAACAAATATTTGAATAAACGATAACAAATAATTTAATGTAAAATGCAGGAGATAAATAAATTCGTCAGAAACGAGTTGAGTCAAATTTCTGTACTGCAGAAATTTTGGAGTCAATTGTAAAATGTTACATAAATATTTGCTAAATTCGCTAAATTCGTTTACAGAAATATTTGAATGTAAAAATGTTTGAGTCAAAAAACGAACAGAGACGGAAACAAGGAAAAACGAAAATCTGTCTTAAGAGTTTCAGTCTGCGTGTTCGTTAAAAAAAACATAAACAAAAATTATAACAAAATTTTTTTTTTTTTTAAATGGAAACGAACAGAAGCCTCACACACGTAAACGAACAAAAATTAAATTGCTTAAGAGTGTTGTTCCCGTGTTTGCACCAAAACCGTAAATAAAAACAAACCTCAAGAGAAAGACAAAAAAAACGTAATAAACGGCATCGCCGACTGTACTAACGATAATGCTTTTCAAGGCCCCCAAGCACGACTCGCCCCTCAACTCGCATCGGCGATACTGCACTAAGCCTCCCGCAGATAACGGATCTCGTTCCTCCGCTTCGCACGGACGGCGCTCGACAGGCGCCGCTTGGTTGCTTTTGCTTTCTATCTAATAGTTGTCAGGAGAAAATCAAGGCGTTTGGGGGGTGGGGGTAAAGGGGGCATCCCCTTCACTTGCCCCTTGACCACATCGATGGGTATAGCCGTTGACGGGGTCAAAATTGTGCCTCTTGCGGGCGGTAGTATGTGTCTGAATTGTTACCCTTTTGAAGGGAGTCGGCACAAGAGGGAAGTGGTAGCAACGCGCTTGAATTGTTTTGTCGCGTAGACTGTCAATTGGTGTGGGTTGACTTGCTTGACCCTTTTTTTGAGTTTCGACGGGGTGCCATTATGACGACCCCTTGATTCTCGCCTATTTTTCTCTATTTAAGGAGTTGTTTGCTCCTCTCATTTTCACACGAAGCTCCTTTTTGCTGTCGCTTTCCGTCTCTTGCTTCCTCTGAGATTTAGCACCTCCCTCTGAGATTTAGCACCTCCCGCTTCGACGCTCTCGTTTCTTCTTGCCTTCTTGTCGTGAGGTTCGTTCCCTTCTTGTGCCTATGTTTTGCTGCTTCCGTTGTTATTGTCCTTTTTTTTTCTAGGGCAAGGGCTCCCAATGGACTTTCCCACATACCTTGTCCTGATGAGGGTGGGGGTGCCCCTTTTTGGAAAAAGACCCGCTAATTCTGAATCTAATCATTCGTTTGTCATCTCTTTTTTGTGTAGATGTCGAGCCGGGGCTCACCTTCACATGCACCCCGTCTCGCAGCCTTGCCTCAGACACTATGGTCTTCACAGCCCGACCAGACATTCAACTTTGACTGGAATGAGACGCCGAAAGTCGCCGCTCATGACCAAATAATCCCGACTAAGTCCTCAGATCGTGGTGTTTCGCCGAGCGCTAGAGACGTAGAAGCCTTGAGGGCACAAGGCCGGAAACGAGAAGCCTCCATAACACCCCAAATTATACCCTAAGAGCTTTATTACAATTTACGTATAATAAAAAGTAAAACTTGTATTTTTCAAGAATTTGGCGTTAAGAGTGAAAAATGATAAACCTAATTTAATAAAGAGCCAATTGTATAATTTATCAATTACAAAATAAGGACTTAAAAGACATTATGTAAGAAGATTATATACTATTATGGACTAATGATAAGTGATTTTCAAATAGAATGAACTTTGAGGACTAAATAGCAAAAGGGAAAAACTTAAGCTAAAAATGAGATTTTTGCCAAACATGGCCTTATAACAAAAAGGGATAAGACCACATTTTGTCTCATAGAACAAGGGAGTTCTCATTTTGGCTTAAGGGAGAGTTAGGACATGGTTTGGAAGAAGAGAAGGGAGAAAGGGAGAAGAAAGGAAGAAGGAAGAAGAAGAAGAGAAAAAGGAAGAGAAAAGCTAAAAATGAAAGCTTTGAAACTTTAAGGTTAGGAAAATCCTAACTTCCTCCATCTATGGGTATATTTTGATATAGGGTTTGAAATTTGGTTAAGGTTTGAGATTTCCTTCTTCTATTTTGTGTTTGCTGGTGTTGTGCTTTTGTTTTGGATCCTCAATGGAGGAGTTTAGTGTGAAAAAAATGAGTTAGGGTTCATATGGGCCATGTGCCGTTTGTTTTTCTCCCTTGCTCTTGTCCGGCCATAACTTGGTCATTAGACCTCCACCGAGCGATTCTAATTTCTCAGGTAATCTAGACTTCTTGTAGAATAACTCCTAAGAAGGAAGTGTAATCAAATTCGGCCCCTATGGTGCCCAACAAATTCTGGAACCCGAATACGAGCTTAAAGGTAAGCTTTTGGGTTTATCCTCTGACTTTGATACAGTGTTGGTGTTTAGGTCATAAGTTGAGTTTTACTCATCCAAATTAAGTGTTTCAAATTTTTGTGTAATTTAGACTTTTGAGAGAACAACTTTCAACAACTTTCATGAAGAAAGTATTGCAAAATTGTGTTGGGAGTGTCCTTTTCTAAGACCATTTTGTGTAAAATGGATATGATAGAATTATAGGGGAAGTGCTGTCAAAATTTCCCTAGAACCCATTTTCTTGTACTGACCATAACTTGGCCTCCTGACCTCCAAATTAGATGATTCTAGTTGGGGAAGAACCTTAAGAGGTAGATCTACAAAAATCTAGAAGATACCAAGCAGCTACCTCGAACCTAAGTCCTCAGACTCATGGAAGATACGGGTTTTGATTTCTTAACATGGGTAGGTTCTGTATTTTGACCATAAGTTAAGTTATAATGATATAAATAAGATGATTCTAATTTCTAATGAAAATAGACTCATATAATTATAACTTTCATGAAATAAGTTTGGGTAAAATATGTCTCATTTGTTACCAGAAAATTGTGTAAGTAAAGGTGAAAAATCTGTCTTTGGGTGGGAAGAACATTTCCCATAATTTGACCTATTTGGCAAAAATGCATTGTTAATGCATGATAGTTATGATTTGAACATGTTGATATGTATGAAGAAATTACGATCATAAGAATTGACTAGGAAAATAATATGAATAAGGTTAGACCTTTGTAAAATGTTATGAATCACATATAATTGTATGTTTGCTTAAGACCAGATAGTGAATAAATAGGGACTAGTGCTACGACACTCTTAGTTAGTGCTACGACACTCCTGTTTAGTGCTTCGACACTCCTATTTAGTGCTTCGGCACTCCTGATTAGCCAAGCATGACACTCTTGTTCGTTTCACTCTCATTATACGTACTCACTTCCGATACCTAGCTGTACCGTTGCACCGTTATTCATTCTAATGGTCTATGCGCACAAACATTTATATGAAAAGTACATGAATAAGGACCAAAGATGCTTCTATGAAAATAAGAATTTATAATGCATCAACATACTGTGACCAGATGTAGTAAAATTCTGCACCTTATGTTCAACTGTATGGATATTGTTACCTTATACGCACAGATGAATATGATGACCTACAAAGGATACGTGTATATATATATATATCTATGAACTTGATAAGCATGAAAATGGTTAAATGTAATTACCTGAAATAATATTGCATGCTTGTTTACTGTATTTGAGAATAATTATAAGTGGTTTTTTTTTTTGTATTTTCCTCACTAAGTTATGTTTAGCATGAGTGTTTAACTACGTAGGCGTCAAGAGCCGTTGTCGTGACATCCCGTGTTCACAAAGCCACCACACTCCTTAGAAGCCCCTTTGTAGGACCCTATTCTTTTTGTAATAGAAGTGGTTGTGTAATATTTTTTTTGTTATAGTGAAACTTGTATTGATACAAATAATTTTTTTTTTATACTCAAGCATATGTACATGACTTTTTAAACACCACTATGGTGATAGTTTTAGTTGGTTATATATTTTGTAGTTTGAATTTTTATAATTCAGACTTTTGAAGTATGATTATGTCATTTTTGACTTTTTACTTGAGTTATTCTCAATTATTTGTCAAATGTAAGTTTACAGGTCTCAGCCCCTGACTTGCCATAGTTATTGGGATAGGAGCATTAGCCCTAACTTGCCATAGTTATGGGACAGGAGCATTACAATTCTTATAGGATTACTCGTTCCCATACGAGGTTGACGTCGAGATCCCTGCCGATCCCACATAAGTGGAAGACACGACTTCCTCTGTCGGGGTTTCCAATTTGGCTTAATGGTCGAAGGGCCATTTCTCTGTGGGCCTGCGTTTCCGCCTGTTGAGCTTGATCCACAGTTCTTTTTCTCTACTTGTATCCATCCCGCGAACACCCACGCAAACGCTATCCGTTTGCTGCTGAGGGTGGCCGTTGTCAACTTCGTCCATCGTTTGAACCTTGATCTGGATGATATTTTCTTCCTATATAATATGAAACGGGTTGAGGAAGGGAAGTTCTTCTTCATTGCGAAGAAGAGTTCCTGGCAGGTTGTCCTGTCCCTGCCGAACACCCACAAGGGGATCCTCCCGGCAATGTGTTGGGGTTATCGTGACGACCCCGATCTTTCCCTTTACCCCTTCAACCTGCCTCGGGAACAGCCATGTGTCTTTTCTTTGCCCTTGCTGCTCTTCCTGCTTTCGTTTCAAATTTCAAACTTCTCCCGCCTTCTCTCTTGTTTGTTTTAATGTTTTCCGTTTTGTGCAGAGAAGGGAGATAGAAGGCGGCGTGTTGAGTGGCTTCCGGTTACCAAGTTCGAGCAAGTGCAGCTTGCCTTACTTCTTCCAGCGAGCTCCCGTTACTATAAGACTCTGCTCTCTAAGGAGAATCTGAAATGCGTATGTCGACATCCCGTCAAGTTCACTCTTGCGTCATTGCCTTGCCTTCAGACTTCTAGCTGCACCTTGACAGCGCGTGGGGGGGTGGGGGGGGGAGGTCGGCGGGCGAAGAAGCTCAAGGGTCGAGGGCGGTTGTAGCGAGCTCTCGGAAGAGGCCTGCTCCCGTGAGGACTAAGGGTAGAAAAGAGGGAGAGCATCTAGGAGAGGACGCGGGGATAAAGAAGAAACTCATCCTGAAGTTAGTTGTCTTGGAGTTCGACTTCGACGATGAGGGGGCAATGTCCGCCTCTTCGGTAGTTTCTCTAGGTAAGAAGAAACAACGAAAGAGCTGTCTCGTCGGTGGTGACAAAGAGCCCTTTCTAAAGCTACGACGTCCCGTTTGGTCCGGCTCAAAAGAATCGCACACGCAAGGCTACGCCGTGTTTGTTTCCATCCGCAACGTCTCAGCCGATGATAGCTGAGCCCGGTACTTGGCATGGTGGCTTTACATGGGGCTGGCGTTTCGCTGCCCCGGCGTGCGATCGCGTCAGGTCTACAGCCTTCTGGTGACCTCTCAAAGCTTGTCCCGCCTCTTTGATGCCCAAAGTCATCTGAACTTCCGTCCGGTAGCAACACGCCGCGTCGATACCAGAGAGGGTCGTCATCGCGGTCAACAACATGGGGTTCAAAGATCTTAAGGCTCGGGATAACGCTTTTTCTTTTCTCGCTTTGTTGTTTCCTTCTCAATTTATATGGACTATTTTACTCCTTGTTTGTAGTCCTTTACGGCCTTTGCCGAGATATGGAGCCAGATCAACGCCGGTCATCATGCTAGGAAGAAGGTCGTGTAGCTACGAGAGAAAGTGAAGGAAGGTGAGAACTCAGTGGCGGCTACCACCGAATCCGCCGGGGTAGAGGCTAGAAAGTTAAAGGAAGAGCTAGCGACTGCATCCCACCTACTTTCTGAAGCCCGCGAGGAGCTGTTGGAGTAGAAGGCGCTTGCGGAAAAGCGCTGGGAGGAAGAGGAGAGAGTGTTGGAGAAGCTCTGTGCTCGACCCTCCACCGACCATGAGAAAGAGCTGGAAGACACACACAAATAATTCTAGGCCCAGTCGGATGCCCTCTTCAAGCAGGCCTTCAAAAGGGTGTCAACCTTACGAAGTAAATGTAAGATTTTTTCATTGGCTGGCTTCATTAATCGAAATTAACCTGACAAGCTCGGGGTCTAATTGAACAGACATCGGGCTTCATCAAAACATGTCGGGCTTAAGCATTACAGAGGGCCGAGACGCCTCACTGACAGAGGGTCCAAGGCTAACTCAATATATATGTAAGCCTAAGTCCCTCCCAAACCCTGCCGATACGCATAATTCTCACATACGCTTTTTCTGTAAATATTTTCTCGAGATCGCCGAGATGCATTCTCACGTTCCGATTCATCAAGCACACCGGGGAGAAGATCTTTGCGCTTTCAAGGCGCCTTCATCGATTCCGCGATCACAGTTAAGACAACAATGGATTCTAAAATCGTATGTAATTTATGCTTTTCTCCATTAAATTACGCTTGTGTTCTAACATGGTTATCTAGAATTTGATATGAATCGTGATCCAACGCTTGGTATCGAGTCAACCATGAATTAGAATTCAAAACATAAGGAATCGGAGAAAATTTTTCGCTTTATGAAAATCGCAAGATTCTCGTCCGCCGAGTTTTGACAAATCCAAAATTAAATGAGTTTTGTCATTTGAATTCACACTCGACGAGACGATCACACCTGCAGGGCGGCCCCGAGGTGGCCCATTTTCACGCCTCACGGCCGCCACGCTCCGTCACGCGCCGCCACGCTCCGGGTCACGCCAAGACCGAGGATCTATTTACTGATGGACACGCCGCGACCGCTCTGAATCCGCTATGCCGACGCCAAGATACCCAACAAGAACCACCCTGGCCAACCCAGACATAGCGCGCCCCGGACCGCTTATTAATTCTGGCTCGCTTAGTGGACGCCGACGCGGTATCGCCGACGCGGTCGCCGACGCGCTCGCGCTAATCGCAGGTGATGACGGTCATGACGTCACGATGACATTATCTCCTCACCCGCCTTCGACCACAATTCTTGACCCGTGACCGACCGGATATTGGATCTGACCGGCCAACGACCCGACCCGGCCAATCCACAACGACCCGCCCAATCTGGCCACGCCTCGCACCCGGCCAACATAACCCAAGAAACAGACACGCGGCGCCGCCACACGCGCCGAGCCTTCCTCCGTGGGCGCGCGAGGGGCCGCAGGTGAGGGTATTTTCGGGGCAATTTCGATATCTACAGATCTCGTGACGAAATTCCTCACAATGTGGTATATTGACTTAGTATGTTTGAAGCTTTTACGTATATGAAATGCGTATAAAACCCTATGTACTATAGAAATTAGGGTACTTTTACGTATTTTTGTATTTCTCTACGGTTTCTAAATACATAAGGAGCCGCTAAGATGAATACGACTCCAGATATATCGTGGCTGAGTCTATATTCGTCGACTATTAATGAACGATCAACAAAGATAATCTGGCATAACATATATATATCAATGTGATATAAAGTTTATATCCTTGATAAGAGAGATTTTCAAGGATTCAATCGGAAGCCAGGACCGCCAAAGTGGTGGCCACTCGATCAGCCTGAGAAATATCGGGCCCCATATTGTGCGGATGTCTCCTGCCTCTATTACGTGATCGTTACTCCCAAAGGAGGTGGTCCCGTGTTAGTTCACGGAGGATGTATGACATGTGCTTCGAGAGGATCGATTCATGGGTTCATACACCCAAAGTGCGCATTTCCTCACCGCTGATTAAATATGTTCTCATGGTCACACATGTGAGAGTGCAACCCAGATACCAGTATTTTCTCGCCAAAGGTGATTATGCACGATGTATGTAATTCTCCCGATGAGCATTCAAAGACAGATGCCTATCAAAATATTTCATTTATTCTTCACCTTAATTTTTTCATGAATCTGAATTCAGCCTCAATCGAGAACCCATCGACGAATTTCGCTGAAATGGCGAGGACTTTCTATTTGAAATGGAACTATGTGATGGTTCACACATATGCCACAAATGATGTTTTACAGATATCACAACCCTAGTAATCGTTTCCGAGAAAACCACTTATTTTTCTCACCCCCGAGAGATGCGCAGACTACTAATGGCCACCAAAGAAAACTGATACAACACTGAAAAAGGCTTTTATCATTAAGATTCACATGATCATAAGAAATGATAACAAGCAGCTTTTCATAGGTGCTAGAAATCGAAGTTTCATCCAATGTCGAGGTCGAACACTTTCAAGTTCTCCTTCAACACGGCACACGGCACAACCAGGTTGTAGACATGTCCTGGTGATGGTGACCGAAGAAACCCGCCAAGCTCTCATGTTACCATTCCTGATGCTTGTATCATGATCGTTCCCAACACCCTTCCACCTGATTTTGGGATTATAAAGATAAACCACACCCAAGATGAGACTGGTCATGAAACTAATTCTGATAGCAAGGTGGGTATGAGGAAGAGAAGCTTAAGAAGGAGAAAGAAATGATATGGGCCTTACACACGTGAAGTCCTTCACAAGAGGAAAGAATGTTGTTGGGTTTAACTCACAAAACACGAAAACTACCATCAACTCACAACATAAACTAAAGAAGACAGCCTTGAAAAAGGATGGTGATCACGTTTGCAAGAAGAAAGGTCACACAAGAAGGATCAGGTAGAAAATTTAAAGCTTCAGATGTCCGCCGTGCAAGCCACGTAATGATTCTTTATCACGGTTGTGAATCAACTCAGATCCGCTACCCATCCAGCTTCGTGGCTGTTAATAGCGGGAGCAACTAATCATATTGCATTTACCATATTGTGATTCAAACCGAGGAAGCTAAACAAGGATGAATCAAAGCTCATTGTGGAGAAATAACGAGAAGAAAGTGGAAGTCATGTTCGTGGGAGATGTAATCTTAGTTTTAGATTACGGTTTTAAATTGATGTTTAGAAAGACACATTTTATGTACCTTCCTTTAGAAGGAATTTAGTTTCGGTATCATCAATTTGGATTCATATGATTATTCTTTTGAAATTAAAGAGCAATATTATTTCAATATTTCTTAATTCAAATAAGGTTAGATAGCATCATATGTCAATGGATTATCTGATTAAGTTTATCTCGATGACATATCGTAGCTTATACGATTTGAAAATTTGTTTCTAACAGAGACCACTACCTAAGGAAGAGTCTTATGCATTATGGCATAAGCGACTTGGCCATATCTCTAAGGATAAGTAGAAGGGTGATAAAAGTAATATCACTGCATATCTTAAAAATGACTTGAGATATCGTGAAGCTGTTAATAGGGGTAAAATGACCAAGATAAGAAGCGCAGTCAGTAGTTACGACTTATTGGAAGTCATTCTGTAGATATAAGTGGACCTTATGTAAGCGGCCTTGTGTAGAAATTTTATTTCATCACATTTATTTGATGACTATTCTCGATATGGTTATTTGTACTTGATTAAAGAAAGTCGAATCTCTTGACAAGTTGAGATTTTCGGTGAGTCGAGAAACAATTAGGAAAAGTCATAAAAGGTTGTTAGATCTAATAGGGTGGAGAGAATATTATGGCAAACATGCATTTATCTTTGAGACTGACTTAAAGGAATGAATTCGCGAATACTTAGAGGACTGCGGGATAGTGGCCTGGTTACTATGCTTGGGAGTCACGAGCAAAATGGTATAGTAGAAGAAATGTATTCGTACTCTTATGGAAATGGTAAGAATTATGATAAGTAGGACAAATTTACCAGGTTTTCTATGGGGTGAAGCTTTGAAAGCTTGACTTTGTACATTTTGAATCGTGTACTTTCTGAAAATTTGTTCCATTGACTCCTTGCGGAAGGTTATGGGTGGCGAAAGCCTAGCTTAAACCATCTTAAGGTTGGGGATGTCTGCGGAGTAAAGTTATATAATCGACATTAAGTAAGTTGGACTCGGAACCACTAGGTGTTATTTTGTATCTTACCGGAACATTCGAGAGGATATCGGTTCTATAATCTGATAGGCACTGAGAATTGGAATCACGAGGCGATAAGTTTTTGGAGTTTGATGTGTAGTAGAGAGAGTAGAGCGCTCACGGACTATTGAGGATGATAGTATGATGAGTAATGTGGTATCTGTATCTCCTCCCATACGAGATAATTGTGGAAACTCCACACCTGTGTGAACTGTTGTTGAGACTAGGGATCCTGACTGTTGAGACGGCTCTAATGAAGTTCATCAAAGGCTCCTCGGTGCGAGGAATGTGGCTATTCTTGCCTCGATGGGAGATCCGCTGGGGCTTGATCAGTGATACCATAGGACTATTTAGTCTATATAGGAGGCGAATTTACGATATTGGTTACGCGGCGACCCGATAACTTATGAGGAAGAGCATTTCTTGTCCTGTCGAGTTGTGGTTGGACCACGATGAGAGATGAAATTGATCTATGAGGCATAACGGGTTTAGGAACTTATTGAGTGCACGATGGTCATGGAGCCATTGTTTGCAAATGGGTGTATAAGACTAAAAGGGACTAAGGAAAGGTTGAAAAGTTTAAACCGGAGCGGTAGCGAGGGTTCACTCGAGGAGAGAAGGAGTAGACTATGAGCTTGACTTTTCTCAGTCTCTTCTAAAGATTCTTTGGTGATCATGGCATTAGTTGCTCATTTGATATGGAGTTACACCGGATGGATGTTAAAGCGCCTTTCTCAAATGGAGACCTTAATGAAAGTCTATGATGCGGCAGAAGGTTTTGTGGCAAATGATTCGAGTAAACTTGTATGTAGGCGAAAAAGTCTATTTATGGTCTTCAGCGAACCACAGACAATGGTACTTAAGGATTTCATAGTGTTGTTGCTTTATGGTTTTGTTGAAAATTAAAGTAGATCAATGTACATATCTTCTTGAGGTCGGTGGGAGAAATTCATTTTCTAATACTCTATGTGGATGATATCACGCTGCCAAGCGGTGACCTTGGTCTGCTGCGTGAGACAAAGCGGATGTTGTCGAGCAACTTTGATATGAAGGACCTTGGTAGGCGTCTTTTGTCACGGGCATTGAGATTCATAGGAATCGTTCTTGCGGACTATTGGGTTTATCTCGGAGGCATATGTTGATCAATTTTAGAAAGATTCAACATCTGACAATGTAAGCCCGAAATTGCTCCTGTACGTAAGGTGATAAGTTGAGTCTATCACAATGTCCTCATTCAGATATAAAGCCCCGAATAAGATAATGTACCTTGTGCTAGGTGCGCTTAGGGTATTATGTATGCCAGTATGCACTAGGCTTGTGTGCCTTTAGCAGGGACTTCTAGCGGGATGTCAGGTCAAACCCGGACATGATCATTGGAGTTCTTTGCCAGAAAGGTTATGAGGTACTTAAAGAGGACAAAAGACTATGTTGATTTACAAACATGTTAGGACCTCTGGTAGTTGGAGTATTGAGGATTAGAGGACTTTCTTCAAGAATTTGTCGGGATGAAAAAGAAGTCGACAAAGCGGATTTATATCTTTAAGTTATCGGGAGGTGCGGTGTCATGGAAAAGTGGCTTGAAATCAGTGCATCTCTACCCATCTGAATGGGTTTGTAGCATGCTTTTCGAGCTGACTTCTCGAATGATTTGACGAAACCTCATTAAGGAGTTAGTGTTTTGATTTTGTGGATAGGCCCATCTGGTGTATTGTTACAATAACTGCGGTGTTGTTTATTAACAACGACAGAGGTCATCAAGGGTCTAAGCACATGGAGTCAAATGCCTGACCATAAAGGAAAAGTTCAAAACGGTGACGTTGAAATTGGAGCACATATCAGCGGATGATATGATTGCGAATCAAGCTAACTAAGGCCTTAAGCCCTTGTGTATTTGATCAACATGTCATTAACATGAGCCAGAAGTATCATGGGATCTTGTAAATTAGTGGGAGCTATTAAGTTTTATGTTGCTCTTATGAAGAGATGAATCAATTTCATTACATTTTTGTAATAATTGAATTTGTATCAACTCTTTTACATTGATAAGGTATTTGTGAATGTAGGTTTCTCGAGTTAATTACATATAATTGTTGAAAATCTCAAGGCATTGTGTAAACCTTGAATATAGGCTATAGGGCATTCTTGGCATTGTATATGACATGTTTTGTTACACATAAAGTAAAGTTACCTATCGAGTAACATATATCTGAGTTCGTTGGAACCATGAGTGGATATTACGGTGACACACTAGGTTTTGTGACATAAGGAGAGAGAATTTGGACTAACAAAATGGATAACACATGAAGTATCACTCGTTTATGAGGTATTGTCCATTTAAACACACACACCATATTGAATCATATCATTAAAGTTGAAAGCACTCGTGACGTGGAAGGGCTTGCGTAGTGCGTGCAATTACGCCGTGATTCGGTGTTCGAGACTTTATGGGATCGGATTATTATTAAGAATAATCTACGAACCCTGATATAAAGGTACGCACAGTTTTGTTTCAATAATATCGCCCCAGTGGGAGAATGTAAGATTTTTCATTAAGAATTGGGCCGTTGGTGAAGAGTGCTTGGATAGAAGTTGGTCACAATTAAATTGGGGTATTGGGCTTCTTAATAAAACATATGGGGTGGCGGCTAGTGTGTAGAGGCAGTGCGGCAGGCCGGTGATGAGAGGGCCGGAGTGGTCGGAGACTTCGATATATATAGAGGCTGAAATTCCTCCCGAATACACAAGTGATCACGTCTGATTCTCACATACGGTTTTAGAAATGTTTTACGAGATCCCCCGGTGAGGCATTCTCATTAAACTTGAGGATTCATCAGGGTTGATTGGGGAAGATCTTGAGGTCGTTTTCTTTGCGAGGTCTTCATCGATTAGCATCAAGAAGAACTGACAATGGATTCCAAATCGGGTATGTAATTCTGTTGATTTTCTCCATTGAAATTATGCTTTGTGTTCTAACATGGTTCATAGAATTGATAGAATCGTATCCAGCCCGGAAAAGATTTGAGAAGTCTTGTTGATGTGGCAGCGGTTGAATGTACGCGCAAGGTCAAACCCTTATCGTTGAAGGCGAGGGTCTTAGAGTACTTTATGGCGGGAGTGGATAAGTGTTGCTTTTTGAAAAATAAAGCAATTCCACATCGGTTAGATGTGGGATTTGCTCCATCCTTCCCTCCTATAAAAGAGGGATCCCTATCTATTATAAATCACACATCTCCTCACCAATTTAAGTTTATTTATAGTATTACCCAATTGTTTTGAATATTTACTTTTTGTCTCAATTTCTTAGGAAATTGATTTGTGGTTTTAAGTTTGTATTTTTTCTTTCATTAGTGGGAGTTGTTCGTTGACGTTCGAGGACGTAGGCTATTGTCGAACCTCGTAAATTTCTGGTGTTCTTTATTTGGTACTATTTTCTGCTTTAGCTGTCATTATTTTGTATCAGAGTTTTGCTAGGTATTTGGATTTGAAAGTTCTTATTCACGGTTGAGTCTTATGGTAACATTTGTTAATTTGGGAAAAACTAACTGGATTTTCCCGACAATTGATATCGAGCCAAGGTTATTTGAGTATGCTCTGTGGTTGCGGTGTTATCGATCTTCCACATCGAAGAAAAAGGTTCCTTTGGGCTTTTGGCATTTTTGTTCTGGTTTACGAGTGTACTTTCTGTGGTTGCAGTGTTATCTGATCTTCCACATCAGAAAAATATTCTATTGAGATATTGACATTCCACAGTGACAACTATTTGTTGTAGAAATGTTAGAATTTGAATCCAATGCACCATCAACCTCTACATCGAAAGGATTCTCATCAAGATCAATGGTGACTAATACCAAATTTGATGTGGAGAAATTTGATGGCACCAATAACTTTGGCATGTGGCAGTGTGAGGTGCAGGATGTTCTTTTCCAATAGAAGCTTGATGTTGCACTAGATGAAAGCAGACCAGAAGATGTTGATGATAAAGATTGGACAAGAATCAATCGTTTAGCGTAGTGCGGTCGATTGTGTCTCTCGAGGAGCTGAAATATCCGTTTATGAGAGAAGCGTCTGCCGAAGCAAGTTGTGGAAGGAGAGATGGAAGACAAGTTCATGAAGAAGAGCCGCAGAGAACAAGCTCACATCACGAGCGAGTTATCACAAGCTTCGGTATAAACCTTGGTACCCATGAATGATCACATCGCAGTTTGATTCATTAGTAACTGATTTATTGAATTTAGATGAAAGTAAGTGATGTTGATAAGACTTTGATATTGTGCTTCCTTCACGATGAATATGAACATCTTATTGTTAGTATTGGTAGGAAGAAGCGATAACCTTTAAGAAGCAACCCTACGCCTGTATTCTAATGAGATCATAAAAAGATAAATTAGAACACAGGAGCTCAGTGGGTAAGCCCACCTTGTTAGGAGAATTAGTAATCAAGCTAGAAAACCGAGGAGAAGGGGGAGAAGATCGTCAAAAAGGCAAACTGCAAAAGATGAATGTGCCTTTTATTCACGCGAAAAGGGCGTGGAAGAAAGAATTTGTGAAGCTACATAAAAAGAAAGGAAAGGGTGCATCACGAGAAGCATGTGTGGTGAAGATGATAAGTCGAATTTTCAGCGGCTTGTGTCATCGGTGACTAGTGTGATGAATGGTTGTGATTCGAGCATGCTCGTTCCGCCTGTGTTTGAAATGAGTGGTTCTTGACTTTATAGAACTTGATGGTGGTGGTGTTCATCGGTGAGCCAAATCGACCTTCACAGATAGTTGGGATCGGTTCAATCGATTTGAAGAATCATGATGGATCGGCCGGAGTCTTGAAAGCGGATGTTGATTACATTACGAAACTTGAAAAGAATCTCATTTATTTGGGAACCTTGGAGTCAAAAGGTTTCACTATCATTATGAAAAATGGGATTCTGAAAGTTGTTTCAGGAGCACTTGTGATGATGAAAGGTATCAGGAGAAACAACCTGTACCTTTATCAAGGCAGCACATCAATGGGGACAATAGCAGCAGTATCAGAGGTAGACAAAGTAGCTGAAATGTCTAGGTTATGGCATATGAGACTTGGACATGCTGGAGAGAAATCTTTGCAAGCGTTAGGTATCACGGGTTATTGAAAGGTCACAGACTTACTTGGTTGGATTTTGCGAGTAATGTGTTATGGGAAAGCAAACGAGGGTGGAGTTCGGCACCAATATCCATAATATTGAAGGTATATTGGATTATATTCACACAGACATATGAGGACCAACCAAGACGGCTTCCTTGGGAGGTAAACATTACTTTGTTACATTTGTTGATGACTTTTCCAGAAGAATTTGGGTGTATACG